>CAHIKZ030000534.1:337500-367500 GCA_903632075.3 Acanthosepion pharaonis | reverse complement strand
ATGAAATAACTCAAAGCGCTATTTCCATGCCTTCGTGGCTTCAAAACAGAAACCTATCACGCTAATTTCCCACATGTACACTGACAAGTGACGACCGAATGTAAATGCCGAACCCTTGGAGAGTTCCCGTTGCCCAAGTTGTGGATATAATCGAAAAGTTGCCTGCTCGAAAGACAGATTAAGAAGGACAAGCAGAGAACCAAACTTACTAGCTTGTTTCTACCGCCATTATTTTGCCGACCGACAATATTTCAAATTTAAAAACAACGCGGATGATCTCCCAAATTTATCATCCACTTATTCGCGACATGAAGTGCCATGGATGTTACACTCTGACATGACGGGCGTCGTACAAGTATAAATATAACATATTTTTAGTAAATCTGTTTTACATCGTATAATTCAAATTGAAACAAGACGAATGTTGATTTAGAAATATATATGTATATATATATAATAAAAAATAAATAACGTTTCAACATATAAATCATATATATATATATATATGTGTGTGTGTGTGTGTTAAAGTTCTGAGAATATATCTGTAGAAAAGAGAACTAAAATAGACAATCGGAACAGAATAGTTACTCCTTGCCGATGTGCCTCGTCAATGGACTTTATCAAGGCAAATGATGATAAACAAAAAGCGAAATATATATATATATATATATATATATATATATATATATATTTATTTATTTGTGTGTGTGTGTTTGTACTTGTCTGTGTTCGCACACACACACACTCATACAGCTAAATATGTTAGCTCTATGAATGATATTGAGCGATTTCCAATAAGTACCGCGCATATATAATATACAAATAATATAAAAATTACACACACACATACATAATCGCTGGCTACTCATATTTGTCTACTAGGGCGGCTAGCCAATCACTATTTTACACTCTCGCTCAGGTACATTTGTGTTTATTCAACACCCATAGAGCCCACCTGTGGTTTATACTATGCTTAGCAGACCTTAGTTACAGTTTCTGAGAGAAGGAGGCGTGTTATCTTGCGAAATCAACAATTTGAAATATACCAGCACACTCAAGTCCTTGGCCACGATGATTTGTGGATTCGTACTAGCACAGCTATCGGCGGTCCACAAGAGATCCGTCTACCCAATCACAGTAATATATATATATATATATATATGAGAGAGAGAGAGCGAGCAACATCAGAAATGTCCAAACCAAATCGTGTTACAGAAAATTGTTCAATTATTAAATTAAGCTCTGAACCGTTGTATCTTAGAAATGATTAAATATATCTTACTGTAATTTTCCGAAGTTTTGATAACACTATTGCCCTCAGCTTAGAACAAGGAGAATGCACAATTACTCTCCAAGATTAACAGATGAATCGTGATGATCTGGGTAAATAGCAGAACAGACTGGGTCCCATAGCCTTGGGTGGCAAAGGGTCTAAGTGAACAAAAACTTTGAATTCAAACCTGCAGTGAACTGTGTTGGGACCTTATTCCAAAAACTGAGTTTGAACAAGTCTTCACCACTATAATCAAATGATAGGTGGATAGTTTGATTGTTGGTTCTAAGAAATGAACTGCATGACCCTCATACGCCGAAAATCAGCGGAGAGTCCAATATATTGGAATTTATTCCGTATACACCAATCCTATACTTGTGAATATATATGTGTGTGTGTGTGTATATATATATATATATATATATATATATATATATATATAATTACACGGCATATTTATATATATATGTTATTTCTAAAAATAATCATATAGTCTTATCATTTTTGTTTTTATTTAAATAGCAATTGTTTTTACTTATCCCATATTATCAAATTTGAAGGGCAAATTTTGTATGATGTAAATTTACCGCAGAATAAATTCCGAAAGTTGTGCACTTTCAATATATTTTTCCTCAATAATTTCCTTCCTCTTTTAATTAAAACTGAATCCACAACGATGGAAATAAAAACAAAATGAAATCATTATTATTTCTTTTTCATTGTGATTGTGTGTGTTTTTCAATTAATTCTTACTTGGAGGATTCTAAAATTTGAAAAATTATTTAAATTAAGGTCATATCCTAAACGTTCAGCACGTTTCATCTTTTTTCCCCATAAAACATTCAATTTGAAACCATTTTATTTTATTTTCTCATTGTGCAATACGCTTATACATAATGTTTTTTTTTTTATCATTTCGTGAATTAAATGACTAAAAATCATTCAGAAAATAACACCCTGCAGATTCACTGAAGATATTTCATCAATTATTCCTTGATCATTTTTTCCAAATATTCGCGTAAATTCGCACTTGATACATCATTTCGTTTTCAAGTGCCAGCAAATATAAAGAAATCATTTCGATCTCTGATATGTTTCCGATGAGAATCACGTCTGAAATGAAAGCTTGGTAAAGTTTGTGGGTTCACAATTCCTCTTATATATATATATAAGATCGTTCGAGGCGGTTAACATGCATTACTGATCCTCCATATCGACACATATATATATATGTATATATATATATATATATATATATATATATATATAAATTATTATTTTTATTACTTTTACTTCAGACTGACTCCCTAACAATTGAAGGCGGTGGTTTATTGCAAGGTCACGTTCTTCATATCACGTGTGATGTCGTTGACGTCAACAGTGGCGGGCTTTTGTCAGTCAACGGGAAAGGCTTCATAACAGGACCTGGTGCAGGAAATTTCTTTGGTGGAGCAAGCTACGGAGGTAAAGGTGCCAGTGGCAGTTCAAACAAAGGTACGTATTTCTCAATATCAGGCCTTTCAACACAAAATGTCTTTGAAGCGTGAAAGTACAGAAAACCAGGCGGATTAGAATTAGAACGGACATGAAATTGTTAGGAAAATGGATGATTGATGTGATCTCTCATCGTTTTTCATTGCTTTTTTAAAATTTTTGCTAGTGGAAGCGAAATGAACTTCATCTCACTGCAAATCTTACATTAAACACAATAGCATTGGATAGCCTGATCCATTTTATTTTGATTTTAAATCCTGAATTAGATTAACGGAATCATACAAGGACTTCCGATCCCACCAAAGGAACGTGGTGAAAAGACCGAGGTCCTACTTTTGGAATTTATGGTATCTAGCTCAACGGATTACGGTCTTTTCGTTTCCTTCATTTTTTTTTTTCGTTTTGCATGATAGTAAAAATGTTTATTTAATTTTTAACTGCCATGATTCATAAAATATGAAAATACTAAATCGAAAAATAAGGGTTTTAATAATTCACGTTTTGAGATAATCATTTTTTGTAACTCTGTTAAGCATAAAGATACGATCCTAATCTCCAGAGGTGATGTTGTTCCTTTAATTTAAAAAAATATTTTTGGTTACTTGCTACTACTTAAAATATTTTTAATGTTAACTCGCTTGTTATTCGAAACAGCTCTCCCGATTTCTCACCTGCACATATTTATCGGATGTCTATGCAAATACGTGTATCCTTTAAATAAAACTAACACACACTCATTAATATATATGAATATATATATATATAAAGTAACATGGTGGGAAAGTGTAAAATGTTTAGAGTGTGACTTGATCGCAAGGTCATCCACTGGCTCATACAAAATTTCAACATGCCTGGAAGATCTTCTATTGTCATGGTATGGGATATTTAATAACACAAGTGACAGAAACAAAAAGAAAAAGAACCTAAATGAAATGCGATAGATTATAAACCCCCTCATCCCCCAAAAAATCAATTTAAAATTCCCAGCATCCCTCGTTCTTGCGCATGTGTAATCGCACTAACAAATTTAGTCTGATGCTGACCTAAAGGACAAAACACGTCACACGAATTCTTTTTTTTCCACCTTGTCATACATTTCCTCCCCCCCATATATATATATATATATATCTCCAAGTATATGATTGGTATATATGGAATGAATTCCAATAGCCAACAAATACTATTCTTAAAAGAGTGCTCAATACAAAGTAGAGCAGATATAATTATTTATTTAAAAAAAAAATTTATAACATAAATATGTTATAAAATCACTACAAAAATAGCCATTTTGTTTCAACACCCTCGGTGTCTTATCAAGTGATGATTTTGAATGTAAAATAAATGGTTTTAAAAGTTTCGAATTAATTAACAATCCTTCACAAGGGGAAACCGTTGTTACAAAAGCTAGATGGACCAATCAAAATACAAGTATAGGAAAATTCAAAAAGCTTGACAACGAAGTCATGTTATAATACCTATTCAGATGTTTAAATTATTATATACTTCTGATGGCTTTTGGATTCTTATTTCGGAATCTATCTTTCCTTGATACATAACGCATGTCTAACTGAATCAAGTTGACTCGAGTAATAAAAAAACTTTCCCCACCAAGCCAGGTCACTTTCTGACTACTCATAACTTTCAAACTGGCCAATTGCTCACCATATCCTTAGCCAGTAAATGTATTCCGTTTATAGCAACTTGTAAAAAATAATTATTTTTGAATCTCAAATAATGCAAAGAACGTTTTATATCCAGTAGATTCTGTTTTGAGTGGGATATTGAAATCACTTCCGTATCTACGCAATATTTTCATGTTATGGAATTCTCATCATATATCCAGTTTCATTGTCAATGGTTATCTCATTCAAAAATGAGTTAAATGGATAAATGCTTTCCCGCCTTCAAAAAAAGAAATCAAATACTCTTTACCCGAGTTAATACTTATATTTCATTACAGCTAATGCTTCTGGACATGTATATGGATCTGTTGCGTCTCCTGAAGAATTTGGAAGTGGTGGTGCCAGGGCAACGATTTCGAGTGGAAGAGGTAATTTTCACATGAGAACTTTCTGAATAATCAAACACTTTGAAAGAAACACTTATCATTGTACTTTACATATCTATAGATATTTATAAAGTAAAACGTCTTTCTGTCTTCTTACCCTTGATATACACTAGAAAGAAAATAATCATTTTTCCACATGCAAAATATTCATTTATCATTCTTCTGTTGCTTATATTTACTTTAAATTTAAACAGGTGATATACTTTGATCTAAAGCTAAATAAAATATATATATAAAATAAAAACACACTTTCAAACAAGACATGCAGAATAATATATAGGAAGAGCAATCTGGAGATATGAGAACAGAAGAATGTCTTGACTTTGAAAATCTGAGATAAAATATTATTTTTTCTTCTCCTTTAATACCTCAGTTCATTTTTTAATCCCTTAATTTCTCTTGATTATTCGGATGTACAGGTGCATCTTAGATATTTCTAGAATTTAGTTTTCTCAAATATATATATATATATATATATATGTATGTACGTGTAAGTTGTTTTTTTTTTGCTTTTGCTACAAAATAGAAAAGTGAATGATCAGAGAGTTCTTTAGGCATATTGCTTTATTATTGATAGTCTGATTGTCGAGAGATTTAGGGTAGGGCAAAGTGAGCAGGTATATAAGTTTTATTATATATATATATATATATATATATAAATATTTACCATTGTTATTGTTTTTCATAAACAAATGACACAATGGTAGCTGGTAAGATGAAAGAAATTCTACAATCTGGTGAGAAAAAGTGCTCAGTCCGAAGTAGAGCCTATGACATGTATTAAGAGTTTTAACCTCAAATTGAAGGATCGTCAGACCAGCTCAATTTTAAATTAAATCTGGGTTGGCAATCCTTCAATTTGAGGATTAAAAATCGAGTAGCTTTTTTACTTTTATTGCTCATTCTTTTACTTAAAACACACACACACACACATATATATATATATATATATATATATATATATATATATATATATACGAAAGAGTGGAGAAAAGATTTCGCTTCGACAAAGAAGCCATTCTCCCACCAAATTTTGAAAATGGGTCGTACTTTTCAGTATCCTATTCTTATACACACACACACACACACAAGAGGGGATGAAAAACTGTCAAGTGAAATTGCATACTAATTCAGTCCCTTAATGTTTTTATCGGATAGAGCTTTTATTGTAATAGCCATTGGGGACATAGGAGTCAACACAGTCTATTGTTGATTTTTGTATCCAGACTCTCTCTCTCGCACACACAGACACACTTATAAACGAAAAGAAAATCATTTAGAGATGTTTTAATTCATTCAACCGAAAACGTCTGTTGATTAAATTTTCTATTATTCTAGATTTCGAATAGTTTCTTGCACATCGAAATAAATTTTTCACAAACTATCTCTTTTTTTCCTGTTTTCGGTCGAGTTCTTTCGATAATCTCCGGTATCATAGACAAAATGTTATTAGTTAAATCCTGATATTGTAGGATATCGACAGGAGATGGTATTTTAAAATGCCTATAATATACTCAATACATTCGTTTACCGCTATTCTCAGCTTCGGTGAAAACGTTATACACATTACCTCATTTTTATTAGAGTGATTTTCCAAGCTTAGCTTAGATGTGGCACAGCGTCGAATGTAGGGATCACCCATTGAGGATCGAACTCAATCTTGCTAACCATGACACCGCCTCGAGGTGCCCCCTTATTTTTATTATATACTTATATTTAAATTGAAAATGTTGCAATAAATATAATTGATTAAATCAGTGCTATATATATATATATATATATATATATATATATATAATCATCTCAAATCCGGTGTGGAAAGGATAATCCAAGTGGTTCTTTTTATAAAAAGATGGATCGGTAGAGAAGTCAATGTATAAGACTGCAGAAGAGCAATATGATATAGGAAAAGCTTAACACATCGCGACAATATGGTAATAGACCATGATTTATTTCGACCAGTAAGTCTCATCAGAACAACGATGTAAATAATATAAATTTACAAACAATGGTTCAAATTATCCAGACATTTTTAAAAAGAATAATAACAGGAAAAGGTTACAGGAAGTTGAGTATTTTCAAACATTCAATGTATTGACATAGTGACATATATATGTATCAAAATAACTAGTCACAAAACATCACGTACAAAAATCGCAGTAATGAAAACTGGGGAATGCAAAATTTCAGGATTGCGGATCTGGATCCGTGCCGGGATGTTTTTAATTTGCTCACGAAGTCGGCTTCATTCAAAAATAGTATAAAATGTTGAGGAGTAAAGTTGAAAAAGTGTGACACACTGACATTCACTTACTTCTTTTTCGTTTCGTTTCATTTTTGGAAGTGCTATCTGATGATCCGGCGTCCTTTAAAGGGCTCTGGTGAAATAAATTATCATATTGGTACCTTAAAGTGGTCTGTTTTTCTTTATATATATATATATATATATATATATATATATATATATATATATATAGAGAGAGAGAGAAAAGTTGCAAATTAAAAATAATAATGTTTTTTATGAAAGTATTTATTTATTTATATATTTGATATTTCAGATTGACCTCAATCTTTCTTCAGAAATAACTGTTTGTTATTTTAGGTAAACAAACAGTTATTTCTGAAGAAAGATTGTGGTCAATCTGAAATATCAAATATATATATATATAAATAAATAAATACTTTCATAAAAAAAAACATTATTTTTTTTAATTTGCAACTTTTTCTATATATACTTATTAAGAAAGTATACGTGGCTTCTCATTATATATATATATATATATATATATATATATATATATATATATATGAGAGAGAGAGACAAATGGTGTGTTTTTGTGTGTAAACATATATACTGTTATTAATACAGTAATTCAAAGTGGCATAGCCCAGTGGGCGTCATCTAACTGGGGTGGGGAAAAAGAATGGGGAAGAAGCAATAACTTTTTTTTTTTAATCAGGTGAATATGATAACCACGGAGTAGTGCTTCTTGCAATAAAGTCATTAACATTCGCAGGATTTGAAATTTTATCCATTTCAAAATACACTCTTCAATATTCACTACTGACAATAAACAGCCAACACTTTTGTGATTTACAAAGAAATATATAGTTGTGTATTTAATCAGAAAATTATCTTTTAGGCATGTCTGATTGAATAAATTACAAATATTATGTCTGCTTATTTTTATCATAATTCTTTCATATTCACAAATATTTTCCGTATATTTCAATTAAATAAGGCAAGATAACAATTTTATTGTAATTTATTTAACTGTAATATGCGAAAAAATATTCGTGAATTTGAACTGATTATGATAAAAAACGCAACATAATATTTGTAATTTATTCAATCAGACATATACATCCGTCCAGATGGTTATATATATATATATATATATATATATATATATATATATATATATTGAACTACTTAGGAGAGAATGGGACTAGGTGTTATCGCGTGTAATAATTCTCAAACATTTGTGTCACAAATTTATACTAAACAAAACTGGATCTACAATATTAAACATTTTTTATATATTACTGATTGCCAGCTGCTAGAACTGACATCTCGTTCATCGTTCCCTTCTCGATTTCAGTTTCTTTCTCCAGTGGAAAAAAAAATCTTTTAGCTAGATAAGATTCAAATTGAAAAATGTTCCAAGTATACTTGCCAAGGACGGAGAGGATTAAATAATTTCTTGTAATCTTCCCTTTGGTATGGTGATTATTTGCTAAATCAAGCTTATTAATTCTCAAATAATTTTCTCTGCGGCACGAATATTTTCTTCAATATCTGTCTATTTCTGAGGCTACCTATTGTAACTATATTATTTACATTGTTCGGACTGTTGTCCTCATCGTGGTTATCATATTCACGACGTTTTGGCCGTTGTGCGCTCCGCCCTTCTTCAGGTGATTGGAATTTCGATCTGATCTCTTTATTTCGTCCAATGGGGCAGATTGTTCTAGTTCCACGTGCTATGCCTCTTCCAGACGGTTCAGTTTTCAGTTACTTTTGTTCACCCCTGCTGTGGCCAGGTATTGAACTCACAACTCTGTGAGTAAAGTCATTGGATTACTTCAACCAACGCTTTTACCCAGTGGGCAGAAAACACGGTCCAAAACTTGGAGAGTTGAGTTACTAGAGAAAAATAACTGAAAAATGAGACATCTAGAAGAGGCTTGGTATGCGGAACTAGAAGAATCTACCCCGGTGGACGAAATAAATGGTTCGATTTGAAATTCCGATCACCTGAGCGTACAACGGCCGAAATGTCGTGAATATGTCAATCAAGGTGAGGAAAACTGTTTGAACAATGTAAATAACGTGAATAGAATATTTTGTGCCTGGAATTAAAAAATAAAAAAAAATTCACTGCTTAATATTTAATTTGAAAATTTTTCACCGGCATGAATATTCCTATATTTGATACAGAAATGTACTACAGTGCAAGTTCGGTCCTGGAACGTCTCACATGTCGGTTTTCAAACAGAAAATTCGAGATGAAAATGTCTCGATTATCGAACGAAATCTCACTTCTCTAACAACGTTACCGAACCGAGTTAACCCGAACAGAATAATTTCTGAGTCGACCGCCGTCATATATACATTCGTATATTGTGACGTGCTTTTCTTTTCCAATGTTATTGCATTGTGACTTTTTTTTCTCTACATTGATTCTTATTGGAAAAATAGTTTCGGTTTACGAACGTCCTTCAAGAACTAATTAAATTCGCAAACCGAGGTTACACTTTATTTATGAAAGCATTTGTCTTGAAAAGGGTTATCTATTCTCAATTCCGCCTTTGCTAGAAATATCTCATTATTCATGTCTGGGTATGATTGAGCTAAGTCTTCATTCTAAATTTTTCCCAGTCAAAACGATTTATTTTTAAGTTGTTGATGATGAAATGTAATCACGTGGAACGTATCTTTCCAGACATTTTTTTTTTTTAATTCTTGGAGCGTCTGATGAGGTATTTAGCGGATGATGACGTCACATAATGAGTGTTCCTTTAACAACTTCACTAATTATACTGTACTGAAAAAAAAAAACATAATTTAATTTTCTCGCTTTAGTAATGAACTCTATTTCTACGTCATTTTACAAGGTGTTGATAGCAACGACTTCGAATGTGATTAAGACAGCAGCTAGTAAACAATATCCTAGTATCTACAAATGGTGGCACACATTGTTTATGATAAAATTAGCCTTTTTCATACAGAAAACCTTCAACATTCATTGACTGTATATTGAGTGTTGCTGTTGGTTGAAATTTTTTAAAAAAAAAGAAGTTTTTCAACAAATTAGACTTAAGTTTATTAGCAGTTATCGGTTTTTCTGGTATAAAACATTTGTCTACAGAGTGGCCCTAAAATCTGGACTCATACACAAATTTCATATTTTCAAGAAATTAAATTTACAATATTTTATTCAACTGGAGTATTAATAACTAACATCTTTAATATGATTTCCATCATTTGTGACGCAAAGTTTGATGTGCTTTGCATGATTCAGGTGAACATTATGCACTAACTTCATATTGCCGTCAATTTTAGCACATTCACTATTTATGCGTTCGATCAAGAGTGTTGCATCAGTGCTTTTCATTGAGTACGCCTTCCCCTTTAGCATAACCCAGAAAAGAGAGTCAGTTCTTTCTTTTTTCGACAAAACCATGTTTAATTTGTGGAGGTAAAAAAGCATTTTCTATGGGTCTAGACCAGGGGTGGGTAAACTTTTCAGTGCAAGGGCCACATTCAAAAATTAACAATTTTAATGGGCCGCGTAATATATTACCCCAAAAATAATTAATATTTAAAACAGACAAAAAAAAACCTTTTAAAGAAAAAAATGCAATTAATTTTTATTAATTAATATTCTAAAGTACCGTAGAAGATTCACATGAAACGTATTTATTTGAAAGACAAAATAACTCAGTTTAAAGTACTTTAAAAAAAAAATATTAAAAATTATTTTTAAGTTGAAGATTTACATGAAAGCCGTTTGAAAAACAAAATAACCTTGTTTTAAGAAAAATATTTTTATTAATATTATAAAGTAAAAAATATATTTATTTGAAAAGGCAAATTAACTCTGCGTAAAGAAATAAAAAACACAGTTATTATTAATATTTTAAAGTAGAAACTTCAAATAAATCACATATAAAGTATCAAAATTTAAAGTAAAAATTAATTTAGGTTTTAAAGTAGAAACTTCACATGAAACAGATTTATTTAAAAAAAAAACCTAATTCAGTTTAAAAAAAAAAATTATTGATATTTTGAAGTAGTAACTTAACATGAAACAAATTTATTTGAAAAAAAAAGCAACTCAGTAACAGAAGGATCTCAATGACTCAAAATAATGTATTTGACTGCAGTCATTTGCCAGTTTAAAATTAGGCGTCAAATTGCTTGTAACAATTATTTAGCGTTGCTTGGTAAATTTCCCTTTCAAATTTGCTAACATTTGGCGGGCCGCATGAATTCTTTTGGCGGGCCGCAGTTTTCTCACACCTGGTCTAGACTTTAGGGACACCCTGTAGAAATAATAGTTCCATCATTTCCAAATGGTTTGAATGCCTTTTCTCACCGCTAGATGAGTTTCGATGAGAAATGTCTATTTAAGAACGTAACTAATTTACAGGTCAATCCTTTGATTTTGTAGAATCTTATGATATTGGATGACAAATAGGGCTGACGTAGCCTATCCTGGGTTTACTTCCGTTATCTCCTATACGAAATGCGTTATTACTGAGCCATACACTATCAATATATTATGAAACATCATGTTTATAATTCTAAGGATTTTTCCAAGTTTAAATCCGCTGACAAGAGTAATCCAAGAAAATGTGTGCTTGGTGAGGAATACAATGAAGCTTATTAAACTTTATTTTACTCATGATATTTATTGTACAAAAATGTACAAATGTGGCACGAGGCCAAAAGTGGGGAATGGGGAAGGCTGGTCTTCATCTCTCTTACAATTAAACTTAACTAGCCACAAACACTGACCCAAACATACCACAATAATCCTAACACCAAAACAAAGCATTCTTACTAGAACTACCATAATACTATAATGTCTCTATGAATTCGCCGAAACCACTCACTCAAATACACACTGATTCTAACACTAAAACAATTACGAGACAGACACCCGAAAACCAAAGGCGTACCACATCCACCACAAAAAAATGTCTTCTCTGGATATCTAACGAAGGAGGGGAGGGGAAATTAAACTAAAGAAAATAGGGACAGAAATAAAAGATGGGGGGGGGTCAATGAGCATACATCCATTAGCTAAGTCAACTTAAAGGAAGAATAGAAGAGTAATGAAGACAGTAAATAATGATTGAATTGCATTGGAGTTGACTGGAAAGCATGAAGCCAGAAGAGAGTTCCACAACTGAGAAGTGGGAGAAAAGAAACTGTTAAGAATAGAACATATAGTTACATCTAGCTAATTCAGCTGTGAATTGAGGAGGCCTTCCCACCAAATCTAGTATCATATTTAAATTCATAAAGTCTAGGTACCATAGCAAAGAGTTATATTTCCACTTATTTACAGAAAATGTGGCACAAGGCCGGGAACGGGGAAAAGGACAGTCTTGTTCTGTCTTAACTTTAAACTTAGCTAGCCACAAACACTGACCCAAACATACCACAATACATTCTTACTTCCCACTCATACTACAGCTGCCATAATACCCCAGAGACTTTATGAAGTCCAAATAGTCCCGAGATGTAGAATTTGTCTCTGAGGAGTGGGGAATAAAATAACAATTTAAAAAATTTAAAAGTCCCAATGAATATTTACAAGGAAAACAAGATCTATTTACAAGAAAAACAAAAACAAAATAGCGTTAGTTACTCCCACCGCCACCACAGTTCTTAATTATTATTTTTTTTTTTTTATTAATTCAGCTTTAGCGCTGAAAAAAACTTTTATTTTATTGTGATGGATGATTACAGGGGAGATTAGATGTGTTTATCACGCGTTTTATTTTTTAATTTATTTTAATTAATCCTCCCCAAGCAATGTGATAATATCACTAAGATACAATGGGCTACCGAAAGTGAAAGAGTATGAGAAGACTAGAAGAAACCGGAAATCCAATCCTAAACAGGAATGAAGGGATAAACCTCTACTCCTGTTCATGAGAACGGAGAGCTCTGTGAGCCGCATGATAGGGGAACCTATCTACTCCTATTGAGGAGAAAAAATAAATAAATAGTAAATAACATTTCAGAGTTTATGCAGATACGTTAGAAGCATACTTGAAATAAACTTTAAATTGGAAACATTATTTATTTATATCTTGTCTATTTTATTCTATCCTTAGTTTGAATTGTTTTCCGTTAAAACTGGCGCTGACTTTATTTGATAAGTGGTTTTAAAATATTATCTTTTTCAACACTTTTGCTATTTATGAAGGTGACATTTTACCCAGATATTCTTAATATCGTTGTGAATAGAAAGGATAATTATGTGAAAGTTTTCGCTAATCGTTTCAATTGAATTCCTATTTTCGAGTTAATACTTAATGTACTTAAGAAGAAAATTAAAAGAAAATTTTCATTTTAAATTAACAAATATTGGGTGTATTTCTAACAATCTTAGTCTTCAATGGAGAGCTAAAATTCTCGAAAAGAGCTTAATTTTGTGCTTTTAACCCATTTAGACTGATTAAGGGGTATTTCAGCACCAAAAATGGATTGAGCGCCTCAGATACAGAAGAATACATGTATAGAACATGATTGCTTATGTAGCAATGGTTGGTTAGTGTTACTACTAAACAACATATATGGAGGAAAAGACGTTATGCACAGGTTTGCTCCTTAATGTAGGGGAATTGGTACTTGTACTGTTAGTATCTCTCAGTTGCATCTCTGTCTTCGAGCATATGGTGCTAAAAGAGGGTAATGATCAATTTAAGTCCTGCAAATAAACTGAGTTACGTTTTAAATATCCTGAGAGGCACGATGGTATAATGGATACCGGCGTGTATTTTAATAATCGGAGAGCCGAGTTCTAATTCCAATCGGATCCATTATATTTATATACGTAAATGTAATGGCTTTCCCTTGGTAAATGTAGGATTCCCCCAACAATAGCAGGACAAACTGGGTTCTATAGCCTTGGGTGGCAATCGGTCAAGGAGAAAATAACTCTGAATTCAAAACTGTAAGCAACCCTAGCGTAGCACGTACTATACAGCTAAAGAAAGGATCGTACTCATTGGCTCGATGGTCAAGACTACGGTCGAATATTGATGATTATGAAACATCTTACCGAGAATAATTTTATTACATTCTACAATTTTAAATTGCTTTAATATTTGAGAGCTTACACTAAAATGGTGAATAAATTTTGTCACGGCACTTATTGTAGGCATTCTTCAAAATTGGCCTACCAGAGATAAAAAAAAAAAAAAGCCGGGAAAATATAGTATAATTGTGTCAATTTGACTGAATTCTATGTTGTACGGCCCTAACATACAATTTTTGACGTATTGTCAAGTTAAATTTTTCTATTATTATGTATAACATTAATTTCAAGAATACTTCAATGACTTTCCAAACAAAAAGAGTCAAAAAAAGCAACTTTCCAGAATTGCAGTATTTACATTAGTCGGACTATTGTCCTCATCTTTGTCGCCATATTTGTCACAACGTTTCGGCACAGTGGATAAAGGCGTTGGTTAGATCCAGTGACAGACCCAAAGAAGGTGAGTTCAATTCCTGGTTAAGGCAGTGGAGAACTTTCAGAGGGAAAATTAGCAGGAGATAACTGATAACTGACATCCATCAAACATGGCACGTGGAACTAGAACAGTCTACCCCAGTGATCGAAATAAAGGGTTCAGTTCGAAATTCCAACCACCTGAAGAAGGCCGGAGCGTACAACGGCCGAAACGTTGTGACAAATATGGCGACAAAGATGAGGACAATAGTCCGACTTATGTAGATACTGTACATAATACCTCATCTCAGAAATATAGACAGACTCTTTCCAGAATTGATCATCTAAAAAGAAATGATGCACGTGTGCATGCTTTTGATTAACTTCAAATGATAACTTGACAAATCCTTTAAGAACAAGATTAGACTAAATAGGAACTAGCGAAACAATCTTCTTTCAAACGATACATAGCATCTATGAATTGTTGCATTACCCCAAAAAACGCCAAATGTCCACTATCAACCCCACTATGCAATATTATTATCTATTGTTACATATTTCCTTTTACGCTTTGGCCGGTACTGTCATCGGTCTTCTTCAATATAATAATTCAGTAAAATTTTGTTACAAGCCATTTTCTTCATATCATCTGGTCTTTGGGTTTGTGATTCGGAAAACACTGTTGCCTCTTTGATAAAATATTTTAGCATAAATTGTATCAGATCACCGAAAGAACAAGAAAGGAACATGGTTACGCACACTGAAGAGGTCAGGTCTCTTCACGAAGTTCATAACCCGTTGGCACACAGCCTACTGATTCATTGCGCTAACAGGCTTCGGGCTAACTACTCGTCATCGATTATTTTGTGAGGTTTTATAAACTTGTGTTAAAAGTTTACTACAATTTTTAGGGCTTATGATGAATTCAATAAAATGCCTTCATCAGATATCGCATCGAGTTGACGTCACTTCACGAATCTTGTAACTCATTAGGGTCGTTATGGAACCACATGTACTACAGCCATAGCATCCGTTGTTTGTCAAGGGCAAGAGGCCATGACGGAATCCAGCACTTTTCAGGCCGGTTCTGAATTTAGTTAGTTTTTTTTTTTTAGACTAGGTTCCTCCACAAATCAAGACAGTTTAGTCACCTCTGTTATTTAACACATAGCTATAGTATAAGAAAGATTGATTCATCCTTTTCACAATGCTATTTGTGTAAAAGTGAACATACACCCTCGTGCAAATTAATTAAAACAACTGCTTTACTTTCCTCTCTTTCACCATTCGGTCAGTTTTATACCCACTGGCGTGACAGGGTGAATCGATTTCTATTTTTGCAGTGGTTTGCAGTAATATAAATCTATTTTCGGGGTTTATGATGAAATTTGTTTGGCTTTGAAAAATATCGCGTCGTCCGTGATTGCATCAGATTTTTATTACGCCCAGACACTATTGTCTCGACTGTCGATTATTTGTCTTACGGCCACTGTCTGCGATGGATGCGACTCCAAGGAAGCAAACGAAAATTGAAACACTGTACTAACACACTGGCAAGCCTTACCAGTAAGTAAATCAAAGTACTAGAAACTCACCTAATTTAAATCCAATCGGGAATCTCTGCTCAATCTGCAAGGAACGGTTTCGTGGAATGGGCATATGAAGTACTAACATCGAAACTGTGCCATGTTTCATTGGAAAAATACGAAAGAAAAGTAAATAATAACGGAATTAGTTTTGTTTCAATTAATTTGCACAAGGGTCTATTTCTGCAAAATGAATTCGAACTCGATCATCCGATTTCACTTTTCAAGTCGCTAACCATTGCATAACGCGAACACCATTTACCAAAGAAAATCGGAAATTCAACCAAGTGAAACGTTGAATGTTCTAATGACCACACAGACAATTTTTTCTCTTTTTTCTTTTTTTTTAAATTCATATACAAAGAGAGGAAAAAAGTCGCACACCATAGGGATTAATTAATTAACCATGTTTTAAATGTCTAATTTGTTTTGATATTTTCTTATTTTGGGGGGCCATTTGAAAGCAGTTGTTTATCAGACGTGACCCCAATAAATATTGAGGAACTTAAAGAAAGAGTTAAAGATGAATAGAGTAAAATGACATACGAAATTATCAGACGTGTTAAGGAATCCTGCAAGCATGGAATTGGAATGAGAACATTTTGAACAGCACATTTAAGTAACGAGCAAATAAAATGTTCATATGTAATTATACTTTTCATAAATTATCACTATGTTGCTTGACTTTTCCTTCACCTGTATTTCTCAAAACCACCCAGAACCTTTTCAGTTAGAAGTCCAGTGTTTCAACCACTGCACTGTTTGTAACTTGGAAGGAGTTTACAAGTTGCCCGTTTACCAACCATTAGTATTCTGTGCCTCACAATGATTGATTGGTTTTGTTGCAGGGGGAGGAATCATGAAACTATCCATTAAGAGGAAACTTGTGGTTGATGGTCTGGTCAGCGCTAATGGACAGGACGTGCTGACATCAACGGCCGGAGGAGGCAGCGGTGGAAGTGTTTGGATAAAAACTGACCTCCTACAAGGATCGGGAACCATTCAGGTTAGTGATTTGAAAACCAGCAGTAAGCCTTGGGGTTGATTTGCCCTTTATATATATATATATATATATATATATATATATATATATATGTATGAGAGAGAGAAACGAATTAAACATGAATATAGGCGCGCGCACACACACACACACATATATATATATATATATATATATATATATATATATATATATATATATATATTATATGAAATGGATTAAATTAGATAATTATTTTATATATTTTCTGTTTATACGATATTAATAAAGTAAATGATCTGTTGTTGTTGTTTTTTTTTTTTTTTTTGTTTTTTTTTTTTAATTATACAGTATTAATTTACCGGACTGAGTTTTCGAGAAATTTCATAGAAAATATGCGCTCTCCAAAAGGAATCGAACATGTAACCCTTATGGCAACTGTCATTTGACTTGACGTGCAGTTACCCATTCAGCCACAGAAAAGCGTCTGGTTAGCAAAGTCTAAATTACTATTTATATGGACTTGGCTAACTTGGCGAAGTAGAGAAAATGATTTTGCACCAGGTTTCAACGAAGATGCATCCTAAGTTGACTGCACTGATTTAAGTGATTTCGTAAATATATTTAATCATTTGCCTGTCCTGCATTTCATATGTGATGCACAGTACATATGATCTCTACGTCCGTACATCATATGGGTTGCACACGAGGCCCCGTATCGTCGAAGGTCACTCCCTCCCTACACAAGCGACTGAAATATTTCTTTGACTCATGGATTCAGCAGGAAATTCCCCACAATCTGATATCTATTTCATGAGGATCCCCTAGAGAGGAAAAAGTTGAAATGCGATCTCTTCGAGCAAATCGCTTTTCGGACACCGTAAATTGCCAACGGTGACTGCATCGACATGGTCGAAGGTGCGGTTTGCCCTATAAAAGCGAATGAAAAATGCTTGTAGACATGGAAAGAGCGAGAGATTTCGCACAATTTAATACCGTGATTTCAAAAGAGTTATAAACTAAGGACCAGTGTCGGATCCTTTGAAAACAGTCAACGGTGACGTCGCACGTCTGAGGAAAGGATTAATCTAGTGCCGCTCCCCCTTTGTGATGTCATATATTCCCGATGATGTATATATATCTTGATCTCCGGTCTGTCTATACGCTGTGTTTAGATGTATATATATCCTGTGATCGTCATATATGATGTATAAATATCCTGACACCAAACAAAAATGTCATATATGATGTATATATCTTAAAGTCCGTTCATATAAACAAAATAATTCCCGAGGTCTCAAATGAAAGACACTTTTGTAATTTATTAAGATGATTAGAACCTTCGGATCACATGTGATGCACAGTTTTTTTTTATTATGTGAATCTCTATATTACAGCACATTCTATTTGCCAAATAAGCCGGTTTGCCTTGTAATAGTTATAAATATGAAATCTAACATGAAGATTACGATATTACACACTGAAACTCCCTGGACAGGAAAAGGGTTAACATCGATTAAAATGCAGAAGAATTGAAACTATAAGTTTATCTGAAACGAAAAAAAAACATGGAAAGGATTATTTGTTAATAGTAAATGTGATATGATAAAAACGGCCTAAATGTGTTTATTTTAATGTGTTCTTAAATGTACAATGGCGTGATTTGGACACATTACAAGGCACGACAGCTTATGCAAGACCATCATGCAAGGCACTGTTGACGGTGAATGTAGGAGAGGACCAATTGTTATTGACCGAACATCTCAAACAATGGACATGGTTACATGAAAACAAAATGTACTAGAATTTTTATTTTTTCACCTGCAGTCGAACAGCCTGTTGTGGACTTTAGAAAAGGATCTTTTTCCGATATTTAGTGTGGCTTTTACCTCTTTGTTTTTCCTGATTCAGATCCGCCAATAAAACCACAAAATACGACGACCACGACGCATCATCATCAATCAGAAGTGAAAGATTTTTAAAGACTTTAATTTTGCAGACGTGTAATTTTTCTTGTCTTTATTATGCTCGTTTCTTCTTATTATTATTATTGTTCTTCTTATTCTTTTCTTCTTATTCTTATTCTTTTCTTCTTATTCTTATTCTTTACTTCTTATTCTTTTTTTTTCTTTCTTATTATTCTTTTCTTCTTCTTATTCTTTTCTTCTTATTATTCTTTTCTTCTTCTTATTCTTTTCTTCTTATTATTCTTTTCTTCTTATTATTCTTTTCTTCTTATTATTCTTTTCTTCTTATTATTCTTTTCTTCTTATTATTCTTTTCTTCTTCTTATTCTTTTCTTCTTCTTATTCTTTTCTTCTTCTTATTCTTTTCTTCTTCTTATTCTTTTCTTCTTCTTATTCTTTTCTTCTTCTTATTCTTTTCTTCTTCTTATTCTTTTCTTATTATTCTTTTCTTCTTATTATTCTTTTCTTCTTATTATTCTTTTCTTATTATTCTTTTTCTTTTATTCTTTTCTTCTTATTCTTAATCCTTTCTTCTTATTCTTAATCTTTTCTTCTTATTCTTAATCTTTTCTTCTTATTCTTAATCTTTTCTTCTTATTCTTAATCTTTTTCAGATCCGCCAATAAAACTTATTCTTAATCTTTTCTTCTTAAGATTTTTAAAGACTTTAATTTTGCTTCTTATTATTCTTTTCTTCTTATTATTCTTTTCTTCTTCTTATTCTTTTCTTCTTATTCTTTTCTTCTTATTCTTTTCTTTTTCTTATTCTTATTCTTTTCTTCTTATTCTTTTCTTCTTATTCTTATTCTTTTCTTCTTATTCTTTTCTTCTTATTCTTTTCTTCTTATTCTTTTCTTTTTCTTCTTATTCTTTTCTTTTTCTTCTTATTCTTTTCTTTTTCTTCTTATTCTTTTCTTTTTCTTCTTATTCTTTTCTTTTTCTTCTTCTTCTTTTCTTTTTCTTCTTATTCTTATTCTTTTCTTTTTCTTCTTATTCTTTTCTTCTTATTCTTTTCCTCTTCTTATTCTTTTCTTATTCTTCTTTTCTTTTATTCTTTTCTTCTTATTCTTAATCCTTTCTTCTTATTCTTAATCCTTTCTTCTTATTCTTAATCCTTTCTTCTTATTCTTTTCTTCTTCTTATTCTTTACTTCTTCTTATTCTTTTCTTTTCTTATTCTTTTCTTCTTCTTATTCTTTTTCTTTTCTTCTTATTTTCTTTTTATTCTTTTTCTTCTTTCTTCTTCTTATTCTTTTCTTCTTATTATTCTTTTCTTCTTATTATTTTTTTTTCTTCTTCTTATTCTTTTCTTCTTCTTATTCTTTTCTTCTTCTTATTCTTTTCTTCTTCTTATTCTTTTCTTCTTATTCTTTTCTTCTTCTTATTCTTTTCTTCTTCTTATTATTCTTTTCTTCTTATTATTATTCTTTTCTTCTTATTCTTATTCTTTTCTTCTTATTATTCTTATTCTTTTCTTCTTATTCTTATTCTTTTCTTCTTATTCTTTTCTTTTTCTTCTTATTCTTTTCTTTTTCTTCTTATTCTTATTCTTTTCTTATTCTTTTCCTCTTCTTATTCTTTTCTTCTTATTATTCTTTTATTCTTTTCTTCTTATTCTTAATCCTTTCTTCTTATTCTTATTCTTTTCTTATTCTTATTCTTTTCTTCTTATTATTTTTTCTTCTTATTATTCTTTTCTTCTTTATTCTTTCTTTTCTTCTTATTATTCTTTTTTTCTTCTTATTATTCTTTTCTTATTATTATTCTTTTCTTCTTTTATTCTTTTTCTTATTATTATTTTTTTCTTCTTATTATTTTTCTTCTTATTATTATTATTCTTATTGAGCGATCATGGATCTATAATTTCCTTTCTTTTGTAGCTCTGAATAAATTGTCTTTTTGCTATCTCTCCCAATCACTGTTTTGCCAACCATTGACACAGTCTCCTTAGGTAAATTATCTGCTTACCTCTATTCGTCATGCCTCCACTATGTCCTGTGGGTGTCAAATTTTCCAAGCCCTTATACCTTATGTGCCCTAGAAATTGCAACCTTCTCTTTCTGATGTTACGTATATCTGTTCTTTTTTGTTTACATTGTCTCTAAAAAAAAACCACCTTCCTCGTTGCTCACGTGTTCAATCCATTTTATTCCCAGCATCTTTCTATAGAACCGCACTTCTGTTCACTCAAGTCTGTTCTTCATCTGTGATGCAATTGTCCTGAATTCACTGCAATATATGAGGAGTGATATTATATAAAATTTCAGTACTCTTTTCTTAAGTTCTGACTACATTTTTGTTGTTTAATACTTTGATTACCTTCATCCAAACTTCATTATTATCACCAAAAGACATTTTCTTTTATCTTTTTAAAAAGGCGAATGGTGGGAAAACAATCGGAACTTCTTATGGCGCCGGCGGTGGAGGAAGAATTGCAATGTTTTACAAAAATCTTCAACATTGGTTTGGAAGTTTCCAGGCTTTTGGAGGTACGGGAAAGCCAAATCCTGGAGGTGCCGGTACAATTTACCTAAAGGTTTGTAGATTTTCTATAACTTATTTAAGTTTTACTGACGAGAGATTTGATAAAATCATCTAGTTACATGAAATTTATCAAAAGAGATCTTTATAATATTGTTCACCGGAAACGTGAAGTTACTTTGATTTCTATATTAATCTATAAAATATTTGAGTCGTTGATATTCACTTATTACTAATATTGCATCTATTTGTTATTTGTAACAAGCAGAATTATAAGTAGAAGTAATAAAAGAACTGAAAATAAACATTTTATGATTTTAAAAACGACTTTTTTTTATTTTTTAAAGAATATATATTCGCAAAATATATAGGCAATCGTTTATCTCGGTCGAAAAATATACCGTCCTGTTTGGTCAAAATTGGTGATTAAAATGCGGTGACCTCTATAACTATAGTAAGGCAAAAACAGGAAAAAAATGAAACAAACGACCTCATCAGAAAATAAAACTGAAATGTTTGTGTGTATCATAATTTTAGTTTGTCTATGCAGGGTTTGGATGATAATGTGCATTTGTTTGTATGCGCTTGTTCACAAAATTCTATTAATATGATGCAATAAGATTTTAACATTTTACCGCAAATACACAAACAAAAAGGATTTAATCAACTTCTATTCCTACCACACCCCAAAAAATCAAGACTGATCCTAGATTTTCACCTAGATGAAGAAGAGAAAATACATTGAAAGAACGTTTAATCTTCTTTATCAGTCAGCTATGTGATATGCGTGATACAGGCTTAGGCGATCATTTATCTTTCGATACTTGACGGACGAAGCTGATTTTTTTCCCGCAGTAGGTTGCCATATGATTCATACCTTTCCCAAGGGTATTAGCACGTAAGTGAATGTAATAGATTCGACTGGAATTCGAACTCGGTTCTCCGACTCCTCAATCCGAGCCGCTATCCATTACTTTACCGTCATTTCACTAGATGCTAGAAAACGATTATACCAAGTCCACAATTCAGAAAAGAATAGGCACCACTATCAACGGCAAAACACAAAATTCAAAATCTTACCCTCCAAAATTGGATCAATAAAATTTGAAAACCAACTCGTTATCCCCAGTACTAAGGCCTTTACACCACCTGCAAGAATATCAGATAAAAGAAAAAATAAATCCATCAGATGCCGGGATTTATGACAAAATATCTTTCTGTAGGAAAAGTTACATTGGCGAAACATCCATAAATCTAAATGCCCGCATTTATGAACCTAAGAGAGACCTACTTTAGGACAACCCTTTAAACTCGCTCTTAATACACAGAAAAAAAAACAGGCCATAACTTCTATTTTATAAATGCCATAGTCATAAGAAAAGAATATAATCCGTTACGCAGGATATACTTATAGGACGTATAAATATTTGTCCGTCTATGAGCACACGTCAAAAAAACCTTTTTATTCTATCACCAGCTTTTATAAAAGCCATACTGTCTACATATAACCAGAGCCGGTGTAACTTAAATTATTTCACCCTCACAGAAAACGTCCCTAAGGCAACAGGCGAACAAACTCAAACGTGAATAAACAGGTCTACGAGACATACGCACACACACAACAAAATACACATTATCATACGAATCTTACATAGTAAACTAGGATTACAATACATATACACATAAGAATTATACACACGAACGCTACTTAAGATGACAGATGTACATGAGTTCTCTTTCACCGATAAAAAAAAAATACCAGAATTTTCTTTTTCTCCTCTATTTTTCATTTTCTGATGAAGCTTTAATGAAAGCGAAACGTTAAAATTAGAAACGTTTCCTATTTATTCCATTTTCTATCACATACACACACAAGCTTGGTTTCAACTCAAACATGCAAGAATGTAGTGTCAATTCAATTGTGTAGCTACTTAAATAAACATAAGTCTCTCTCTCTCTCTCTCTCTCTCTCTCTCTCTCTCTCTCTCTCTCACACATATATATATATTTCTGTATAGGATTAAGAACACACACACAGATATATATATATATATATATATATATATATATATAATTTCTGTATAGGATTAAGAAAACCTTCTCTCTGCCGGCAGAAAAAAATTTGTAAAGTCTCTGAATCTGTTGGGGGATATTTTATTTTAACTGTCCCTCGCTAATTTATTTACACGATTATTTCCCCTCCCCTCGTTACAAGTATATACACTTGTTTGTTATTTTAGTGTGTTTCTCCCTCTTTTTTTTTGCTCTTCAATATCGTTAATATTCTTTTCGCTAATCCAACGATTGTCTCCTGATGAGATGTTGGCTGAAAGGGCCCTAGAGACTTTTAGAATTAAAATCAATGCATTCTTTATTTTTAAAACTATTTATATATATATATATATGAGCTGATATACTCAAGGTTTAAAGGAGCGAGCATTATATATAAACTTTGGAGATCAGCCAATTACGCTATCTTGATTTCAATATATATATATATATATATATAATGTGTGTGTGTGTGTATGATAAAAATAGTTTTAAGATATGCCATATTATTTATGGGTTAAAGTGCTGAATATCAGGGATAGAACGTATATAAAAGTGGACACTGAGATAAACACCTAGCGGCGACAATATATTTCATGCTTAAACGCAAATTTCAGGCCTGGATATTCTTTTCAAGCCTAAAACAGAATGTCGACGGGAGAAGAGGCAGAATCTGACATCCTTTGTCAACCAGATCTTTCATTTGATCGACTGATTTGATATTTTACAGTTTACCAAACTTTTGGGTGTTATTTAAAACCGAAACATTTTGGATTGTAAAAATATATTTCTTTTACGCGAGAATATTGCATTAACATTTTTTTTTTTTTTTTTAGAACAATGATCTTTCCAGATAAATTCCTACTATTTAATCTATAACTAATTGGGAACAGATGGGTCCATGCCTTTCTCAAGAGTATTTGCGAGTAAGTCAATGTAAAAAAACAAGATGATAATTCAAACTCGGCTCCCAGAATTCTTATTCCGGTCCTTCGATCATACCATAAATTTTCGTTCTCGTCTATTTATCACGTCACAAGACTGAGATCACCTGTTTTTATGCAGATTGAACGGGTTTTCTTATTGGTTGTGTATCTGTCAACGCAGAGCAGCACCAGAATCAAACACTGTATCACGACTAAGGGCAAGAACATGACTTTCATACGAGAAAATCACATCTACATGACGCAGGCGACCTACCGAAAACACGAACAAGGACAACCGAATGATGGTTAAGAGGAAGAAAAATCATTGGTAACGCACGGATATCCCGCTATACGGTCAACACGTCAAACTACCTATGGAGCCCCAAAACGGAATCATTTATATCATTTATATAGTCAACACTGCTGAGCTCACCG
The DNA here is from genome assembly GCA_903632075.3 of Acanthosepion pharaonis. Taxonomy (NCBI): domain Eukaryota; kingdom Metazoa; phylum Mollusca; class Cephalopoda; order Sepiida; family Sepiidae; genus Acanthosepion; species Acanthosepion pharaonis. The sequence goes on along the minus strand of CAHIKZ030000534.1, from coordinate 342,548 downwards.
TCCCGAACATTTCATCGGGGACCAGATTAGCTAGGTGTCGGATAGTGATGACCAGCCTTTCCGCACGATTTTTTTTACTACAATTATATAATTTATTCAATAAATAATAACGAAACGTCCCTTGGTCCGAACAGGCTCTGTTTCGACAGGTTGGCTATTTACTTTTTTTTTCTGTAGAAACAACGCACTAAAGAGGGGTGTAAGGGTTTTCAGTAGCGGTAAGTAGCTCCGTCTGCATTCCGTTTCCCCTACATAGATTTTTGGATGAAAACTAATTGTTATATTGATCAGTCAATATCAGTACTACATCCTTTGATTCGTAGATACTATTGTTCAAGGTTTATGAAAAAGGTCACCCCTACATCATACTCATTTTTGTAATTCGTTTTTGCTTACATAACCATGTGATCTGCAATGATCCGCTCTTTTCCTTCAAAAGATACTTAAAGAGCTGTCTCCTTTTACATGACTACAAATTTACTTGCAGAACGGAAGAATGTTTTTTTATTTCACTGACAATTTGCTAGTTGTATCCTAGTGTCAAGCTCTCTGTTTACATATTCAAGTATCAGCATGAGAATGCAACTACACTCTCGCTAAGTATCCACACTAAATGATTAATTCGTAGCTTCCCAGTCTCTCTTGTTAACGACCGTTTATACAGTGGTTTAAGAACAAATTATCACAACATTAAAACCGAGGACATTTTTGATAATGTAATTCGGAAAAATACAGCATATTTTGTACCCTTGAATGATTAGACAATAGTTTCTTTGATAATATGAATATTATCCGACATATATAACAATTTAAAAGTTGGAGAAATATAAATTGAAAAAATAGTAATGGCGTTAATAATAATATAATGGATGACTGCTTGTATCTGCGTATACCTATCGGTTAAGGTGGCTAGCCAATCCTTGTTGCCGACGCTTTGCCGACAATTTGCGGTTGTTCAACGCAGACCTATGGTTTATACAACAACTATGCCGAGCATCGCTAAGTTAGAGTGTCTTGATAAGAGCACATCATCTGGCGTAATCGAGAGTTTGAACAAGGAAACCATCAGTCACGATGACTTCTGATTTTGTGTTAGCACAGCCATCGAAGACCAATTCAGTCTACTCATTTCCATTCACAATGCGCTGTAGGGTATGGTTTCCAGGTATTTTTCAACGGTACCGCGTGCTGGTTTCGTTGCTGAAATAAGTCACCTCAACCGCAAATCGATTTGAACCCGAGTCCCACAGTCGGAAAACGAAGGTTCTAACCTCTAAACCAATAATTGTCGTTAACCATTTATGTAATTTAATCTACTATCTCTCCGGACAAATATTCTCATTGCCGATGGAGTTTTTAACTCATACGGCCGCCATTACTCTTAAGATTGTAGTATTGTTTCAGATTGAAAGCGATTATAGTATCTCTTTTCATTTAACCATACACCTAGGTATCGACCGGAACGTAATAGTCGCTAATAGAAATTAAATATTATTCTAAGTTGTGAATAAATGAATATATCTATGATAGTCCTGGGTATGAAGATAAACTACATCTCGCAGAAAGTCTCTGACTGGGAGATTGAAGGTTTTGAGAAGTATGGAACCTTCTCTTAATTGCTATTGGTCCCAGGTCTACCTTGACCTGTAGTGGACCCAGCTATGGGCAAATAGTAACACCTCAAAGAAAAAAAACTATGAAAGTATAACAATACATTTTTATAGTAAAAATACCAGCAATATATTTTTATATAAAAATTACCAACAATACATACTTATAGTAAAATTACCAAAAATACTCACATACTAACAAATTGTAGTAAAATATTACCAAATAACCAACATAAAATAACCTTATGACATTACACCATATAATATCCTATAATTTCTTAAATCAGACTCTATTTTAAAATATAACTTAAAGAAAACACAACAAAAAGTATACATATCACTGTCTCTATTAGTTATGAGCACACAAACATATACGCACAAAAGCTGAGTATCATTTACCATGTATTCAACTGTGAAAGCAGAATAACATATATTTTTATTACTTCAAAGCGCCCAACGTAAATATATTTCAGCATTAAATGACCCATATGCCATTAAACAGACAAGCAATCAATACCTCTAAGAATTTCAAATGAATATTTATATGATTTTCTTTTATTTCTTTCAGGATGACATTCCTCATATAAAGAATACGACGCTTATCATTGATAATAACAACCAGGCATTGACGAATAATTTGCTGATGAATTATTCCACAGCCAGTAGTCATTCATGGCTCCTCTCCAATGATACGCCATATTGGGATATTATCCATGTCACCAGACAAGCTCACTTCGCTATTCACCCGAACTTGACAAGGTAATCTTCCATTATGGTTTGTTTTCATTGCAATATTTAGCACCAACGACATCTTGAAACATAGCAATGGTGCCTTCCTGCAGTAGGACATTTTAAACGAGTAAAACGAAACAATATTTAAATAGAAACATTGAATTACTTTATTTCTATGGTTATCAATTTTTATTACGATGACTGAATAGATAGATAATGATCAGGCTAAAATAGATGTATAATGATCAGGCTGAGATAGATAATGATCAGGCTTAGGTAATGATCAGGATGACACATATATGATGATCTGGCTCAGATAATTATCAGGCTAAGCTAGATATATATATAATGATCGGGTTGATCTCGATGGATGGATGAATAGATAGATAATGATCAGACTGAGATAGATGGATAGAGAGATAATAGGCCAATTACTAATATTTTGTTGACTTCGTGTTTCATTCATTTGTAAAAGTATTATATATATTGCAAGTTTTCTACTTTCGTTTTGACAAATATTTTTCTATCAGTACTTTCTATGTAGACTCATTCTACCTTGAAAACAATTGGAATCGCTGCGATCAAACAAACGAAAATCACTGGTGCGAACATGTTTACGTAAAATATGGACAGACTGGGCTGGAAAAATGTAGAGATTTACATGGGCATGAGGATAGATATGCATCGTACCAGGAATTAAAAAGGTTGGGGCCAATCTCCAATGGACATAATTATAGCAAAAAAGACACCCCTTTATAGTCGATAGATACGTATGAAGAAATAGATGAAGAGCGCGATAGAGACATGATTAAAAACTCACCGACAGAGACGTACGAACTGACTGGGACGGGTTGACATGGATGAACGGGGGTGACTGGGATAGGTCGAAAAAGATGGATGAATTAAAAAATAATAACTAAGATATGATTAGACTGAGAGAATAGACAAGACCAGATCTTAGATATAGTTTGAGAAGAGATGTATAGACTAAATTATAATAATTAATTCAAAAAGTCTGATCAAATACTTTCGGAATTGGCGCCATAAAAAGAAAACTAAAACATATATTGAATTCGGCATTTAATCTCCTTCGAAGTAATACCCTTCTGAAGCCAAGCATTGTATCCGGCGCCATTGTCATTGCTGGAACTGTTCCTGAAAATCCTATTTTGAAATATCGAGCATTCTCTTACATTTCCTCGATGTCTTGAAATCTTTTTTCTTTCAAGTTTGTTTTGATTTTTGAGGAGGAAAAAGTTCCAGTTGACGAGATCTGAGGAATATGGTGCTTGTCGGACATTGGGAATGTTTTATTTGGCCAAAAACTGCTGCAAAAACCATAGGCACTAATGAGACCTCTGTGGTGCGGTGGGACGCCCACAGTCTATACATTGTCCTTCCGTGCACTACTATGAACAAATGAAGTTAGCGAGAACAATATAACAAAGGTCAATAGGGAACAGATTGACCAATCTCGAAGGATGTGAAAAGAGGTCCTTTTAAATGTGGGCTGATTATATACGTATATATGGACCAGGGCCAATAATTGCCCAGTACCGCTCTCACGCTGACGTCAGTATTCCATCAACCCACCATTTTTGGTACAACGTGGAAGGTGATGCAGCATGTTTAGAATCTGTGGAACCAGGCATCCCTCAAATCTTTTCCGTCAACTGTCAGAAGGCAAAAATATGAGAAAGAGTTGAAAAACAGATATTCCACATTGATCCCAAACCGAAGACCTGGAATAGGCGTATTGGGTAACAAAACCTGTCAGTATGCTATTGAATGTCATAAATTCCTATGCTCTGTTCAGCTTAGTGTTGTATTTACTTAAACTTAACAAATATTTTCATTTCACTGACGACTTTATATAGCATAGATAAAATAGTAATTACCACGGAGAATTCAAAGAATTTTGTGAAAAATAAAAGTACGTTAAAAGAAAACTATGCAAATAGATGTATGTACTGCAAGGAAATTTCTGTCACTGTGTCGTACCAGAAAATCTTTCTGTACAGAGTTCATCATGCACATATATAATTCTACAATTTGTCCGTGTATTGAATACTGCTACCATATCTGGTCTTGTACTCTTGTTGTACATCTTGAGGTTCTTAACAAAATCCAAAGAACGATCTGTAATGTAATCGAACCTGATTTGGCATCTCGAATTTAGTCACTTCCACTGGGTCATGGATTTCCTCTGTCTTTTCTACAAATATTTTCATGGTAACTCTACTGATCAGCTTTTACTTACCAGATGTCCCGGCTACATTAATTTAAGCTTGCTACTAAATTGACATCTAGATCACCATTTACTGGTGAAATAGCTAAATGCAACCGCCGCTTCTACTCCAACAGTTTGATTTGTCGCACTTTTTACCTGTGGAAATCCGTTCCAAAAATTTGTTTCCCTGATAACCAAATATTCAAAATTCTAAAAGGAACATCAATCGCCATTTTCTGTCGTCTTGGATCCTGTTCATCTTTTGTCCTTTCCTCAATCCTCTCTATTCTCTTTCATTTTCATTCCCTGTAACCCTCTGCGTACTAGTGGCATTCTCGCCTTGCTTGAGTTGAAATGATTAAAAGAAGGTGCTAAATATTGTTTACCAATGGTTTTAATGTTATATGAATGTACACAATTTCGACTTCGATTTCGATTTGAACTCGTTTCCCCAATTGCGATTAAATTATCAAGTT
>CAHIKZ030000534.1:175000-332500 GCA_903632075.3 Acanthosepion pharaonis | reverse complement strand
CAAAAGAGGTTCCCAATGCTACTTGTTGAAATTCTAGCATTGTCATACAGACGTCTGTCTTAAGTTTACTGTTTGAAATATTATGTCTATTAGGTCTTTATTATCCGCGGTAGATGGGTTTCTAGCGGATAACCCAGAACCATTTAGTCACATCCCAAAAATATTCAATTAAAAATTAGCAGCTTGTTTTTAAGATGCAATTTTTTTTTAATTTGTGCGGATTACAACGTTTTATTACAGCTCTAATAACATTACGTGCACACACACACACACACACACACACATATATAAAATAAAACTGGTGGCGAGCAAGAAAAAGAAATTAATTGCTGTAAAATAGTGAATGGATCGTTTCAGTTTATTCATCGCAAATATTGTACAGTTACTTGCCGCGAATATTAATCCAACAAATTAAAAAATTAAATCAGATTCTTTTTTTTTTTTTTTTTTTTTTTTAAAAAAAAACTTTTGGCGCTCCTTTGAAATTATAAGTTTTAAAAACAATTTATCTTCTCTCACAACAACTCCAATCCTCCGAACGAAAAATTAACAAAAATCGGCGGGGTGGGGGGGCTATCCCCATATCGTAAGTTTTTGGCTTTAACCGGGTGAGCGCGAATGTAGACCACAAACTTAGAAATAGCGTACTCGAGTCCCTCACATTTGGGGCGATCGGAAAGGTCAATGCAACGGGAGTCAATGGAAGAGCCTCACTCTCGGAGAATTTGGTGTGAATTTTAGTAAATATAATTTTATTTGTAAATTAACGGAAAAGATGCTACCTTTCAATACGGTCAGATTATCTTTCAGACATTTTTTCCCACCCTTCAGTAAAAGTGGTCATGAAAAATACTGTTTAGCTTCAAATCACCCAAATATTTGGCATTAGGTTTTTCTTTTTGCTTAGAAGAAAGTCAGATGCTTTTGACTGTATACAGTTAACTATGTTCGGCTCCTTATGAGGAAAAAAATTGTTTCTCTGTCGGAAAAATAATGTTTCGACATTTACTGATTATGGAGAAAAAAATAGCGAAATTTAGGACAAACCCTCGTGATTATCCAGAGACCGATCTTTTTTAATGTAATGTAAAAATAGTCATTCGTGGACCTTTTTTTTTCTTGTCAGTTAATTTGTTGAATCCTACTATATTAATATTATATTCATGATCCTGCACCAAAACTGATAGTAGAGCATTAAATTAGAATTCTATACGTCGCCGGTTAAATTTCTCGTTTTGGTTTGATTATCTACTACGCTTAGCTACTTTATAGAGGTGGGGACATCTGAATTTTTTTTTCATTTCTATTGTATTCATTCACTGTTGTGTCGGAAACCTACCACCCCTCTTGAAGATGAACTTGTCTGCGTCTGTGAACAAAGACTTCAAATAGTGGCATGTCAGTTGACATGGGGGGAAGACAGATAGATCGAGAGGGTAAGACCTCCGAGTCTAGCTGAGTCGTGATACAGTCTTTGACTGTAAGCGACGTCTGTCGAAATGTCTGCATTAGCAGAGAGGAACCCGGACGAAGCTTTGCCGAAGGGCAAGGTTTCGTCCGGGGAGGTAGGCAGGGCCTGAACCCGTCTAGGCGGGTTCAAAGGCTATATTTTTGGCCTAGCCTACGGGCTCGGAGATACCCACATTAAACTCGGCCTTGTGCCATATTCAATCCTCGTAGGTGGATCGATAAATACTAAGACAGATAGACAGAAAAGTTCTTAGCTGATCTAGTTATTGACTAGTCAGGCGATTTCTGTGCCTTTTTATCAACCTATTAAAACCCTTTTTATTGTTACGTGTTATTTGGCGTTTGTCTCTACTAACCCCAAATCAACATCATAACATTCACATTGTGAATTTTTCCGATACTCACACAGTTATGACGATCCTGTTTATTAATTAGGCTTTCTTTGAGCCTTTTAAATGACTTTCCGCCCCCCTTTAAATGAACCTCCTTAATGACCCCTCCTCTTTTATTGCATATTGAGAAATTCCGATCCACCGATTAGGACCTCACCCTTGTATATAATAGTGTGACTAGAATTATGTGGTGCCACTACAATCGTAAAGAGTTACGGTACTCGTGATCGTAACTCAATAAAAAAAAAAAAAAAAAAAAAAAATCTTATTTTTCGGGAGGATAACTTCTAGTGTCATTCTCTTTTATAGGAACATATACGAAGAATTTTTGAATGAAAATCCGTCAATATATAAGATATTTTAGAAAACATCGGTTTATAACATGTTTCGGCTTATAAAAATATTGTTGAATTTGACACATTGTCGAAAATCGTTTTTCAAATTGTCATATATTTAGCAAGAGCATGAATGATGTCCACTAACCACCAAACTGTACACCCTTATCCAGCTCCAAGTTCAATGGATACCACGTTCTATGAAGGATAACTCTCGCCTACCTTTTAAGTATGCTTGATGCGAATTTTGGCACAGCTGTCTAAATATCAAAATTTAATAAGTACTTAATATTCTATTAAATGTTATGCTTTAATAAGTACTTAATATTCTATTAAATTACGTACCTCCACGAAATCGCTAAAAAAAGAGCATAGCTTGATGAAAAAGACGCCAACCTTGCCGAAAACTAAATTTTATTGTCTAAATGCTTATGTTATTATTAAGAGGAAAGACCAAAGTTTTTTTTTAATTATTTTTAAAAAATTTTCCTTTTAGAACATTCTAAATTTTGATTAAAAAAAAACTTTTTCTATTTGTATCAGCGGAACTAGTAAATAACATAGACAATTTTAGCACGTTTTTTTGGTATGACACACATTAATTTGAAAAAATCGTGCAAAAATAGAAATGATTATCGGATGTTAATGAAACTTTCAGAAACTATTCACAGATGATCGAAATTATTATAAATATGTTTTTTTATGAAAGTCATGGTAGAAATATTTTTTTAAAATATTTATTACCCCCCATAACTAATTTTATGAAAACGCTAGAAATTCATCGCATCGGTTTTAGTGATTACAATAATTAAAAGCACAGGGCTTTGAGGAATGCAAATCATGTTTTTTTTGTTTTTAATTGGACACGCAGTACCTTAAAATCAGCTCTGAATTGTAACATACAAAACTCAATAAAACAAATATAATATTTAATTTCAAATGCTTTTATTTGCTTTTAGTTGTTTTTATGAATATGGACAATATTTTCTGAAAGCAAAAAAATTTTCGATGAAAAATGAATTTTTAATACAATTATTTGTTATTTCATTAATTATAATAGATTTTACATTTAAGTTGTTAAAATATTATAAAATTAGTTAAAAGCCGCATCGGCTTTTATAAGTGTCCTTATGAGATAGATCTCTTTTTAGCGCGTTGTAAATTGTATCATTTTGACTAATCAGAAGATACCCAATAATTAAGAAATGTTATTTTGTGCTTATAATCGAGCTGTAATTATAAAATACGGAAGACCAACCAGAATATAATTAAGTTGCGTTATTTGAGTTAAGCATTGTTCTCCGCTGTTAAGGCCTTTACTTTTGCGAAACACGTGTGGAGAAGTTAATTTGATTTTTAAATTTCAACTGAGAAGGGTACCTACAAGTATCAGTATCATCTTATGAAATTTATATGATCTTATTTTTATATTAATCTCAGTTACGACATTTTTCCATAAATGAAATATCAAAATTAATAATAAAATGAATGCAAATACAAATAACAGTAGAATGTAATAAATGTACATAAAATTATAGTATTTTATGTACAATTTTGATAAAATTTCATAAGAAAGGTACCTATAAATTAATTAGATACCTTTCTTAAGAAATATGAAATTTAATGTCACTCTTAACAGTTTTATTTTAATTTCTTTACAATATATTTCCCATAAAGCATCATAAACATAAAGGTGAAAGCTAAGTACAAAAAAAAAAAAAAAACTAGACCGCTGAAAGTTTTCGTTAAAAATAACGGAGTAAATAATTTGTTCACGTAAATGTAAATTATTTCACTTTTTCTCCTTCCGTAGAACAAATTAGCCTCATGGAATTCGTAAATATATCATTCATCACATGTCAAGAGACGCGAAAGTTTATGACCTGCTTTGTTTTATTTTTGGCACAAAATCTAAGTTAAGTTTGGTTCAAAATTTTTAAATAAACATTACATCTTTTTTTGAAAAATGATAATTGATATTTAAAATCTAAAGTTAAGTTTTTTTCAAAATATTTTTTGCATGAAAAAAACTAGATTTTAATTTAATAAAAATGGAAAAATATTAAAAAAATATTCTATTAAATAATTTTGACTTTAATAAGTTTGGCTTAATATTCTATTAAATGTTATGCTTTAAATAAATACTTAATATTCTATTAAATGTTATGCTTTAATAAGTACTTAATATTCTATTAAATGTTAATATGCTTTAATAAGTACTTAATATTCTATTAAATGTTATGCTTTAATAAGTACTTAATATTCTATTAAATGTTATGCTTTAATAAGTACTTAATATTCTATTAAATGTTATGCTTTAATAAGTACTTAATATTCTATTAAATTTTGCTTAATGCTTAATATTCTATTAAATTTTATGCTTTAATAAGTACTTAATATTCTATTAAATTTTATGCTTTAAATCTGTAAGCTGTTCATAATTAGTGAGTTACAAATTTCGAACCTCACTGGGTGCCCCATAACTTCAGTCTTGTGCCACATCTAAGCTACGCTTAGCAAAAAAGTGTGTAAATCAGTGTCCTGTGGAGTTTGTGACACATTATTTATCATCTCCCAGTTGCGTCTATGTCTTTGGGCAGTATGCACTCAAGGACAACTCCGTCAAAGGAGAGAGTCGCAACTGAGTCAAATTATGCTGAGAGGGGCCCAGACGGTTGAGGGGGCTGCCGACAATTTTTGTTCCTTGCTCGGGTGCCCACCTTAAAAAAGACTTTGTGTCAAAACTTGTCTTAGTGTTTATTTATTTTGTAAATAATACAAAATTGTGGCACAAGGCCGAAGGGGGCGTAAGGGATAGGTTGGTCTTTCATTAGCTATCCTATTCCTAGTTAACCACAATCGCGACCCATTCATTCATTACAATTACACATTCACCACAAAAACTCATCCATCCTCTATCACCTCAGCACACACACACCACAATACCTTATATACAGAGGGGACCTACCAAACACCCCATGAGTTAAAAATTTTAATGTTCATATACACACACACACACACATATATATATATATATATATATATATATATATATATATATATATATTCAATGAAACACAAAATGATGGGGAAGGGGTTATGAAACCCAATAATAAAATCAAAATATCAACCGAAAACAAAGCAAAACCCAAATAATGTCAGTAGGACCTCCCCCCCCTCAAACATCATGAGAGTGGCCGCTGTATTCTGTCAATAGACAAACTCAAGAAGCATACTCAAAAACTTGTCTTAGTGGGGAGACAGACCTAGTGAGTGGTATTTACTTAACTCCCACGGGGTCAAGATGTGACACAAAGTCGTTTAACGTGGGAGACCCCAGTGTTTCCACTCAAGGGCCACTGGTTCAAAACTGGTCAGAGCCTAGTCAAAGCTGGTCATGACTTGTCCTCGCAAGTCCCGGCCGGAGCCAGTCCAAGCTAGTCGAAGCCTTGATCGAATCTCAGCCATAGGCCAAGAAACGATCCAATATTTGTCAAAAACCCCAACGAAAATTCATCGGTCAAGTTGACAGACCTAGTGAGTTATAAATTTGTTACAGGATTGTTTTATTTCTCTATTTTTTAATTTTTTTTTCAGCAAGCAGAACCTGCATTGGTCCGTCGAAATCGAACGGTTGATTTTAATAAGGGGGTGGAAGAGCAGAAAATTAGTGGATTGTATTGAAATAAAAGTAAACTCGAAGAAAAAAAATCTCAATGATTTTCAGATTTTCTAACGGATTTATGAAATCTAAAGTTTCACAAGTTATAAAGCTTCGATATTTTTAATGGCATCTCTTAGATTTAAAAGTATGACTTGAAATTGAGATTTTACTTAGCTTTTTAAAAATATAATTAGTGTTCAGTGGAAATATAACGATGTAATCTTTCTTGTTCTAAAATGAGCTAAAGGAACTTTTTTAATTACTAGTTGAAACCTATGTTATGCTTAATGACCTTTTAGATAAGGACATTAAACAAATGTTTAATATTGATAACGAAATTTAATTTTATCTTTTCAGGGGACGGATAGGTTTGAAAAATATCTATGTTGGTCAGAAATGTAGTTTGAAATTTGGGCTGAATGGAACATCTTTATCTGCCAATAAAAACGGAGTTTACTCCCTTGAAACTTTGACAATTGGAGCCGAAGGTGAAGTTACAGTCACTGATGAACTTAAAAATGACCAAAGCAGGTTAAACCTTGAGGTTAGTAACTTTCTTTTATAATATTATTTACATTATTCAGACTATTGTCCTCATCTTTGTCGCCATATTTATTACAACGTTTCGGCCGTTGTACGCTCCGGCCTTCTTCAGGTGGTTGGAATGTCGAACTGAACCCTTTATTTCAGTCACTAGGGTAGTCTGATCTAGTTCCACGTGCCATGTTTAATGGATGTCAGTTTTCTCCTGTTAATTTTCCCTCTGAAAATTCTCCACTGCCTTAACCGGGTATTGAACTCTCACACTTTGGATACTGTCACTGGATCTAACGAACGCCTTTATCCACTGTGCCATGTGTCCAAGTTTTTTTTTATAATATATATTAATTTACAGTAAGTGAGTTCACATTTTTTAGTCGACATTCCTTTTTGTTTTCGTTTGTTTTATACAGTGAAATTAATGTCAACCAGCAAGAGATTGATTTTCTTACGAAAGAAATGCGCCTCACCCGCCAGCGAGAATCGAACCTCTATTCTTTTTAGTTTTTAATGAGAAATCACTATCAAGCTTCATGTATTTTGCCATTGTTTTATTTTTAGCAAAACTTTCGCTCTCTATGTTGGTTGACATTAACTTCACTGTTAAAAATAGAGATATATACGCAAACACCTGTACCTACAAAATATAACGTTTACCATAATAATGTCTGATTAAGAATCCTTTAATTGGGTAAAATGTTACCTATGTATGCAAATACACACGGACACACCGTCAGGTTATCAATTGAAAAAAATTTTAGAGAGGTGGACGACGACGACACACGATTAGAAAAAGAAAACCTAGTTGTAAGAATGCAATTGATCATCTCGATGATTCCTCTTTAAGAAGAGATAACAAAAGGACAGAAATGCAGCGGTATATTTTGGTAAAGTCTTATTTATATAAAGAAAATGTATCAAACAAATTCCGTGACTATTACAAAATAACCAGTACATCTTAATGTGCACAATTTTATATATTATTCGAAATTCTAGTTTTTGTTTTATGTACTCATATTCTGTGCCGTCTTATACAAGATGACGAGGAAATACCTCCCATGTAAGTCATTAGCTAAATTAAACTTATAGGTATCTTCATGAGATCGCTAAAAACAGAGCATAGCATGATGAAAAAGACGCCAAACTTGACGAAAACAAAATTTTAGCGTCTAAATGTTTGTTATTAGTGAGAGGAAACATCAAAGTATTTTTTAATTATTTTTAAAAAATTTTCCTTTTTTTTTTTTTTTTTTTTTTTTTAAAGAATATTCTAAATTTTGATTAAAAAAAAAACCCAAAAAAAACCTTGTTTCTCTTTGTGTCACCGGAACTAGTAAAATAACATAAAATTTTAGTGCATTTTTTCCTGTATGACAGACATTAATTTTGAAAATCTTGCAAAAATAATTGTCGGATTTTAATGAGACTTTTAGAAACTATTCACAAATAATGGAACTTATGTTTTCTTTTTTAAAGTCATGGCAATTTTTTTTATATGTATTACCCCCCTCCAATAACTAATTGTACGAAAACTCTATAATTTCAATTTTGGGAAGATTAGTGATTATATTAGTGAAAAGCACAAGGCTTTGAGGAAACCAAACCATTTTTTTTTTTTTTTTTAGTTGGACCACCTCTACCTGAAAATCATCTCTGAATTGTAACATACAAAACTCAATAAAACAAAAATATTATTTAATTTCAAAAGCTTTTAATTGCTTTTATTTATTTCAATGAACATGGACAATATTGTCTGAAAGTAAAAACATATATCGATGAAAAATGAATTTTTAAAACAATTATTTATTATTTCATAAATATTTTACTATTTTTACATTAAATGTTGTTAATTCTTCTAAAATTTGTAAAATTTAACGAATGTTATTAAGTAGATATATATTTACAGATTATAATTTCCGAAGCTTTTTAAAAACTAACAAACATATAAAAAATATTTGTCAATAATAACACTATAAATCAAATATACGGAAGACCGGAAGTATCATGCGTGCAATAAAAAAAAATGTCACGTGGATTGAGTTTCTGTCTAGTATCTAACTTAAATATTGAATTTTTATTACAATTATTTATTTCTTTAATTATAATAGATTTTACATTTAAGTTGAAATATTATAAACGGCCGAAGTGTTGATAACAACAAATATTGGGGCCATTTAGTCCAAATGTAAACAACAATATTTAAACATAAATAAACAACCAAATATAAACAATATATCATTTCAGTTATCCAACCATAATATCTAAGAACTAAATAATATCTAATAACTAAAACTAGAGATGACAGTTAACTAGATAAGCAATGCAAGTCAGATTGTTCAGAGGATAATGTATTTTTTCTCTAGAACTTGAACATTGAATAAATGTTGAGCTTTCAAATCGAAAATGATGAAAAAGCTTATAGAATTAAACGTGATTTGAAGATTATCCCTCCATTCTTTCACTCAAAATCACAATAGAAATGATCGTAGTACGTTATGGAGTAATGATTTTTTTTTCTGTTTATGCTACTTCGTGTAAAATTCATGCGCAATCTAGGATTGTTCAAAGCGACAGTTATACTTCGGGAGTCAATGAGAAGCGCATAGTTGAGCCATTCCTTGTTCAAATTGCAAATGCATAATGACATTTCCATTTTTATGGCCGGTCCAAGTTTCAAGACGTTAAGTTTTGTGTCTGCATTGAAACTAAAGAAATTGCCTCGCATATTACGCTTGTAAACGATGTTGAAGTGTGCGTTAAAAAAAAAAAAATGAAAAAAAATGAAAGATTAAGTCTAACTGGACCTTCCGACATAGCGCATTGGCTTCATCCCACTTCCATTTTTTTCTTGTTGATAAACCAAATAAAATGAGCGTTTGCATGAAACTATAAATTATGGGAAAACAGCAATGTTTGAGTACCATTTTTTTTTCTTGTATTAGCTCTCTTTATAAACTCGTTTATATTTTACCTGGAGCATTGTTCTATTGTCTGCGTGTGTGACTTTCTGCCTCTGTGTGTGTGTGTGTCTGTGACTCTCTGCCTCTGTGTATCTCTGCCTCTGTGTGTGTGTGTGTGTGTGTGTGTGTGTGTATATCTCTGCCTCTCTGTGTGTGTGTGTATCTCTGTGTGTGTGTTTTTTTTTAAGCATTACGCCCCGAGCAAGGCGTGAAGCCACTAGGATGCAGGGGGTTGCAGAAGATTTGGAGCAATAGCAGATAGGAGTGATAGAAGAAAGGATGAGGAGAGGGATAGTGGATAGATCAAGGTAACTGGAGATGTCGACTGTCGCAGCAGAAACAGATACGGCAGAACAGGCAACATATTTTCAATCTGCAGAGTGGCCCGAAAGCCTTGTCAGCCTCTATATACCGTAAGTTTCTATTCCTTTTTTAGTAGAGTGTGACAATACTTACGGACCGCTCCATATATAACGTAGCATACTAAAATCAAATGAGAGACGACCTCACTCTGTGTTACCTCTACGACCCGGTGATATGACATCTTCAGGGAAGTATGTGAATCGACATCTGGATTCAAGAGGCATATGGTGGTATGGTTGAGCTACCACAGCAACATACGCTTAACCCTGTGAAGACTCTGGAACCCATCTCTCATCTATGCTATAGGCCTTGCAAATCAGTTGCTGGTTTGAAGAGCCACCTTCAAAGATCTAGATTGAATGTAGGTGTTGATGGGCGAAACGGCAGTCATCTGTGAAAATGGGGGCAATCAACATACTATAAAGTACATTAGATAGATTTACATGTAAATTAAAGTACAAGTCAAGTTTTGATTACCTTTTAGGTAGGGGGTGACAAGACTTCCGGACCACTCTGTACTATTAAGAAATTTTTATCTTAAGCAAATTTTACCCTTAGTTTCTTCTCTGACCAGAATATCCGTCCGCATGAACCTCTGATGTAATCGCTCATTCGTTTCAGAGTTTAAGGTGCCTTATGCTCTGAGATTGTGCTTTTCTCTGTAATTCCGTTTTAAATAGCTTTTATTTGAACTATTGTTTCCGTTCTATAAACTTGGCTCCTCTCTTACAACCTCTTTCATCAGCAAGGGATTTCCGCCCACAAAATTCCTACTCGATGCAGTTTCTTTTTCTGGTCATTCTCTGAGAATTCAAAAGATGTTTGTGCGTGAAAATTCTAGATTATCATTAGTTTTATACGAACGTCTGGTGCCAACAACAATGTCGCATTCAAAGTCACACAGGTGTATCCCACATACAAATGCATGAAAGGAAATTAACATGTCACCATGGTGGTGTTTAAGTACGTATCCCAATATCCATTAAATTGCTGTCACGTCATTGACTGACTATAAATTTGCATGTGACATCACTTTCTCATGTGTAGTTTAGTGATCAGAGAGAGTATATGCATACCTGAAGATTGCATTAACCGCATGAAACTCAGTAGTGTTATAGACGTTGGATATCATACACAGACACACTATGTATATATATAATATATATATATATATATATATATATAATATATTATATATATATATATATATAATAAGCAAATGCTCTGTTTATCATAAACATTTGCTTATACTATATCTATAAAATAACAACGTAAATATATAAAATATAAATATATATATATATATATATATATATATATATATATATATATATATATATATTATATATATATATATATATATATATATTTTATTCGAAAATTATAACGTGTTTTAAAATCACTACAAAAATAGGAGTTTTGTTTCAACACTTCTGGTGTGTTGATAAGACACCAGATGTGTTGAAACAAAACGGCTATTTTTTTGTTGTAATTTTATAACTTGCTTATTATAATTTTCGAATACATTGTGTGTGTGTCATTCACAAAATGCTCGAGCAGTGTACTTCTCGAAGAATTTTTTTTTTCTTAGGGCAAGCCGTCTCTGTAGTTAGAGTCCTTGAGATACAGCATTAAGACATATTTGCTCACTTATCTAACTAATTTGTAATCTGAGCTTCGCGGGTGTGCCGGTGGTGTAAATCATAGCGACTCTGATAAAAAACCCGAGAGCCACTTTCGTCAAATCCGCGATAGGAATGCGTCTTTCCTCAGTTATACTGGAAGCAGTTGGAATTAATTCGACGAAAAAAAATCATTATGTCCAAGAAATTAAGGCAATATACAGGCTCCAAAATTTAATTATTTTGACAATTCTAATTTTTACCTCTCCCACCTCACCACAGATTGTTGATAAACCGTAAAAAAAAAACAAATTACTCGCTGAAATACATTTACTGTTTAGAAGACTTCCTTTTATATCCTTTCTTCAATTTGATTTGAAAACTGAATCAAAAGGGGAAATGACCTAACTCCGTGGTCTGTGTTCTATTTTCTACTATAGATTAAACTGTTTGTTCTCGCAAAATACATGTACAGACGAAAATATCTTCCCAAATTATTTCGGTAACGTTTTTTTGTCTTTCCCACATACGTGTCATGATGAAAATATTGAAATTTGGAAGGAATTCTTCACCTGAGGCAATTTCCATTGTTTAGGAAGTAACACGATAGAATAACCTTCTTCCATTTTATAGCAATCACCGAAAAACTATAACAACACACAAAGGTAGAAAAACAGAATGAATTGAAGAAATTTCTTTAGCTTTCTTGACAAATCCAGTCATGACAGAAATGGAAATTATCTCATTTTAGAGAATTGTAAAAATATTTCTTTCTTTGTCATTCTGGTGAAATGGAGAACAGACATTTTTGAAGTATGGTACCGCTTGCTTGTCAACAACAGTGATTCCTAATTTTGTGTTTTTATATATATATATATATATATATATATAAAATGTGTGAGTGCTAGCGTCTTTAAATGTTATCGCTTGGCCAAAACATCGATAAATTTGACGTATTTTAAAAAATTATATTGAATATAATTCTCAGAAGCTTCCAGAAAACTTTTCTTTTTAATCTTTATGCAAGATTTGAAACATTTTAGTTTTTTTTTTCTTTTATCTTCCCAAGTGTCAGGCTTGAAACTTGTGAAAATATTTACATAATTCAAAACAAACGAATGAATATTCGTTTGAATATCGACATTCGGCCAAGACTGACACGATTCTTTTGAAAATGTTTATTATTGACAGTTCTCTGGATTTTGAAGATTTCCAAAGATTCACTTGTGTTCATTTCTTTGTTTCTTTTTCTTTTTGTTGCTTAATTGATTTTAGAACAACACTGTGTGTATGAGAGAGAGAGAACAATGAAGACTTTTACGTATACCTGTACTCGGCGCAAAAGACTAAATTGTTCTCTGAGATACACAACACACATATATATATATATATATATGTGTGTGTGTGTGCTTTAAAGGTTCTAAACAAGGGTGGTGAAAATTACAAATCCAGACTCGCAAATCTAAAAGGGAGGAAAGACGAGTGGTATTGAACTCACAAGTCCAAGAGGCAAAATAAAATGGGGTCAAAATTCCAACTCGTATTCAAGCACTTGCTCACAAAACAAAAGTACGTACACTGTTAATCAAGGAAAGCAATGGCTTTTATTGACGATGTAAATGTTTCCATTGGTGACGATAGTCAGAAAAAAATGACCCCTATGTGAGGCAGAAAATATTTCTGTTCTTCATTTCGGAAAACTGCATAGGACACAAACTCTTTTTAGTGGGGTAGATGATTTTCCCCACATGCGCGCGCACACGTCCTTTATAATGGTAAGGCATTAGCTAGATGAAATCACCTTTGCTGCTAATGTCTTACCATTATGTTCTGTTGCAGCCTGTATAATCAATGTATGACGCCATACCGGTGAAATATCTCAACTATAGTAACACAATCATTGTTTTCAATGTCTTCACTATTATTTACGATACGAAGTCTCTTCAAACGCAATCCTATTCTCTGCCAGGACCTTGAAGATTACTTCCAAACATCTCGGATGTATCTTCATGACATTTTTGGCGGGGTGGGGCTTAGATTTTTGTAAATGTCAGTATGTTGTTTACTAGACGATATCTGAATATTTCCCAACTATAAATACAGCCGACTTATTTTGAAAGTCTCTAAGATTTACCTTCGTTGTCATGGTTAAACAATTTTACCATTCTCAATATAAATTGAACGATGACGTCATATCGGTAGTGCTGTTTCCAATTCATACTGGAAATGACTGCAGAAACACCCCATCCCCAAATTTGAAGATAAACATACAGATGCATGCTGTAACCTAATAAAATAGGCCACTTCTTTGTCTTATCCGATGCATTTCTGCTATATCTTGTCTTGAAATCAGAACTCTGCAAGAGTTCCTCTGAATCTCCTTTTGCATGTTAATATTCTTAGTGTCAGCTTTTTGTCTTATAACTGTTGCTTCGTTTAATTTTATCTTACATATTTTGTTTGCTCAATATAATTTCACCTGTTTATTTTCCTCTTATTGTTTATTGCAAAGTGTCAGTTCTGTTTTTGGGGCATTTCTGCCAATTGCATTTAATCATGACAAATTAATCTACAGGTTTAATATCTCCAAATATTTCCAAGATAATTTGTATCATAGGTTTAGAGATAAGATTTTTGTTTAAATAGAATGCTTCATGCTACTATCTAATATTGTGTGGTGGAAGGGAATTTTGTCAAATCATGGGGTTTAGTGGCTTTTTAGTGGATGAGGGCATATAGAGAAGTGTTGAAAATGTGTATGAAATATACATTCCGTTGTGATAACGATTTTAAAAATACAGGAACGCGCTCTGTAATTTATTTTAAGTTTTTAAATTTATCCGTTATTATGGAATTTGTTGCAAAACAATTCTTTCAATATAAGGTAGCTGACCGGAAACTGGTAGAAATGCAAATTTTATCGCAGTTACAATGTGTCTTTGTAATTTACCCATGAAAATGATCTTGGGGAAAGATAGAAAGTATTTGGGGTAAGAAAAACTACGACGCCTTCCTTGATGAATTTCAGCTTGACATCAGGAAACTGATTAAACATCTATAAAGGATCAGTATAAAAATAAACATAGATAATGACTATTATTCAATGAAATTTGTTTGAAGATATACTGCCTAAATATACATGGATATAAATAATGAACACGCAGTTATCTCAGTTACGTTACATTTTCTGTCGTCTTTTAATGTATTACCCAGATAGTTAAATACCTATAACTTCTTATATTTAATTTCTTTTTTACCCTCCACCCCACAATACCGAGATTACATTTCTAGTCCTCTCTTCTGCCAGCAACTATACATGTCCGATTTTTTTTTTTTCGCTTAGTATTACTGCTTTGTCTAAATGATTAATTTTCTAGTCTACCATTAGCGTTTTCAGCCGCATATCTAATGTTAAGTTTGTCGCCCGATAATAAATGTTGGTAAGACTTCCGGTTCTGTTAGTATCGTCTGACTGTATAGATTTAAATACGGCGATTAAAAAAAAACTCATTCTTACCTTTCTCTACTTCCATTATTTAATATTTTATTAAATTTATTCATTTTATTCCGCTTCCCCGGGGAAAACGTATAACGTGTATAACTTTCTTAAGAACGAGCCACGAAAACTAATCGGGTAGAAAGTTAAACTTAATGATAGTGCATTGCAAATGGCTGCTCCATGCTATATTGCTCTTTAATGGCAATTACAGCAATCGCCTTAAGTTGTTTTAAGATAAAACCAGATTTACCAGATCTGTTCATCTAAGAAAGATTGAAAATTCATAATTATTTATTGAAATATAGGCAAATATTTTCAACTTTCTCAAAACGACTATATACTTTTAAGCCTACATAATGTTCCGCATGTAGAATGTACCTTTAATGTAACGGTTATCGTCGAAAAAAGTGGCGAATCTACTTCAAATCATTGTTTTTTGTCTGAGCTTCTGTAGTGCCACTCCACGAATTTCGATGACGGACGGTCCTCGCTACAGACTTCATTCGCTTGAAGCCAATTTTTAACCCTTGAGATCTGAGAAAGCTGTTGTGTATAGTTGATGGTTTATGTTTTTGAGCGAGTCTGGTGTCCTACAAGACATCCATTTTAAAATCTTGATCTGCCGGGGCTATTTAATAATAGTGGAGAAATTATCTTTAGATGTTTACGTCGGGTGTACTTTGTATGTAATTTTCTATAAAAAATAGAAATAAATTTTCTCTTCTCTATCGGGCTCATAGCTTTCATCGTCAATTTCGTTGATAAAGCATTTGTCAACCATTAGTTTGTGTCGTAAATCATTACCGTTTCTGTTTATCAGTTTCGTTCAAAATATTTTGTTCCCCACCCCAAAAGAAAGGAAATCAAAATTCCACTTAATATTACTTATTTTTTATTAGTATTTTTCGTCTTAATTCTAATTTTATAGCAATTATTCAGAGTTCGATTCCCACCATGAAATTCTGTTCCACGACGTCTAATGAAGCCGGGTATTAACAGACTGTGAATAGTTACAAGAACGAGCTAAAAATTAAGAAAATACTGCAAATCAAAAAAATTAATTTTTATTGTCCCCTGCCTCACTAGTCGAAATTAATTTAAAACCTGTCTTGTGTGTAGTGTCTAGTGTGTCTTGTGTGTCAAGTGTCTTGTGTGTAGTGTCTTGTGGTTTTAAATATCAGACTGGCATTAATTATTTTATTTTATCAATAATACACACAGGAAAACTGTTCTAAAAAATCATAAATTACAATTGATGACCAGTCTTTTTATACTGGTTTTCGTCAAATTTTG
The DNA here is from genome assembly GCA_903632075.3 of Acanthosepion pharaonis. NCBI lineage: Eukaryota > Metazoa > Mollusca > Cephalopoda > Sepiida > Sepiidae > Acanthosepion > Acanthosepion pharaonis. The sequence goes on along the minus strand of CAHIKZ030000534.1, from coordinate 316,362 downwards.
CAACTATGTCCAAACACTAGAAGGTTAATAATCCTCATTACAATTTTTCTTTGATAACTATCTCCTCTTCTGTTAAGCTGCCATATATTCCTATCCGATATCAACAAAGGTTTTACGTTTTATGGGAAAAAAGTAAACGTTATTGTATTGACGTCGTGCTGGTCATAATGTTAGAGCAGACTAGTTTAGTTAGTCTTGATGTGGGGCTCAATTTCTGTGACTAAATACCAATCGATGACCACATAATCTATCACTATTATTTCATACATCTTAATTTTAGGTGTTGTTCAGGCCATCAGTCCGTTAAACAGAAGAAAATGATACAAGAGAATGAAAAAATAAAATATGATAGTGGAGTAATCGGTAATAAAGAACAAAGATAAATGATGCCCTATCAACCATGAAGCTCTTGTAACTCACGCGGTAGTGGAGTCAGTTTACTCAGGGCAAAAGAAATACAAGTTTAAGCCTTCCAAAGTGCTTATAAATTCCCGTTATCTAGGTACCTTCAAAGATTTCTCCACTTTTGGCATAAATTTTCGATACCTAAGTTTAAAAATTCTTGCAAAAATCAAATAATTGTCGGATTTTAATGAAACTTTCAGGACTTATTCACAAATAAATTCAATTTTTTTTTTTTTTATTTATTTTTTTATTTTTTTTTTTTTTAGAAAGCTTTTTTTTTTCTTTTTTTTTTTTTTTTTTAACATGTTTCCACCCACTTACATATTTTCATGAAATTTCGAGAAATTAACTCTTCAAGCGCGGGATTTGTTTTATTAGTTATAAACAGGTCTCTTTGTAGAAAGTAAATTACATCACCAGATTTTTTGTGAAACAGTACCCCATATCATAGAAAATCTGCTCTGAATTATAAAAAAAAATGTAAAAATTATGAAATTACTTAATTAGAAAAGCTTTCACCTGTTTTTATAAATACGTTATACTAAGGACATCATTTTGTGAAGAAATAAAATTTTTTCGATGAATAATGTATTTTTTACAAATTTAAAAAATTTTTTTCATTAACTTAATACTTCAAAAATTCTTTAAAATTCTTTATTGCTTTCAATCACGTAATGCAATGATAACATTAATGAAAAAGTATATTTACGAATCGAAATTTGAAAAGCACATAACAGTCGTTTGACCCCAAATATTTTTAAAATATTTTTTTTTTAAATTTTATTGAAAAAAAGCGTTCATAATTTCTACGTATGGAAATGTATACATGATATAATCCTTAAAAAATTTTAAACTATTATCTAATTAATAAAAAAACTTTAAATAATTACCTAATTAAGAAAGTATGAAATAAAAAATAGATATTACATAATTGCTGAATAAAAATATTAATATTTAAAAAGTACTAGTTAAAAACGAAAAACCGCGTTCGCTTACTTTGCAAAAATTGTCAATTTTGATCATCCATAGTAATCTGTCATCACCTCGTCAAAATCGAGCATTTTTTAATCGTGATATGCTGCTTTTTTTACGTGACCTAATGGAGGAACCTACCTTTTATCTATTGCTTAATAATAGCAGCCATATGAAAATCTAAATAACTGCGATGGAAACTGAAAGAAATACTAATCAAAAAGTAATGTTTGACATTTTTTATCTAATAAAAGTCCATGATATTGCTAATGGATCGTCACAGATTTGACGATAAACTACACCAGGCAGCAAGGACTCTGATCAGGAGGTTTTGATCTTTGAACCACTTCTCAATTTCTGTTGTCCCCGGGTCTACCCTGACCATGTGTGGTAGCACCTGTTATGGTCCCATCTGGGCAAAGACCTATCCCCCATGGGTTCAAAACACGATGAAATTATAAAACAAAATTATTAAAAATACCATTTTCATAATAAAAAATAATTATTAGCAATACGTTTCTGTAAGGAATAATAAATATTAGTAGAAAATTTTACATTTTTTTAAAATTTTTCTTTTAACAATTTGCTAATGCTGGCAAGAAGATTTCGGCATTAAATGACCCATGACGTGTTCATATGCCGCTAAACAAACAACAATTACTGATGGTCGCATGTTAACGGTATCAATAGACGTAATGAAATGCAATTAAGATGAAAGAATTAATAATCAAAAATTAATAATAACTGACAATGTTTCATCTCATAAAATTTAATTATCATTATTAATGACCATCGATTGGCGGTCTGAATAGTTGTGATGAAAAGCAGTTAGAGAGTTAAGATGAAACAAAGACGTGGCAGAAGTTAATAACGGTTAACAATACTTCATCTCGTATTGTAGTGCCGCACAGCAAATAAGGATGTTTATAAATAGAAAATGAAAGTCGTGTTGGCGTGATCCGTGTAAGGAAGTACCTTGAGTAAAAGAAAAAAAAATGCCTGTGGATATTCTTTTTGTGAGGATTGCTTTGTATTAAGTGTTGAGAAGAATGTGAAAGTGTAGAGAGATGTCTTGTTTCTACTAGAATTAATTTTTTATGTAGAAACCTTTTGACATGAAAATATATAATATGAAAAATTACTTTCAGAAAGCAAAAGTTGCAAGTAAATAATAAAGAAAAAAAAATGGCGTAACAAATGGTAGCAAAGTAGAATAGAACGCAGTTAGGATAGAACGACTTCAATGTTACTGACGTATAGCAAAAGTCCTTGGACCGAAAATAAGCCTAAGCACAAATGCACTATCTTTTTTTTTTTTTTTTTTTTTTTTCAAATTTGAAGAGATAGAATTTTTTTAAAAATATTTCTTTAAAAACTTTTTTAAAGCAGAGTTGAATATAATTAAGGATAAAAACAGCTCTCACAGTTATTGGATACACGGAAATGCAGTTTGGCGTGGTTCTGCTTTAAACTTACGAGATTTCAACCTGGTAACATCAATTATTTTTTTTTATCACTTCGCAATAAGCAATGTAATAAAGCCATTAAGATACAAGGGGTTACAGAGTGAAAAATTCTAGAAAAGTATAAACCAATGAAATAACAGACATTAAAGAAACAGAAAATGACGATTGGCATTGCAATTAAATTTTTTGATGATGAAAGTTGACTGGAAAACAAGAAGTCGGAAGAGAGTTCTACAAACAAGAAGTACGAACTAACAAACCTTTTAGCACGTCGCTACTTCTAGCAATTTCGACTTATGAGACCTAAGTGCTATTTTATTACTGCGCTTAAATTTGTAAAGTTGAGTTATTAATGAGAAAAGCTGGCCAGAACTCATTCTTCATTAGTAAAGGTGAACTGAGTAATTGTATACGTAAGTGTGTGTTATACACTAACCTATTTTTAAAACAATATCCGTTTCTTGTCAATTATTACCAGCCAGCAGAAAAGTTTCTCTATATTTTTAATCATAACTTCACAGGTGACTTGTCGTAAATTGAAGACGAAACGTCTTAATATTGCATTATAAACCATATTAATAGGCAACAGTTAAAAACAAGTTAATTGAATCGCTGAAAGGCAGAAGGATAAATCAAACGTCGGTTAAATTCTATTAAATTTAATAAAAACGAAAAATATTTTAAACAAAAGGTTGAAGATATAATTTATTGAATATTGTATTTTCGCGAGTTTTATCTTTCCTTGATTAAGATGGTTTCTTTATCCAGCAGCAAAACATTTCGGCTAATTTTTACATTTCTCCATGACCAGACTGTTGCGTGATTAGAATCTTTGCAACCTGTGGTCGTGTCTCTTCTCCTCGAATAGACTTCGTCATAAGACAGACTTCTTGGGGCCGATTGGCGTTGTCATTCTTTTTCAAACTGCTTAGAGAAAAGGAAGTCGATTTATTTAGCGCAAAAACGTTACTTAGCAACTTCTTTCGACACCTCTTTTTTACATTATTTGTTGACTAATATTGAGCCCTTTTAAATTAAATGAGACGGACAGTGGCATTATGCTTCATTTGTTCTCATCTTATATATATATATATATATATATATATATATATATATATAACGATTTCTTTTGAGTAAGCCAATGAGTTTTGAATTGTAATGATTTCAGCCCCACCGACTGTTTTGCTCTATGGAGTCCGATTTATAAAGATTAATTTATGTTTAAGCTGCTGACCATGTAGCTGAATTTTTTAAGCTAATTTCAGGCTACTTTTATTGTGACCTACTGTAAGATTTTTATTTTTTTTTTTATTTCAATGCAAGCAAGACATTAAAACAACCAAGTTCCCGTGGGTTATTGAGTGAAAAACTCACGAAGATAACAATAGAAGAACAGGAATTAAGACAGAAGATATCGATTGTCATTGCATTTAAATTGTTGAAGATCAGTTGACTGGAAAGCAAGAAACTTGAAAAAAAGTTCCACAATTGAGAAGTGAGAGAATAAACTGTTAGTATAGAACTTACAGATGCATCTTGGCATTTCAACTGTAAAATGAGAGCTTGCCGCCAATCTCGTACTGCAATGTTTAGTAAATATAAGTCAGTTGTTTCTTCTGACCATATTCATTTAGGTTTTAGAACGGGGTGAACTTAAGAGAACTGGAAGTACTGCGAGGCGTTTATTATTGGTTCGCGCAACCTCGAGAATATAAGATATGCAGAGGATACCGTATTGATGGAAAACACAAAGAACACAGCAGGTACTTCTAAGCAATTTAAAGGAAAGAGGCGAACGATTTAACAACCAACTGTACGAAAATAGCGCATCAAGAACAACCCAAGATGCGAGCTAAAAGTTGTAGATGACAAAATAATCAAGTGCGGAAACTTAAGAATCTGGGAATTGTTATAACATTTAACGAAAAGACACAAAGACAAAGATACACTGGAATAGCGAAAGACGTTCTCCATAAACAAAGCATAATATTAACAGGAAAATATGCTTGACTCCTGCGTAATATCAGTTTTTCTATATGACAGTCAATGCCGGACAATTTTTTAATTTTTTAAAAGAAACTCGACTTAGGGTTCTACAGAAGGATACTGAGAATATTATGGTCGGGACATGTAAACGAGGGAGTCTTAAGAGGAGGAGGAGGAAGTTTCCTCTTCCTCTCTTGTTGAACTCTCTGCCTTCGGCGGAGAGGAACCCGGGCGAGGCTCTGTCAAAGAGCAGTGTCTCGTTTGGGGAAGTAGACAAACCCGACCCCGTGTATACGGAGATCTACGGGCAATTTTTTTCCCGAGCCTACGCGCTCGGAACACACCAGATTAAAAACTGGCCTTGTGACACATCTTGCCTTGTGGGGAGTTTGGCAAATAGAGAAATTTCAAGAAAAACGGAAACGAGTAGGATCAGAAAAATTGAAAGTTCTGTGCCCCAATAACGAAAGGTGACTTGGGGAATTTAAAAATTCCCATGATATACCGAAGGGAATTGGAAATGTTAAACGGCAAATAATATACCTAAAGAGTTTGTAAATGGATAGGGGGTAGCAGAGGGACAAAAATTGCTTAATTACACAAAGTATAGGAAATTGTGGAGAGCCATGATTACCCACGTCATGAAAGAATACAGCAGAAAAAAGAATTCATAAGGCGCTTCTAATAGAGCGGAAGTTATTCAAGTTTGTCTCTCGGACTATTTTTAGTTGACTTTTCACCATTCTGACCCATGGCCAGGTTTAGCAATGTTCAGTAACTAACAAAGAATTTATCATCTGCTGTTTTCCAGAAACAAAGCATAATATTAACAGAAAAAATATGCTAGACTCCTGCGTAATATCAGTTTTTCTATATGACAGTGAATGCCGGAGAATTTCTTTTATAGATTAAAAGAAACTCGACATAGGGTTCTACAGATGAATAATATGGTCGGAACATGTAAACGAGGGAGTCTTAAGAGGAGGAAGCTTCCTCTTCCTCTCTTGTTGAACTCTCTTCTACTACTACTTCTACTTCTAATACTTCTACTTCTAATACTTCTACTTCTAATACTTCTACTCGTACTACTACTAATACTGCTGCTACTACTACTACTTCTTCTGCTACTTCTTTTACTTCTACTATTTATTATATAAATGAAAGAAATTAATACTAAAAACACGAAAAAGAAATATATTGCTTGATGAGTAGTGTAACTGTCGATATGCCGAAAAGTTCTTAGAAATTTCCTATCTTACAGTTATATGTTCGTTAAAGTAAATTTTATTGTATTTCTTCGAAAACTCAAAAAAAAGGAAGCAGGAAGATTTAAAAAAAAAAAAAAAATACAAGAAGTTTTACGCAAAAGACTATAACAGAAAAAAAAGGAAAGTTTGTTATTGGAGGCGAATTGTGTCGCAGAAAGGAAAAGGAGATGTTAAATAATGTCAAATCACGTCGCAGATGAAAATCCAGTAGTGATCTCATAGAAAGTTACGAAATGTCAGATAACTGCAGCTCACTGGGTGTTGACATTTATCTTGCATTAAGAAACACGCAAGAGACAGTCACCGTCACAGTGATGAGAATCAGTTTAAATGTCTAAGATTATACCCATTAAAAATGTTGCAATTCTCTTTATTATTATTGTTGCTCACACTGGTGTAAATTGCCGGGAAGTGTCAGTTATTTTGATTAAAAGAACAAAGATTTTTCACACGAAAAAAAAAATTTCATAAATGAACTAAAAAAAAAAAAAAAAAAAAAAATCAGACGCTCAATAGAAAACTCTGCGACAAAAATTGGTTAGAAAGACGATTTCAATGAGTATAACACTACAAGCCAGTGGGAAGTCGTTAGAGTTGCTTCAAGAAGACAGTTGAAAGATGCCACGCTGAGATAATGGAAAATAAATTAACACATTAATATAAAAATATTGTCGTTCACTTTAACTAAGAAAGTCTATAAGGAATCACTAAAAACGTTAACACACGCGGAGAAACCGCCTCTTGTGAAGAGTACCTACCATCCACTCATAACATCTGTAGACTTTCTTCTAAAACTTAAAAAAACAAAATTAAAACAAATGTCGGATTCGACAGACATTTTAGTCGTGTTAAGAGATCAGAGAAATGATCTACAGAAGTATTTTGACAAAATATACACACACACACGCAGTGTGGACTCTGCATGGTAACTCAGCTTACGGCTTCAATGCAAGTTTCAGACTTTGTCTGACAATTCCATTTTAATATGAAAGATTATCACCATCCAATGTACTCTCTACTTGTATTTACTAATGATCTGTCGCTGATAGTGAGCATTTTTTCACGTAAATATAATTCTGAAACTTTATATATATAATAATAATAATATTTTTTGTTTAAAAATGATTCCTTCGCTACATAAGAATTCTCATGTTTCAAAAACGAGAGCCGAAATCATCTAAATAATTATTAAAATTAAGTTGGATTGAGGTGTTTAGTCTCGTTTCATCTTCAAGCGAAATTTTAGGAATAAGCTATCTTTTGGTTTACGTGTGTTTTTAGGCATGGTCCGTCATAACATTCGTTATTGTGGGAGTGGCCAGGCCATTTTTCTTCGTTAAGTGATCAGAGAGTTAATTATTAACTATAGATTCATCATCATCTGAGAGGTTTTGCTAAGGTTGGGTAGGGTATCTATTTCAAGGCTAATGTTGGCGGTTATCCTTTAGTTGGTTCCCAGTGCGGGATATTTTTATGGCGCGCCTACAAGTCGTTATGTGTCGGGAGGATTGTGTTTTATTATTGTCCATCTGATTATCTATTTATTTATTTGTTTATTCAAGTGGGTGTTTTGTATACAAACCGTATTGCACTGAATTTCAATTTTTTTTTTTGACGACTACAGAAAGGGTTTTTCTTATTTAATGATTTGGCTAAGCTTTTAAGACTTTTATTAAGCTATGGTATTTTTTTTTATGCTAATTATTTAATGCGAAAGTTTGTTGATGTCGGCAAAAAACCGTTAACTCTTTAATAATTTTTCATTATTTAGAAATTTAATGATGTGTAGTTTTTCGTGTAGGCATAAAGGGCATGGGTCATCCCAGGTTTTGCAAGTTCTTGTTTTATTTACTATTTTCCATTTTACTTTTGGTGTTTTATTTGTTTCTTTTAGATGCCAGAAATATTGGGATAGAGATGTCTGATTTCTAAAACCGTTGTTTTCTTGTTTTTTTTTTTTTTTTTTTTGTTTTGTTTTTTTTGGTGCGGCGTTTCTTTTTTTTGGAGGGGGGTTTTCTTTTTTTTTGTGTTGTTTTTTTGGTTTTAATCGTCCCACAGGTTGACCAGTTCACACGACTCCCAACCAATCAAAATAATATTCAGTATCAATTCGTAAAATCTCTTTTACTTCATCATCCACAACTGCAACCAGCAGAAGCCGAAAGATGCACCCAGCTGCGGGAGGTCGACTCCTCGACTTGACCTCCAATGTCAAACCCGCGGCGAGATCAAGGGTGATACCATTGCAGGGCTATCGGTTTACTGTCATAGAAATTTGAACATAAACTTGAAAATTTGGAGGCACTTCGACGTGGTTTAATGATTAGTAAGCTTGTATCGCTGGATCAATTATGACTTAGTAGTGAGTTAGATCCTCACTGTCACCTCCACACTTTCAGCCTTGTGCCACATCTAAACTACGCTTAGAAGATCATTTTAAGCACATAGACATGGTGTAATCGTTAGCAATCTTGTCTCGCTAGAACTATTACAACTCAATCCTCACTTGCTGCCCCATGCCTTCAGCTTTTCTGCCACATCTAATCCACGCTTAGAGAATCATTATTGGCATTTCGACGTAATGTAAGCTTGTCTCGCTGAATCAATTACGACTGAGTGAATTCGATCCTCACTGGGTGCTCCATACTTTAGGTCATGTGTCACATCTAAGCTACGCTAAAGAAGTCACCATAACTTGAACATTTGTCATGAAACAATTTTTATTGTATTATTTTGTGTGTTGTTCCTCTTCCCGGTGTGGAGAAGTAGCACTCTACAGTTGTCCATTCTTTGTAGTTCTATGTAATGTTTGTCTATATACTATTCTTCCTAGTCACTGATCTATGATTCATTTATACAACCACGTGAACTGGTTTCTAGCTGCCTTCACACTGTCCTGTGACTGTCAAACCCTCTTTCCCCCAACTATGTATTCCAGAAATTTCAACTCTTTTGCTCTAAAAGTGTAATTTTTGTCTCGTTTTCCTTTTAAGACTAATTGCTCAAATGTTTCATTCATGGTATTCTCAGCATCCTCTGTTTCCTTGAGTGTCTACTTCACCTCTGAGGCTTACAGTCACGTCACGTTAAAACACCGTAAGTTAAACAAAGTCGGACCTAAATGGGTGACCGCTTGGGAGTACCAGGCGTCGTAAGCTTGGATGTGCGTGGTTTCAATTCCCGTTCACTTACGCACATATCCCCCTGGGAAAAGATAGGAATATACCTCCAGCTATAGGTTAATCAATAAGACTAGTTTCACTAAATCATTACCTCATTCTCCGCCCCCCTCAGAAAATGCTTGCAATCTAAAAATATTTCCTGGCTTTAAATAACCTGCAAATGGTTTATAAGCCGTAGAAAACAAATCGATTTATAGATTCATCTGTGAGGAAATTGTCCAAAATCCACTCGTGTAGAAGGATTGATATTACGTAACAATGGAGCACATATCTTAACCTAATTTTCCTGTTGACTTGATAGCTTTGGAGAGGCGTCTTTCAGTCTTCCAATTCGCCTTCGGATTTTGGCATTACATTTTAGGTTATTTGTTATAACATTGCCTAAAGTTAAATTTCTGTACTTAATTTTCATATCTCAAATTCGTAGCTTGAATCATGGGTCGTTCCTTTTGCTAATAACTATTAAGTTTCACACGTTTAAGGAGCATTGATATTACGTAGCAGTTTAACACTTTAAAAAAGAAAATTCCTGTTGCTTAATACTTTAGTGTCAAGAAATTATCCCAGATATTTCTAAATTAGACAATTCTTTCCTGCAATATCACACGAGCATATAATTTGTTTCGCTTTCAATAACAGAAATGTCAATTTTTCGAATTTTCTGGGTATATGGTAATTTGGTAAGCGTGGCTTAGATGTGTCACAAGGCCAAAAGTATCTATTAAGTCGTAACTGATCTTTTGCTTTTTGTTTCCGTTTCAATTGCATTTTACCGCTTCCAAATAAGAACGCGTTTTTTTCGCTGGCATTATTTATATCCTATACAGCGGCATTGTCCTAAGAGAACTAGAATTCCTACCAGATTTGATTATTGGTTCACATAATCTTAGCAGCATAAGAAACGTGTATGACATTGCTGATGGAAGCCTTAGAAAGAAAACTGGAAGACTCTTTAGATAAACTAGTAATAGAAAGCAAAAAAGGACTATTAACTGGAAAAAAAATATGTATCAACAAAATAGACTTGTACAGAATATTAACAATAATCCCAGATCTCATACGATTTATCGCTCAAGCGTTTAGCTCCTTGTACTATTCCATAAAGTAATTGGCTTCTCCAGCCATACTGTTTACTTGACAAGTCAGATTAGACTCGCAAATCAGACGCGGTATCATTAGGCATGAACAGCGGAATGATAACAAATGAAATAGATTGAAGAATTCCGTTAACAATTCCAGATATGGTTACCTGGATCGACACGGACTTGAAGATTTGATGAGTGTCACACCGTTTAAGCCTTTTTAACAGCAAAGATAAAAACATTACTTCAATTGTAAATCATGCAAAATAAGCTCAGTCCGAATATAAATAGTATAAATAAGCTATTTTCTCATCTTTGTTTTTTTTTTTTTTTTTATCACAACGTTTCGGCCATTAAGTCCTCCGGCTTTTCTCAGGTAATATTCAGACAAGAAGGTTAGATTAACTTTTTATCACACTGTGACTTCATTTGCTGCACAGTAGATTTATCTTCTCAGTGACGGTGACTGCTTCTTGAATTTTAATTTGCCTGAATTTCGTAGTTGTATTGCTATATCCTACTGTTGTAACAGAAAACAATTTTGAGTGAAATTAACAATATGGATACTGCGACGGAGAGGCCTTAAAAAAGAAAGCAGTGGAAAGTGAAATAATATTATTAAAGCTGAATAGGGAAAGGTTAATTTGGCAAAAGGTCGCATACGTCAGGTAGCCAGTGCATATTGTACTCAATCCTTAGCTAACTAGATTCGCTCGTTAACCATTGATCTAATCTTAAGTACCCACACTTTATCTACATAGGCTAGCTTAGTTCAGCAAAAGGTTTACATGTACAAAGCACTGAGGACTTTCCACTTTTTATTCATCTGAAGACATAACCTTATTATACTGTCATCAAACTACATTCCTTGGTTTAATAATTTAACTCGCCCTTTTAGCTATATTTAAATCTGGACTAGAAGAGAAAGTTGGAATAAAAGTGTAGACAAGAAAATTCATTAAAAATTAAGTGAGAATCTGGAATGAAAGGGGAGGGTGGCAAGAAACATTAATGCTTGTAGGTTAGAAAAGGAGCAAATTTGAAATAGTCGCATAGTCAACGAAACTTCACTACAGACTCCATAGACATCAGCATGTAACAAGTCGATAGAAAATATTTATTCAAAACACAGAACCCTTTTCGGAAGTCTATTTGAACAGTTGGATTTTTCGATTCAAAAGTTATGAATAACTATACATGTTCATGGAATACAAAAGGATCGATATCAGACTGGATAAAACGGACAAGTCGAGAGTGGAAAATAAAATAAACGGTACATCTGTAATAACTGTGGATAGGTTAGATAAAATCTAATTTTAAATAGCAGGTCTGTCTATTCCGAACGCAATAGTATAAGCAAAATCTGAAAAGGATTCTGATGAGATGGATTCTTCCAGGTGTTTTTCCAAATCTTCAATTTGCTCGGAAAACTGACGGGGCAAGAAATGTTAAATGACTTGATTTTAAAGTTGAAAGAGCTTAGTGAAATCTTAGGAAAGCTAAGCAAAGTTATTTTGGGTAGTCAACAAATAAATTAAACGTCGCTTTGGCCTTTTACAAGGAATTTGTACCGCAGATGTCATTAATTGGTTCAAAGGAATTAACAGCAAAAAAAAAGTTACTCTTTTATCCAATTTGGTATCGTGGATTTTTATCCCCTCCATTTCCAATTTTTTTTTTAACTTTGGAATTTGCCTAGAAATACTCTAACATTTTCAGTGAAGACATAAAAATAATAATGAAATGTAGAAGATCTGTTCTCGTTGTTTTCTGGTTTTATCTCCCCACCCGATCATTTAATAAATCATGAAATTTTAATTTGAACGAAATTTATGGGCAAAGGTCGTCTGCGAATATGCGGCATTATGCTATATGCAGGATTGAGTGGTGATGGATGAGTCCTTGTGGTTATGGGCATATTGTAATGAATTCGTGATTCTGATTGACTAGGATAGCTAATGAAGACAATCTCTCTTCATTTCCCCTTCGACCTTGTGCCATAATTTAGTAGTTTTACAAGATAAACAATCTGTTCTCATTAACAACAATGAACAGTGGATCTATGGGATCATTAGATTCTAGGGTCTTCTAACCGAGTGGGTTTATTTATCCTATATAATCTTAGCGCTTATGATGCAATGTTGATAATATAGGGTTATACAGAGATGATGGTTTTTTTATAATAAGAAGTTCTACTAAAATGAACGTGATAAATTAAGGAAAATGATCCACAGGGAATTTAAAAGGTTAAACCTTAAGGTTAAGGTAACTGCTAATGTTAACCTTGTTGCTTTTCTTGATGTTAGGCTAGATCTTGTTAAGGATGTATTCAAACCTTATATGAAAAATAATGCTAACCCAATATATATTCACCCAATTCTAACCATCTGTAATCAAACATATACCCTCATCAATACAACGTAAGATTAGCAACAACTGATCTGACAAAAAATGTGTAATAAATACAGCGGTGTTTATAATACTGCTTTAAAAATAGTGGTTACAAGTACACTGAAATCAAGAGAAAATGATAATATTGATTTAAGGAATTGGAAAATTATTTGGTACCCCCCCACATTTGACCAATTAGTCAGTACTAAGTTAGGCCTGAAGTTCCTCCATTTAATTGACAAACATTTTCCTAAAAATAACCTTCTTAGTAAAATATTTAACAAAAACGCTCTAAAGCTAAGTTATAGCTGCACTGATAATCTTGAATATTATAAAGAAACATAATAACATTTTGAACCAATTTAAAAATTTGGATAATAATGCACGTCTAACGATAAATACTGTTAATAATATTAGCCAATATAATTGCAAGAATTCTACCGATTTATGAAATCAATGCTTAAGCACCTCTCTTGTTTATCTAAGTACTATTTCTACAATAGGGAATCGGACTGATGAAAAATTTTATATCCGTATTACTAAGAATTCTTTTAAGACTGGGTGGTATCAACATATCCTTCGCCAATAGTACTTATAAAAATAGTAAATCTGTTTTTAAATATTTTTGGAATTTGAAAGAACCTAATAAAACTCCTATGGTGAAAAGGATTTTAAAAAAAAAGGCTAGAACATGTGGATCTTTTAAATGAACAGTTTTCTATGCTTACATGAAAAATTAGAAATTATCAGATTTTCTAATAAAAACTCCTTATTAAACCAAAGTGAAATGAGTGTAAATTGTAGGTATAGCCTAACTTTTACCTCACAATATGTTTAAACTTTGAATTCAATAATGATTTTTCTTATACTAATAATCAGTAGAGAAACTGTTGTGCACCTTGTATAGCTTACTATTCTATTTACATGATTCATTTTGATTTAATATTGCTTTGTATTGATGTTTACTTAGAATTATTAACGTCTTATATGGATGCACAGGTGTTTAGTTGGCATCGTTAATATCTTGTATGGATGATCTTTATTTAACGGTTTCATATTAATTAGTAGTTCTGTATTTTTTATTCGTTCATTTAAAAAAAACAAACTGTTATTTAACAGCTTCTTAAAGGTGTCTTTTATTTATAAACTCCGAGATTTAGTGTAAGAAGGTAAATGAACATATAATTAGTATGCATTATGTTAAATTACCGCCCAAAACACTGTAACTTTTACTTACGAAAGTTGAACGATACATCTTTCGAAATAATGTAACAATTTAACTGGCCATGATGAAAATTTATATGCAGACAACTTTTTAATTTTCTTTTTCCGGCGAATTTAAATTTGGCGTACCTCACATTCGATTGGTTAATACACACACACACACACACACACGTGTGTGAATATATATATATATATATATATATATATATATAGCGAACATTTTTATTCATCAAAACGTCTGTTACATAAGTATCATCTCTATTAGAAATTCTAAGGTACCTTTCGTCAGAAGAAAAATCAGTGAAATTAAGGAAAACTACTGAAAGGAAACTAACTTCCTTGCAATAGAATTAAAAGTGGGGCACGGGGGAGGGAGAAAAAATTAAAGCTGCCCAGAACAAGACAAAAGTCGCCAAAGAGTGTCAGATTCTTCTAACTTCCTCTTTCTACACAGATTCGAACAAGACGTGTTGATAACAACGTTAAGATGGCGTTGTGTCCGATCGCTTCTAATCCTTTCTAGCTCGTTCGAAATTTTAAAATAGTTTTTTTTCTTTTACGTCAGCGGTCGACGTAATACTTATGATTACTGTTTTTTGGGCTTTTACTTTGATTTTCTTTTAAAAATTGTCAGATTTTAATGAAATATATATATAATGACACAGCAACTTCTGCCTTCCCCGACTACTGATCTACAACTGCCCCACATCGTCATAATATATATATATATATATATATATATATATATATATATATATATATATATATGAAAATTATTCTCATTGAGACAGACGAGTAAAAGCGATGAAGTGAAAGAATCTGTTAGTATCGTTCTAGTCAGTTTGCAGCAAGTTGCAATACCGAATACTTTCTGACATATAGAAATATTTAATTGGCATCATCATTAATGTACAGACGGTCTATTTTTTTATCCTTACCGACACAATCTTCCGATTCTTTACATAATGCAATTTGGGTAATAGCAGTAAGCGACAAATTATTACTGATTTTAATTAAACTCATCGATAATATATTTACTTTAGTTGTTGAGGTTCTAGATAGCAGTTGATATTTGTGGGGGAGACACATTGTCGAAGAATTTTTAGTTATCGAGTCTCACAATCCATTATTCACACACATACACACACACATATATGAGAGAGAGAAAGAAAGATACATATAGAGATAGATAGATGTAGATAGATAGATGTAGATAGATGTAGATAGATAGATGTAGATAGATAGAGGTAGATGTAGAGATAGATAGATAGATAGATGTAGAAAGATAGATGGAGGTAGATGAGAGAGATAGATAGATAGATGTAGATAGATAGAGGTAGATGTAGAGATAGATAGATAGAGGTAGATGTAGAGATAGATAGATAGAGGTAGATGTAGAGATAGATAGATAGAGGTAGATGTAGAGATAGATAGATAGAGGTAGATGTAGAGATAGATAGATGTAGATGTAGAGATAGATAGATGAAGATAGATAGATGGGTAATGCCAGATAATAGATAGAGGTAGATGTAGAGATAGATGGGGTAGATGAGTTGATAGATCAGATAGATGGGGTAGATGTAGAGATATCTCATAACTTTTGGCCTTTTAGAGTCACATCATCTTTTGGCAACATCATTTCAGAGAATCACCATAACAAGAGTGTAGGATACTTCGGCGTAGTGTAATGGTGATTTTTCTACCCGTAGCTCATATATGACACAAGGCACCCAGTGAAGATCGAACTCACTATTCAGTCGTTATTGATCTAGCGAGATAAGCTTGCTGACCTTTACATCACATCGATATGCCCCATCCTGGTGGTGTAATGTTTAGCAAGTTTGACTCGCTAGAACCATTACGAGTGAGTAGTGAGTTCGATCCTTACAGGTGCTCTGTACTTTCGCCCTTGTGTCACGTCTAAGCTACGCTTAAAATATCATCGCAACAAGTGTCTTGCTATGGATTAATATGCAAGCTAATTTAGCAGTCCATTACTACTCTTTGTGATTTCTATCCTCACTGGGGATTATACAAACCAGCGTAATTTTAAGCTTATTCCTATTTGGACGTTTTGCTCTGGGGCTGATTTTTAGCAAAATAGTCAAACAAAGCACTATCATTATGTAATGTTTAATCTTCATTGGAAACTCAGATAAATTGGCTCAATATAATTTTGTTCGTCTCACCGTAGCCTAGCGGTCGCATTGAGAAACTGTTGCCAGTGAACAGTGAGTTCGATCCTAACTGCGTTTCCATATTTATTTTTGTATTAGACTAAGGGGCAGCGAATATCAATCTTAACTATAGCAGCAGTGTCAGCAGCGGGTAGGCAAAGACATTAGATATAAGGCTCAAATTTCTAGGATTAGTATTGTTCCATGAGACAATAGCATAGTGGATAAAAGCTTCGATTCGTGCATTTTTGTAACAGTAATTGTGTGTTCAGTTCCTGGGCCAGGTAGACTTCGATCCATAACTGAACAGTAATAAAATAAAGGACACTACGAAATACCTCGGGACATTGTCAGCGGAACAATCAATTTCCGCAGATTAAATGAAGATTGAATGAAGAAGGCCGGATGACATAACGGCTGAAATCTTTTCGAAAATAACAAGAAAGGTATGAATAAATGAATGTATAAATAAGTAAATTTCACTGATTTTGGAACTCCAATTGTCAAATATTAACCAGTTATCTGAAGGCAATAAGATCGTGCTGTGTACGTGTTAGTTAAAAATTAATTTAAAACTTTCGTTTATTTTCTAGGCTGACACTATCTGGATTCAAGGGCACGGCAAGTTACATTCGGTCCATGTGAATTTAAAAAGTCGGAATTTAACAGTTGATGACTTGGGCCTGATAAAAGGTGACACTCACGACATCAAGTGTCATAAAGGGCAAGGATTTTCAGGTCAAGTTGGTTCAGGTAAGAGATTTTTTAATATCTCGCAATTATCGATAAATGTAGCAATTAGATTTTGTTTTGTTGAGCATTTTAAGTGTCATCCATAAAATGAATGATGGATCTATGTGATAAACCCAATGACCTGTTTCTTTCGTTACTGATTAGATAGAACTTATGATTTTTTTTTTAAGAGAGGCTAAGACAATCGGGATATTTTCTGTTAATTCACCCCAAATAATGTTAAGTTACTTATCGCAAATATTAATTCACCCTAAGAACTTGCAAAATTTAAATCAAAATTTCTTTAGCTTGCCTCGCAACAACTTCAAACTCCAGTTTGAAAAATTACCAAAAATCAGCGAGTTATTCACGTTTCGTGAGTGCGTATGATATTAAAGGTACTTAAAGGAATTCTTTATAATTTATGAAAGGAAAAAAAGAACCATTTTTGGTTTGTCTATCGGAGTGAGCGCGAAAGCTGATTCCGCTCTTATAAATAGCGCACCCAAGTCGTCTACATTTCGGTCGGAATGCAATGGAAGTGCCTCGCTGTGGGAGAATTTGGCGTGAAGAATATATATTATTTTATGAGAGATAGATTTTCATATATATATATATATATATATATATATATGACGATTACATCAACATGAAAGTCAACGTGACCTAAATGTAATCATATTTCATGTTGGTACATATTGAAACATGATTGCATCTATGTAGCGTTGACTTTCATGTTGTAATTATCATAAAATAAAGAATTCATATTTTACTTTTGTATTGAGTCTTGTTTTAAATTAATGTTACGAACGTTCGAATTTATATTCGATTCGTTTTCATTTCATCTGTGTGGGATATAATATATATATATATATATATATATATATATATATATATATATATATAAAATGTGGGGGGGTGCATATTCTTTTGGGGTGAATCAATAGAAAAGTTCCGAAGATACCTGTGGAATACAAGATAAAGCGATTAAAATAAGACTAAATTCTCAAACGAAGTCGTTTTATGCATAACATTTTTTCTTTTCAATAAATGATATTAATTCCTTTTCATCATCGAAGTTTATTTTTTGCGCTAACGCCATCGTTTGATGAGACGTGTTGCTGCGATTTGATGCTAGTTTAATCAATGTAAATGTTTTTTTTGTTTGCTTTTTTGTTTGTTTGCTTTTTTGTTGTTGTTTTTTGCTTTTTTTTGTTTTTTTGCTTTTTGTTTTTTGCTTTTTGCTTGTTTGTTTTTTTTGCTTTTTGTTTGTTTTTTTGCTTTTTGTTTGTTTTTTTTTTTGCTTTTTGTTTGTTTTTTTGCTTTTTGTTTGTTTTTTTTGCTTTTTGTTTGTTTTTTGCTTTTTGTTTGTTTTTTTGCTTTTTGTTTGTTTTGCTTTTTGTTTGTTTTTTTTTGCTTTTTGTTTGTTTTTTTTTGCTTTTTGTTTGTTTTTTTTTTTTTTTTTTTTTTTTTTTTTTTTGTTTGTTTCTTTTTGTTTTTTTTTTTTTTTTGCTTTTTGTTTGTTTTTTTCTTTCTTTTTCTCAGTCCCTTTCTGTTTTTATGGAGACTGAACACAGTTTTATTTTTATTTTTTAAGGCTCATTCAGATGTAAACGTTCTTTTAGCAGCTTTCCATACAAGTCGCGGATGGTCTAATAACACGAATTGAAAAATCGGAGAGCTGAGTTCGAATTCTAGACTAGTTCGTTAGATTCACCTACGCATTACCCTAACGCTTGAGAATGTTATAAATCCATCATTCTTTCCTCCAAACAGTCGGATAGACTAGGCTCTTTAATTTTTCGTTGGCAACCAATCCAGAAAGACGAAATCTGAATTTAGAGACCATGTGACACATTATGTGCACCAGTTCTCTGTATTTAAGTCTTTCGAAATATTTGATTCGTTCTGTATGTCTCCGCCACTATAATCAGATTATATATGGAGAAAGTCTGGCTGTTTAATTCTTAAGATTGATGTCTGCGGGCCTAACAGTTCAAAGACGAAAGGAGTGTTCATCATAATTTGTAATAATTCTCTTACCAAACTTGTCCCCTCCAATTACTTCTACCGAGGTGAAGCTACCAAACACTTTAGACATGATATTCTCATTTTTGATTCTTGAAATAAATCTGTCTGAATTTCTGGAATGAGAAGTTGACATTATTTACATTTGGTCTATAGTTCTCGTCTCTGTCGTTGTTATCAAGAGCTATCGGTCACTGTAATCTGTGTGCATGAACAATAGAACGAAGACTTTGTAACTTAAATGATTATATAAACAGCAGAAGAGGGATAGAATCTGTAGAAACTTAGTGAGCAATAACTGAGCTGTGCTGCATAAAAAAACCGAAATACCCCCAGAGATTAAATAAGCTCCAATTCGAGATTCCTTGAAGGTTACTTTGATAACAAAGAAAAGAAATTGGTGCGAATATAAATAATTTATAATTTAATAAATCTATTTCTGACATAAATGAGTTTTTCTTTTAACTAACAAAATGACACAGAATCGTGTCTATTTCGCTTAGTTTACGAGCGAAAACATTTTCTGGTCTCTAGTTTTTGCTCCGTTCATAAGTGACAAATTGATTTCACGAGAAAATAGACGAAAAAGATAATCAAATTTAAGATTTCCACACAATTTTTCAAATAATGGAACTAGAGTATGATTGATTGATTTGACTGTTTAACGGCATATCAACTCTTTATGGGTCATTTAAAGCCGAAAGTAATGAAAATGATATATTCTGCTTTCACAATTTAATATATGGGAGATGATACTCGGCTCTTGTGCATATATATATATATATATATATATATATATATATATATATAAGTTTCATTGTTTTAAGAAATTGTAAGATATTATATGGATTAATGACGTGAAAGTGTTTCATTTTGGTTGATTAGTATGGTTTTAAACTGGTTTGGGTAAAGTCGCTGTAATTTGTTAATATGTGCCTATTGTTGGTAAGTTTACTATATAAAAACGTATTTTTTTTTTTACTTTCATAGTGTTTTTTTTGAGGGGGTTCCCCATTTGCGAATAACTGAGACCCTAACAAGTGCTACCACCCCGGGTCAGGTTGTACCTGAGAGCAACTGTAATTAAAAGGTAGTTTCACACTCTTCAACATCTCCAATCTCCCGATCAGAAGGCTTGATGACAGATGTAGTTTATAGCCATACCCAGGACTCTCCATATGAAGAAACGACAGCGCAGTAAATATATTGGTCATACCAATGCACTCGGAGCAGAGTGTGTGTAATATAGGTTATTCTACATCTAGAAAATAGAATATGATTATAATGTATTTTTCTTTTTACGTATTAGGTGCTGGTTATGGTGGCCGAGGAGGGCAAGGAAGCAGCGTCTTCAGGACAGGTGAAGCGTTCGGAAATCTCTATGAGCCCATGGATGTTGGTTGTGCGGGAGGCGATGGAACCTTCATCTCCTCAGGTGGGAAAGGAGCCGGCAGAATCTTTCTAAAAGTGACTTCAACATTGCGAAATGATGGCACAATTATGGCGAATGGCGCTGGTGGTAAATCTCACAATGCAGGTGGAGGCAGTGGAGGGTCTGTGTGGGTGGATACGTTCCTGATACGTGTAAGTAACCCATGATCTTCAGGAGGTAAAAGAAAAATACCTTCTAAGAAGTTGGATGCTTGAATGATTTTATAGTGTCTAATTTTATATGGTGGCACCTCGTGAGTAAGAAAATTTTATTAAATAGTAATAATCAATCCTGACTATACTGTAGCGCGCTCTCCGGTCTATCCCAGCACGGCCATACCATGACCAACTCTCCGGTCTATCCCAGCACGGCCATACCATGACCAACTCTCCGGTCTATCCCAGCACGGCCATACCATGACCAACTCTCCGGTCTATCCCAGCACGGCCATACCACCGGTCTATCCCAGCACGGCCATACCATCCAACTCTCCGGTTCACCCAGCACGCCATACCATGACCAACTCTCCGGTCTATCCCAGCACGGCCATACCATGACCAACTCTCCGGTCTATCCCAGCACGGCCATACTATCCCAACTCTCCGGTTCACAGCACGGCCATACCATGACCAACTCTCCGGTCTATCCCAGCACGGCCATACCATGACCAACTCTCCGGTTCATCCCAGCACGGCCATACCATGACCAACTCTCCGGTCTATCCCAACGGCCATCTGACCAACTCTCTATCCCAGCACGGCCATACCATGACCAACTATCCCAGCACGGCCATACCACCAACTCTCCGGTCTATCCCAGCACGGCCATACCATGACCAACTCTCCGGTCTATCCCAGCACGGCCATACCATGACCAACTCTCCGGTCTATCCCAGCACGGCCATACCATGACCAACTCTCCGGTCTATCCCAGCACGGCCATACCATGACCAACTCTCCGGTCTATCCCAGCACGGCCATACCATGACCAACTCTCCGGTCTATCCCAGCACGGCCATACCATGACCAACTCTCCGGTCTATCCCAGCACGGCCATACCATGACCAACTCTCCAGGCTTTTTAAGGATGTATAAGTCGTTGGCAATAATATATTTAATTCTGTTGAAAGAAATATGGATGAGAAATGAGATCTTCAGTGTAGACAAGTCGACAACTTTTTGAATGTATATTTTTTTTAAATCTTATCAAATATTCTAAATCATAAAAATGATGAAATGAGACGCTACTAAATCTTCAACCCGATGAAACCTCTGTAATTACCAAAATTATTTTTGCAGAACACTCAAATCACTCGCTTACGCACGTGTGTGTATAATATATATATATATATATATATATATGACACTCGGATGGCGGCTTGTCGATCCTTGTCGCAAATTCCTGCTCAGGTACCCTTACCCACACAGCCTTATGGGAGATAAGTCATATGGTTTGATGAACAATTGGAACGAGGTCAGTTAGCTCAAACACTTGATCACGATAACACGTGACTTTGTGCTAGCAGAGACATCAGCGGTCAATTCAGTTTACCTAATTTCCCTCACCAGGCGTGTGTTAACACGTGGTATACGATTTAGATACTTTCCAAAATTGTCGCACACTGAGATCACCTCCATAGTATCAAGAGGACGCCGTTCTGGTAAATCGAGCATGGTGAGATTCGAACACGTGTTCTCATAGTCGGCAAATGAAAGTTCAAAACACTGACCCATCTCTCTCTCTCACTCACTCTCACTCATTCACACACACGGAGGAGGCACGGTGGAGTAAGGGATAGCAGCTTGGATTGACGAATCGGAGAGCCGAGTCGAATCCATTACATTCACTTACGTGATAATACCCTTGAGAAATGTGTGAATCCTCTTCTCCCTCCAGCTATGGGTAAGTAGCAGGACAGACTGGGTTCTATAGCCTTGGATGGCAACTGGTCTAGGAGAAGGAAAACTCTGAAATCAAAACCTGCGGATGGTCCTTTGGGGACCTTGTGGCACGTAGTGCACCAGGTCCCGCGGTCTTTGACTGCGCACGCCTCCTGTCGAACTCTCTGCGTTAGCAGAGAGGAACCCGGATGAGTCTTTGCCGAAGGGCAACGTTTCGTCCGGGGAGGTAGACAGGGCCTGAACCCGTCTAATCGGCTTCAAAAGGCTATTTTTTGGCCGAGCCTACGGGCTCGGGGAAACCCACAATAAAACCGGCCTTGTGCCATATTCGTTTCCCGTGGGTGAAATGATAAATACCTAGTGCACCAGGTCTCTATATTCGGCCTTTCAAAAACTGTGGATGTTCCTGCACGAAACCTTCACCACTATAATCAAATCTCATGTACTGTTGTCGGGCTGTCAGTTTCCTGGGAACTGTTTGACCTTCATACGTCGAATTCGACGGGAGAGTCGAGTATATATATATATATATATATATATAATATATATATATATATATATATAACTGATTTAAAATGTTTCAAAACGGTAATTCCTGTGTAGCGAAGAAACCATATTTTAAATAAGTTAATTTATAATATTTATGCTCTGTAAATTTACATTGAGCACTGTTTTGTAAAAATAATATCAATAAGAAAACCGGATTATATATCTTACTATTCTTTCTTTTTATTAAAATATATAATTATTAAATAGTCATTCAAAGAATAAATCAATAAAGTTAATATAACTTATTGACCACTCGCCGAAGGACACGATCCTCGTTTTACAGCGCTTACAAATTATATGTCCCGAACATCTATTCCATAGTACAATTAATAAAAACAAGGATTGTGTCGTTCAGCGAGTGGTCAATAAGTTAATGCCTTCTTAATTTGAATGAATATTTTATAATACTAAACCGTATTACTTCTCATATATATATATATATATATATATATATATATATATATATATATATATATATATAATACTAGCAGTAGAGCCCAGCGTTGCCCGGGGATGTAACAGTAAGCGAGAGATCCAGTATCGACCATTATAAAGACTGAAAAATAAAATTGACAAACATTATTGTTTAAGGTTGACGGACACGCATATCTTAATTAGTTTTTTTTTTTTTTTTTTTTTTTTTGGGTGGTCAAACCAAACTCAAACAAAAACATTGTTTTCAATCGTTATGAGTCTATCGATTGAATAGAAATTATAATAAACAATTGTCTTGTAAATGGATTTTTAAAGCATTCTGAATGTAAAAATAAAGAAAAAAGTGTGCAAGACAATAAGAAACACTACCTGCCAAAAAAAAGTGATGTTTTGTTGGAATCGGTTAAAAAATGTAGGAAATTCGATCCCATATATAAACGAACACACGCAAAAAACCTGGGTTTTATAAGTATAACTCGATATGAGTTGTCCCCCTTACATTCTGGTGTGTGATGCCTCTTAATCGTGTTTTCAAATTGATTTTGTGCAAAAACAATTGTTTTTTCAATTTTTGGCGCTGTCAGAACCACCGCAAAGTAATTTTACGTAGTCCTGTGAAGTTTTGTTGAAATCGGTTGAAAAATGTAGGAAATCCAATCCAATATATAAACGTAAAGATACACACACACACACACACACAATCTGCGTTTTATAATAAGTAAGATATATGAAGCAGGGAACATCATTTTTACATTAAATAAATTAAAATTAACAAAAAAAACAACTTTTTGATTCTTTCGTCTCTATTGTGTGTCCCTTTTGAGTCAGTAGTTCGGTCGTTCATCTCTATTCAAATCTGGCTTTGAATTTATTTATCTTTCTCCTAGACTGCTTGTCATCCAAGACGACAAATCCTAGTCTGCTCTATTTAAACAATAACACTGAGATCAATCGATGTATTTGTGTGTATCTTCTCGTCATTTGTGAGAAAGTGAACGCAACAGATCAAGCTGGAATTTGAACCGTGGCCATCAATTTCCATAAAATTACTCACAAATCTATCCTCTTGTATTCCTATTATATAATGAAACGTTTAACTCATCTGAGAACAAGAATTAATATAATAATTATCATAGTGATCTTGTGCTGTGCACATTGTTTCGTTTGTTTTAATATATATCTACCGATTTTTTTTTTCGAAAAGGCTTACAGAAACTTATTTTAAATAGTAAGACTATTGTTATCCCACATGTTTGTCCCCTGGTATTAGCAACTGGTTGAACAAAGGATTCCTTAATATCTTACGGCTTATCAACCCTTTGTGTGTTATTTAAACCGGAAAGATATTTGAATTGTTTGTTTAGCGGCATATCAAATCCTTATGGCCGAAATTTAATTTTCTTGTGAGCATTAGTAATTCCTTTGCATAAATGTATTTTTTTATTTTGCAAAAATATTTCGTGTTTCTGTAATTTTTTTACTATGAAAATGTATTTCTGGTATATTTACTATAAATTATTTTCTATTTTCCCATAGCTGGGACACTAACTGGTGCTACCACCACGGGTCAGGGTGGACCTGGAAACAACAATAATTAGGAGGTGGTTCCACGCCCCCTCAAAACCTCCCAATCAGAAGCCTTGCTTAGTTTTATCGTAATATCCAAGAAGGTGTATACATGGAAACTAAGTAATTCAAGATCAGTATTTCTGAATATAGGATTTCTCACGGCACATAAAGGGTGCAGAGCTCAAATTCTGGTCGAGTCTTTTACGTCCCCCTTTCGTATATGAATCCATCACTTCGTCCACCCCCAGTAATAGATTAATTAGCAGAGCCTGGGCAGAGTATTGCGAGACATGAGGATTTCTTTGGTAACACAGAAAAGAATACTGAGCTGTTACGTGATATTTGTCCTTCTTTACGGCAGCGAATGTTGGACGATTTCCTCAAAGATGAAGAAGAGACTATAGGCAACAGATGTGGTTCAACAGAAGGATGCTAAATATATTCTGCACCGAACATATGAGCAACGATGAAGTGTTAGTGAGGTTGCAAACAAAGATATAATCATGGGTTGAATAGAGGGAAAGAGAGACAAGGGAAAACAACGCATGGTATACCTGGAGAGCTTTCAGCAAATGGATGACAGAACGTGGTCTATTAGAGGGAGGGAACTTGTGGAGAGACATGATCACCTACATCCTGAAAGACATGGCATATAAAAAGAAAGAACAAGTTTGGGCACTTTGTCCATTGGTGGCAAACAGTCTAAGAAAATTAAAATATTTCATTCCAAACCGTGAAAAAGGCAACAGTAAACTCAACCATTTTTCCAGGAATTCCCCGATAGTAAAGAAATCTGTGTAAACCCTTAAAGGGTTATATCATTATTTTGCTGAATGGAGTGTTAGATTTCTAAACCAATAACTCGGTCTCTCATATTGATTTGCATGCACCCCTTCCCGCCAGCAGTCAGTCATTTTGTATTATTTTAAAATTCATCATAACTAAAGTTGGCTGGCGATCTAAAAAAAATGTCTTTTTTTCTCTCTACTTTTTCTAGGGTTATGGTCGATTCCAGGTATTAGGTGGAGACGGCTCATTCCCGCAGTCAAGCAGAAAAGTCGGTGGAGGAGGTGGCTCAGCAGGGCGCATTGCTATTTATTTTATGCAGAATAAAACCTTCTCTGGTAACTACGATGCCTATGGTGGCCGAGGCCCGAGCAATCATGATGGCGGACCAGGAACCATATTTTTGTACCACAAAGGTAAGCAAAAAATATAAGATTTATAGGAGGGGCGCTTTTAGATGTGTGGTTTTATTCTTTGATACGCAGGTGGAGCCAAACTTGCCCTCCCCTCCAAAAAAACTGTTTCTTATTACTCTCAGCTGTCATTGTTGATAGTATAAACACCCCCACACACACACACACATATATATATATATATATATATATATATATATATATAAAACAGGTTTGATAAATAATTTAGACATCCTATGTTCTGTTTATTTTTGTTTTAAACCTTTCGTGTCCACGAATCAATTTCTTGGTAACCGTAGAAAGTTAAAAAAAAAAAAAAAAAACAAACTGTAGAAATTGATCCGTGGACTCGAAGAGATTTAACAACAAAATTCGTGTCCACAAATCAATTTCTACGATTTGCTATTTTTCTTAACCAATTCTCTACGTCTACCAAGAAATTAATTCGTAGACACGGAAGGATGAAAACAAAAATAAACGTAGTATGTCTAAATTATTAAACAAAACTATTTTGAATGAAAATACGTTGCCTAAGTACTCACGCGCATATATATATATATATATATATATATATAATAGAGATGGACACACACACATTTACTTTGATTTTCAATTCCTTAGTATGTAAACATTAATTACAATGTTTAAAAACGGGTGTTTACTCATATAACTGGACGCAGTAATTATAACGCTTGTAACAAAATTCTTAAACGGAAGGCGTCAAGATACAAATGCTGTTAGACAGAAGCATTGTGGGAAATTTGCTATATAAGAATAAGGGTGAAAGATTTACTCGATTCCAATTTCAAATCAAATGAAAAAGGAAGAGCAGCAAAGTGATCTGGGATTTTGAGAACAAAGCTTATAAATGCATGTATCTGAATATGTCTTCAGTTATTATTAGTCGACGCAAAAATGGCGAAGACTCTTAGTTGAACCGGTACGACTCATGCTATGTTGTCACAACTGTTATATCTCTGGGTTGTGTAAAGTCTTTTCCAACTTAATAGTACATGTTAATTCTTTGGATTCAAATTTGTTTTTATCTTGATGTTTTCAGATAATGTTCTGTGTGTTTGATACTAATCTTTTATTACGTGACAAGAAACTAGATGCAAACAAATGTGAGCTCCATCAAACAATCGGCCTAATGAGGACACAACAAAAATCCGAGTTCTGATAAATAAATCTCTATAGAATTGGACCGGAAATAGGAGGCAATGCTGTTACATTAAAAACACTAGAATAAATAATATTTTATTTAATCTCAGAATGATATCGATAAGTGCAATACAAATGCAGGATGTGTACCTGTGTCATTAGTACATAAAGAACTTCTACAACTTCTAGGTAACCTTGGAATATGTGGGAAGGATATTCGAATAATTCCGAACCTATACTGACAGAAAATCGTCGGAATACGAATAGAAAATGAATTCAGTCAACAAAGTAAAAAAAAATAGAAAGTTGTGTAAGACAAGGATGTGTCTTTTCACCAAACCTATTCAACCTTTAGAATGAGGGAATTCTGAAAGAATTAGAATTCCTACCAGGAATCATTGCTGGCCTCGCAATCTGAACAACATTAGATATGCAGATGGCAGAATGATAGCAGACAAAGAAAGGAAAATTCCGGAACACCTACAGAATGGAATAAAGGAAAGCGAAAAGGAAGAACTGAATATCAATTATAAGACAATGTATGATTGTCAGCCAAAAGAACCCAACATACAAATATAAACATTTAAATAACTAGGAGGTGTTTTAATAGTGAAGGGAAAATGAAATACCAAAGTCCGAAGGAGCGTCTGGATAGCAAAAGATGTCTTCTAAAACCTAACCTAAGTATTAAGAAACAGGATATGTTCATTAGAATCAAAGAAGACTACTTAACTGTTATGTAATCGGTCCTCCTATAAGGCAGTGAGTGCTGAAAAATGTCCTCATAAATGAAGAGACTGAAAGCAACAGAAATGTTTCTACAAAAATATGGACTGATCATGTAGTCAATGGAAACAAAAAGGTCACTTACACTTAATATCAGAGACAGCTGAAATTTCCAGGACAGATAATGGTGAAAGGGGTCTTAGAAAAATTTGACATATTAAAGGCAAGAGGTACAGGAAAACAGCACGTAACTTACCTAAAAAGCTTATATGAATGGTTGGAAGATTAGGGATGTGGAGGTACTTTATAATAAGAGCTAAAAAAGATAGGAAATGTTTTTTGAGGTGGGGGGAGAATGATCGCCCATATCCTGAAAGAACCCTTCGCATAGAAGTTTTGATAAACTCTACTCTTTGATTCCTCAACTTCATAAATTTAAGCGTAATACTAGATTGACAACTAGGTCTCATGTTATTAAGTGTGGGAGAAAGTCCTTTTCTAATAGTTTCTTTTCTAGCACTACTCGTTTTAAACGCTTTTACGGTTTCTCACTTTCCACTCGCCTAAGATCTTCAAAAAAATATTAAATGCATCATCAATCAACCCCTGTGTCCTTGAATCCGGTTCTTTTTATTTTTATTTTTATTTTTTATTTTTTTTGTTTCTTCGGTACTGTTTATCACGCTATCACTTTTATTAATCCTTTACATTTTAATGGACTTATCACCTTGCTTGTTATATAAATAATAAAAAACAAAATAAATTTAAGAAAAAGAAACAGGGTGAAAAACGGTGAAGATATGGAATTATTAATTACATCCTTCAATATCCAGCCATTTAATATTACCAACACATATTTTACTTAGGGCAATTGCGCATGCGCCGCCTTCAACGAAGTTTCTTTGTGATCTCGTACATTTATCCCAACATCCCTTGCCTTTTTTTCAAAGCGACGCAAAAAGATTATGGAGTGGCGCGACAGCATTCAAAATCAAATAACTTTACAAAACAGCAAAACCACTGATCTTGAACACTTCCAACTGCAGTTAAAATTTAAACCAGAAAGACTGTTGGAGATGTCACGGTTTTCCCGTTATAATTTTCTGATGTTAATGATTGAATAAGCTCATATCCAGTTCTACGACAATCGAATATCACTAGAAATTCCCCTATCATATCATTAAATATTTGAGCTTAACAACTTTAACAAAATATTGCAATAGAAATCATAAATAGCAATGCTTGTCGTTATTTTAACAATGTTTTCCATTTCGCCAAAACCGCCGTTAAACACTTTTATCTTCCCTTTCTTCCATTCATTCATTTCACATTAAAACAAAGTAGTACCTTTTAGTCTCTTTTCGCGCGATCAAAACGGAATAGTCCATTATTTATGAGGCACTGGCAGGTCGTAACGATCCTGTGATCCTAGCGAAGCAAGGTACAAGCACACTTATAATATGATGGATAGCAAATTTAACTCTAGCCGAAAATAATGATATAATCAAGATATTGTCTTTACACACAACATTTAAACAGAAGATCAGGAAGAAAACTCCAATTAAAATAATAGTGGACATGAAAATTACGTGAAAGATTTTATAAATTCTAATTCACAATAATGCTAACCGATTGTTCAATGATTGCCGAATATTTCCTTTATGGGAATGATTAATCTCACCATTCAACTTAGCCTGTGGAGTATTTATTTGCCGTTGGCCTTCCCCAGATTCAGTGGTCGGAATAAGCCATTAGGCTACCTCGCTGGCGCAATACTTGTGGGTAGAGACGGGTGTGACACTGTTGGGCGATCGTGTCCATTTTTCGATACATGATCTCCCAAGGTTATTTGCGAAAGTGATGGAACTAATAAAACTGGAATTCGAACTTGGTTCTCAGATTTCTCGTCCTGAGATGTTATCAGTTACACCACCCGCACATCTAAGCTTACAGCATCCAGTATTATCAAGCGTTCACCCATGTAGGTACTGATAAGGCTCGACGTTGCTTAGCTGTGGTGATCGGTCAAGAACCTGTACTTCAATTGGAAATGGCTGTATGCCAATGTTACTGTTACCATTATCAAATTTAATTCTACTGTAAGTAAGTAAGTAAGTAATTAATTGTGTAAGTAAGTAAGTAAGTAATTGTGTAAGTAAGTAATTAATTGTGTAAGTAAGTAATTAATTGTGTAAGTAAGTAATTAATTGTGTAAGTAAGTAATTAATTGTGTAAGTAAGTAAGTAAGTAATTGTGTAAGTAATTAATTGTGTGTAATTGTGTAAGTAATTAATTATTGTGTGTAAGTAATTAATTGTGTAAATAAGTAATTAACAGTAAGTAAGTAATTAATTGTGTAAAGTAAGTAATTAATTGTAATTAATTAATTGTGTAATAAGTATAAAGTAATTAATTGTGTAAGTAAGTAAATAGTAAATGTAATTGTAATTAATTGTAAGTAAGTAAGTAAGTAATTAATTGTGTAAGTAAGTAAGTAATTAATTGTGTAAGTAAGTAAGTAAGTAATTAATTGTGTAAGTAAGTAAGTAAGTAAGTAATTAATTGTGTAAGTAAGTAAGTAAAATTAATTGTGTAAGTAAGTAAGTAAGTAAGTAAGTAATTAATTGTGTAAATAAATGTGTGTAATTAATTGTGGGCAAGCAATAATTGTAAGTAAGGTGTAATTAATTGTGTAAGTAATTAATTGAGTAAGTAAGTAAGTAAGTAATTGTGTAAGTAAGTAATTGTGTAAGTAAGTAAGTAATTGTGTAAGTAATTTTTGAGAAAAGCCAAAAGTTGCAGAAACCCAAATCCGGACTTGATTAGGACGGGGATCTGGCAGACTTCAATAAAAGCAAACTTTTTCGAAAAGTCCCAGCACGATATGTGAAGAATAGACAAGATTTTTCTCATGGAATGCGACGGTTACACAGTAGCGATTCTCACTTTATATCACTGACCTGACCCTTCATTTTCTCCGGTCACGATAAGCGCTTGCACTGTCAGTGAGGCTTCAGGCCTTGAACAACTGATAATTCTCAGATTCACAACAGATTAAATGGAACTCTCTATACACGTTTATTGCTAATGATAAGGGGTGGGGAATAACCGGATCATTTCATCGATCCAGTGTCCGATTCCTACAGACGTGCTTTATCTTTTAAGGTGACAGATTAGACTAAAGATGGAAATATCTTCGCGGCCTCGTGAGTGATGAATTATTTTCCACGCTAAAACCCCTGTCTCACAGGCGAAACGTCGCAAGCGTCTCGCTGCGTGTGTTCTGACGAGCTACTTTCCTCAGTCACACCACCCAAGACTTTTACAACTGGGATCTGCCATACCATGTACATAAGAGTGTACTGCCCCATATTCGCTTCCTATTCCAATAATAAAGTAATTTCCATTCGAACAGTTTCTTCCTAAGAACTGCTTTGTCGAACAGACTTCCGTCAGGATGTTTTCACAGTCACTACAATCTTGACCTCTTCAAGCGTTATCTTTCAACCATTATCTTTTTTGCTTGGCCCCATGAACTTCAATTGTCTTTTATCACGCTCATACGACACCAAATAGTAACCCTCTATCTTGAGTGGCTCTTGGGCCTTGTATTGAATGATTAGTATGAAAAATATCTGTACTTGAGTTACTCAAACCACACTTTCCAACCTTTATAATTTGATATCCTTTACGCGACCCTTCTGGAGGATAACGTTGTACTCTGCAGCCGCTTTCGTAACACTGCAAGCCCGTCACTACTCTATCGATACTTCCAGGGAAAATTTTTAGATGTGCTTCATTGCTTAGTTTTACCAGTTCAGACCTTTACAGCTAAGACGCACCATGCGAATTCAAGAAACTCATGCGACTCTTTGGAATTGGCATGGTTATAATAGCCTTTTCCTTTTACTAGAGAGACATCTAAAGTAATTATGCAATAGTTGCTCGGCCCCATTTCACTTTTTTTTTTCCTTTTTTTTTTCTCTCGTAAAAACGTAATACAAAGGCAAAGTGAACACAAGCAATCTCAGCTAAAAGTCTCGATCATTTCGCCGAATTGATCTTTTTGTGTTGATACGTCTCGGCAACTCGCTTAGTTCACAATATGCTCGCAGACAAATAGATATGTTTGTCAGCTTCCCATGAAATTATTCCCAAAGGAAAAAAGAATACTTAGATATCTACTTTTTTTTCCCTTTTTTTCATTTTTTCTTTTTTGCTTTGTTTAGGTGGGGGTAGCATTCTTTTATTTCTCTTTTTTTTTTGTTTTTGCATTGTTTTTCTTTTTCTTTGTTTCATTCTTGCTATATTTTCATGAAATTGTTTTGTAGAATCCGAAGTCAGAGGTCGATTGAGACGAATTATTGTGCTGAAGAAATCAGTTCTTTCCGATCTCATCTCTCAAACAAATTTAATTAGCTGAAAAGTCTAGACGTATGCTTCGATTTTTTTTCTTTGATGACTCAAACATTTTAGGAAAAAAAAAATCTATTAGATTCCTTCTAATGCCTTTTTATATTTTGTATGCAAATCGACCCAATAATTTCAACTATTATTATTATTATTAAATCTGACTGGTATTTACTTTCATCTTGTTTAATTGCTTTTCATTGCTTCACTTTCAAAGTTTTAAAAAATATCTGATAAAAATCAGAAATGACCATAGTCATCAAAAAAAAAATGATGTAATACTACTGATACAAAAAACAAATATGGCGTCAAAGCAAATCATGGGAAGAGGGATGATTTTAGAAGTTAAGTTTTCTGTTAATTCAGGCTTACGGCTATATCACGTTGAAAAACCGTTTCTCGTATGATCACCAAAGTTAAGCAAAGTCGAGTCTAGTACCTAGATAGGTGACCGCTTTGGGTTACCGGAAGCTGTAAGGTTGGATGTGTGGATGGTGTAATGCGTAATGACTCGGACTTGTTAATCGGAGAGCTGAGTTCCAATTTTAGTTGGATTCGTTATATTCACGAGCAAATACTCTTGGAAAAGTTGTAAATCCGTTTCTCCCCCAAGTACGGGTTAATTAGTAAGACTTGTATCCCTAAAACTTTTATTATCTTAAAAAAAATATTCTTACATTCTAAAAATATTTTCTGGCTTTAAATAACCTGCAAATGTTTGAGAAGTCTTAGAAAACAAATGAATCAAATACTGATTATCTACAAAGGCATGTCTTTTAGATTTTTTTACATT
The DNA here is from genome assembly GCA_903632075.3 of Acanthosepion pharaonis. Taxonomy (NCBI): domain Eukaryota; kingdom Metazoa; phylum Mollusca; class Cephalopoda; order Sepiida; family Sepiidae; genus Acanthosepion; species Acanthosepion pharaonis. Next base: position 283,274 of record CAHIKZ030000534.1, on the reverse strand, counting down.
CTCTGGAATATATATGTATAGAAACTACCGTGGCCACAAAGTGAGGGATCAGCTTATATCGATATTAATATAGAATTGATCTCCCACTTTATAGCCACGTTGTATTTATTTTTAATTCATCCATCTGATTAATTAGGAATCCTACATTTCTCCCTTCAGCTATGGGTTAATTAGTAAGACTCGTATCACTAATTTATTACCTCCCTCCCCCAACCACCCATAAAAAACTTCTTACAATCTAAAAATATTTTCTGGCTTTTGATAACTTGCAATAAGTTGATAAACAGTAGGAAACGAATTAATAAAATCAACCCATCTAAGATCCAAAATTATTTTACTTCAATTTCGCGCCATTTGAAATAAAAATATCATTTCAAAATTTGAATATTTTTTTTTAAATTGATTTCGACTAATTAAAAATATTTTAACTTGAGGAAATATTTTTTGCTATTTTTTTTTTTTTTCTTTGTTTTAGGAAATGTTAATATCCGGTGATTTCAGACGAGAATTTAAAATGTTTCCAGCCTCTTCAACCGAACAACGACAATGCGATGCACAGTAAATAATTATCTAATGGACCTTTTCTCCTCCTTTCAGGCTATAATCATTCCACACTGATGCTGAATAATAACAATCGGGGACCTCCTGCAAGTGTTCCGGTCGATTTCAATAACCTCCAAGAAGATGAAGGAAGAGCCTGGTTTCTACCGTCACACGGAATGCATCGATTTTCAAGTAAGATAATGCCTTTAAGTATTAGAACACGCTTCTCAGTCCGAAGCATAATTGATTTAGAAATGCAATGTATGACTTGGAAAATTTCTGTGACATTCTGCATTTCTCTACTCTTGGATACCAAATACAAGCCCCGTCACGATTAAATTATTTCCTTAAATTTCCACCCCATCTCTTAGCATGCCGCAAGTTTGCTATGGCACGCTTATAATTTATAGAATAGTTTTCTGAGGAACATGAGAGTTTTGTTGAACGTTTAAAATTTGTTAGATAAGGACGTTTGAAAACATTTGCCTGAAATGATAAATCAAACTGTTGTGTCTTTAGGTCTTAATCTTTCTGTATGCCTTCAAATCGTCGGGCATTGACAGCAGAATTACAGTAAATAATCAAAGAACTGGGAATAAAATGCTAGGGAAATATGCTAGGCATCTCCTACATAGACCGCATCAGAAATTATGCAATGAGGAAAGACCAGAGACGTGATCGTTGGAAGACTATCAGGATCAGGAGGAGAAAGTCGAAATGCTCTAGTCACGTCAAAAGTGCCAACAGTATTTCCGCTACATCCTACACGGTACCACCAAAGGTAAAAGAGGCAGCCGGCAGATGGACTAACAACGTCACTGAGTGGACTGGAAGATCCTTCACAAAGGCTGACATTGGCATACAACCGAAACATGTGGAGAGAACGGCTCAAGTGCTCTGGTGCGCAGCGACACTGCTACAAAGCTACGGAACTGATTTTGATGTTGATGATGGTTACACTTACAAAAAAATTTAAAAAATCCCGCGAAATGATAATTTGAATCGACACCTTTTTATTTTATGAGTTATCACACCGGCTTGCCAATCCCAAGCGGCACTTGTATCTGATTCAAATGAATAAGCTCTTTACAGGTTTCCTTAACTACAATTATTTAATTCGTCTTACACCATTAAATATAGAAAAATTCAATTGTCAGAGAAATTCCATGTCAGTCTACTTAATTTCAACTTAGCTTAAGCGTTCAAACAATGAATGCTAAATTTGTTCTAAAATCCAATAAGAAAAAAGTTAAAACTGCAATCCTGATCAGTGTTACATCTTTTTCTCAGTTACAAAGTATTTCATTCTTTAAAAGTGATTTTTAAACTGAAGAAAAGTAAAAACATTTTTCTTTCTGGATGACATTTTAGTCGGCTTTAGATTCAAAGCATAAAATTCTCCTTTACAAAACAATAGTTATCTCCCTTGTACTAGCGACGCAAAGGAAGATTACAAAACTACAAAGATGGCAGGTGTAAAAACAGTTCGTGAAAGACCACAGTGTAAACTGCAATGTTTGACACCATCGGAAAAATATTACATATATTTCCATGATTATTTTCATTTTTCCTAGTATTTTCTTTGCTTTCTTTATAACTTTTAGTATTTTATAATTGGCTTTTTTTTTTAGCTTCTTTCTTTTTTCTAAAGTGGCTTTCTTTCTTTTTAAATTGGCTTTTGGTTTCTCTTTTTCTTTTTTAATTGGCTTTTAATTTGTTTACTTTTTTTTGATTGGCTTTTATTCATTTATTTATTAATTTATTTTTGTTTTTTCGCACATGACCCTATAGAATTAAAAATCACTATTGGTGACACAAATTTTCGTAATTCTTGATATTAAATTTTGTTTGCCTATGTAAATCTGATTTTTTTTATATAACTTCTGTTGCTACCTGTAGCCAAAACATAGACAAAAATCTATATACCCGGAGCATCAGAGAAGTGAGATTGTTATTTTTATAGTGTCATTGATGTACTTCAAATTTATAAATGTATCTATAATTTCCCGATGACCGATGTAATAGTCATCTACTGCGAATCGAACTCCTTTGGAAAGTTAACTTATTTCTCTTACAACGTCTCTTCACGTGGTCATGGCTATCTATCTTGCTTTAAATATGTCCCATGGTGGTGACGTTATTGATGCTTTCCTTTCTCACATGTGCGAAGAATTGCAGGAGTCTTTTCCTGATTCTAAATGTTCTTTCTGTTGCCATTTCCTTGAAAACAATTTTGTTGCTTATTCACTGCGGATATGGAATTCTCAATATCATTCTGTAGAACCACATTTCTGCTGCCTCCAGTTTTCTTCTCGTCCGTGGGGAAATTGTTCAGCATTCATTGCCATATAAGCGAATGTATATAACATAGCAATCCAGCACACTTTTATTTTGTTTCTAACGATACTGTCCATTTTTCAGAACCTTGCTTAGCCTTTTAGAAGGTTTCTTTTGCTAGTTCAGTGCTTGTGTGGATCTCAGTGTGGCGGTTTTCCTCCTCCTGTTGAAACATTTTCCTCCTCCTCCTCCTCCTGTTGAAACACTTTCCCCCTCCTCCTCCTCCTGTTGAAACACTTTCCCCTCCTCCTCCTCCTGTTTGAAACACTTTCCCTCCTCCTGTTGAAACACTTTCCCCTCCTCCTCCTCCATTCCTCCTCCTCCTCCTCCTGTTGAAACACTTCCTCCTCCTCCTCCTGCTCCTCCTGTTGAAACACTTTCCCTCCTCCTCCCTCCTGTTGAAACACTTTCCCCCCTCCTCCTCCTCCTCCTGTTGAAACACTTTTCCCCCAGCTCCTCCTGTTGAAACCTTTCCCAGCTCCTCCTGTTGAAACACTTTCCCTCCTCCTCCTCCTGTTGAAACACTTTCCCTCCTCCTCCTCCTGTTGAAACACTTTTCTCCTCCTCCTCCTCTTGAAACACTTCCCAGTTATTTAAAATTTTGCACCTGTTTTGTTGACATCTCCAAATTGTAAATCGTTCCTTGGCCCTTTTCTCTTGCTGATAATCATACTTTGTCTTTCTAACATTAACATTAAAAATCCAAGTTTTCTTTATATCTGAGTGAGCAGGACAGTGACGCTGATGTTACAAACATACGAAGCTCAGTATATTTAATACACTTTCTAATAAGAGAAAACCGAACACATGAATCACAGCTAAATGTGCTAACACCCAGTTATTTTTATAATGTTAAATGCAAACTCCTTTCTGTGTGTAAGACTATCATAGCTTTTTACAGCTGTGAATTTCTCAAGTGCTTCGGAGTGCAGCTTTCTTGTTACTCTCATATTGGTTGTCCTGGCAAAGTTTATACCTTGGCCTAACTACATAACGTGTTTTTTTTTTGTTTGTTTTTTTTTTGTTTGTTTGTTTTTTGTTTGTTCTTTGTTTTTTGTTTGTTCTTTGTTTTTTGTTTGTTCTTTGTTTTTTTGTTTGTCCTTTTTTTGTCTTTGTTTTTTGTTTGTCCTTTTTTTTTTTTCATCTTTCAGTAATGTTCACTCTGTGCAATTCCGGGGTCCCACTCAAAGTAAAAGGTTACGTTAAGAGACAATGTGTGTGAGTAGCAGTGAACACGTTAAGATTGTAGCGATCAGGAAAACATCCTTTTGGGAGTTGGTTCCTCAGAGCAGTGCTTCGCAGAAAGCTTTTAGAGTGAGTTACTACTCACCTAATGTGCGTGATTTACTACAATATGCTAGGCTAGATGTATCCTTGCCGTGAAGGTTGGAACTAGCGAAGCCAAGGTGTGTATTCCGTCATAGCACTTTTCGTGGAAATAGCGATATACAAGCGAGAGGCTTGTCACATCCCGACTGTGCTGAACTCTATCAAGGCTGGAGAAGGAGGTCAGACCAGCTCCCGTCCAAATATGACAACAGTACACCATTTTGGGCCTGACCTGGTTTTTGTAAAAGTAGAGGATAGCTTCAGTTACATACAGGAGCGGTATAGCTAGTCACCCCTTTTCTTCCTTGCATCTCTAGCAATGGGTCGTATGTCCGAGTTCCACTTAATGTCAGGCGATTGGTTCGTCTTCTTATAAGGTATAAGAACAGAGAATGGAATATGAACTCTTCTACCAATTCTCTTCTTTTCTCACCAGTAACCGTTACACTATGCATACATCCAGTGAAACACAAGTGTTAATATGGTTTCAGTTAATACTATTAATCAAAATGTTTGGCGCAGATTAAAATAAAAAAAAAACGTTAGTAGAAAAGGTTGTCTGCCATTTTCTATGGTAAATTTTCCCTGATTATTCGCTTGATGATAATATCATCATTAATAATAATAATAATAATATCATCAAAAGACCGTTGTGGGTGTAATGGATAATCGGCTAGGGGTGAGAAATCTGTGAGTAGATTTCTATATACCGCGTCGGAATCGTTACCTTTACTTACGCACAAATACCTTTAGGGAAAAGTATGAACCCTTCTCTCTCCTCCAGTTATGGGTTAAATAGCAGGACAGTCTTATCGCGTTGGTTAGCAAAAGAAAAGAAATGGCAAACTACTACGGGAAAATCTTCTGCCTAGTCACTCACGAATCCAAAGAGGCATGATCACCCAAGAGTGTGTCCTGTATGACATTTAACTGATAGCTGATGAATTGCATTTATTTTATGCAATAATCAAGCATTAAAACTTATAATTTGAGAAGCTGGTAACAGATCAAATGCTGAAATTACAAATTGCCAACCAATTATTCTGTGTATCCCTAGCGTTTAGTAAGGTATACCTTCATAAAATAAAGAGCGCTTATTGTCTTGTAGCACGCGTCAAACTGGACTTGTTGATCGTTAGTACTCGCTGGGAGCGCCATAATTGTGGCCTCTTGACAAAAACTAAATTTTTAATGGTTAGTAAGTAGAAGCTCGTTTTGTGGATCATTATCGCACCCCAACTACTATTGTTATAATTATTGCGTCTCCGTCTTATGAATTAAGTTAAGCAATGCCGAGCCTGGACAGTACCTAGATGGGTGACTGCTTCTGAATACCAGGTTCAGTAAGCTTGGATGTGCGGTTGGTGTAATGGATAATTTAATCGGAGATTTGAGTTCCAGTTCGATTCGTTATATTTTTTTATGCGCAAATATTTTTTGGGGAAAGGTAGGAATCCACCTCTTTACCGCCCCCACCCAGCCATTTGTTAATTAGTAAAATTTGTCTCACAAAAACAATTATCTCCAAAAAGAAAATTCTTCGATATATGTTCAAACTTTAAAGAACCTTCAAAGACGTAAAAATAAATATCAGACAAAAAAACATCTGTTATATTAGAATAATTGTCTGGATGTAACTGTAACCAGTCAAGACATCTTAAAATGTATGTGTTAATACGTAATATATGTATCACTAAAATTTCTTATAGTGTAAAAAATATTTTTCGCTTTTAAATAAACTGGAAAGGGTTAAGCCGAATCAATCCATCTACAAGATACGATGGCTAAATCGTCGCCTTTTTAATTTTGCGCGTGCGCGTTTTTTTTTTTTTTTTTTTTTTTTTTGCTTTTTTTTTTGTTTTTTTTTGTTTGTTTTTTTGTTTTTTTTTTTTTTTTTTTTTTTTTTTTTTTGTTTGGTTTTGTTTTTTTTGTTTGGTTTTGTTTTTTTTTTTTTTTTGTTTGGTTTTGTTTTTTTTGTTTTTTGTTTTTTTTTTTTTGTTTTTTTTTGTTTTTTGTTTTTGTTTTTTGTTTTTTTTGTTTTTTGGTTTGTTTTTTTTTGGTTTTTTGGGGGGTTTTTTGGGGAGGGGTTGTTTTTTGTTTTTTTTGTTTTGGTTTTTTTTTGTTGTTTGTTTGTTGACTGCACAGTATAGTAAGGTCCGTTGAGCACTATGACGCAATTCACTCCGAGAAATTTGGAAATGCCATGCTGTACTACTTGGCATTCGCACCGGGAGCTCGAATAGGAACATTGTATCAAACTGAAGAGTGTGCAGAGTATTCGAAATGAGTTGGATGAGTCGAATGATGATTACGAAGGTACGGCAGCTCGGAAAATTCACTCTGATCATTCTGATAAGAAAAGAATTCCAGAATTGTTGGTGAGGTCCTCACTCAGCATGGAAGCCTAAATCAAGCTCTTAAGGAGATATTTCTGGGTCGAGATATTTGCTACTGGAAGACCTTATGTCTGGCAACAGGACACTGCACCATGCCATACAAGCAGGATATCCCAGTCATGGGATTACCTAGCTCCCCACACTGTAAACTCCTTGATTATTATGTATGGGGCGGAGTTGAGCAAAAGACCAACAAAACTCCTTGTAGCACTAAAGATGAACTGAAGGCAAGGTTTATAGCAGCATTCACCAACTTAAACAAGGAGACCATCAAGTGGAGTTACAAGGGATTCCGAAGTCATCTGGAGGCTATTGTTGAAGCCAATGGTGATTTTATTGAATAAAATTACTCTTTTCAAGATATTTTTGGGTAATTGTGGTAAATATATCTTTAAAATAAGATGTCAGTGTTATTTTCATTTTTGTATAATTTAGACGACCGTTTATTCATAGCACGCTGTGTGTTATATATATATATATATTGCCAGAATAATTATCTATCTTGATATAAATTTCGTTCTTGTGAGTGTCAAATTTTACAAGCCCATTTTTTTTCATAAAACTTCCTCACATGCTCCATCTTTGATCTTAGCATCCTTTTTAGAACCACATCACTGTTTCAAGGCTCTTCTAAATATCAAGAAATTTCCCACTTTTTATTGCTGTGTAAGAGGAGTGATATGTATTTCAGTTCTCTTTTCTTTATTTCTCATTAAATTTTCCTATTTCTTATTTCATTTGGTTTGTGGAATCATCGTTCGTTATTCTAGTGCAAACTTCGGATTATTACCCAAATATGTACTTGCTTGATTGTCGACGTTTCCAATTCCAATATTAACTGTCTAACCACGTGAATGAAATAAGCTGTAAAAAAAAAAATGCAATTTTAAATCTATTTTTTCTTCGGAACTTGCTTGGTTTCAAATTTCTGAAATTTGTTTAATTCTTTCTTTTTTCTTCAGACCGAAACCAGAGCTACTATTTTGATGAACTCCAGATCTATGGACGGGCCCATCTGGCTATTCAAACACCAGCTTCTCACCCGAAAGCGAGCCTCTATTTCCGGCACATGATTGGTGACAGAACTGGTGCTGTGCATATTGGTGACAACCAGACAATGGATTTACAAAGAGATACCATTGACCTGCCATTTTCTGTACACGTTTACGAACAAGGCATTATAGGTCTTGCTACAAACACAACCATGGACAGGGTTAACATTTATTTGAATGGTACTTTAATCAATGTAAAAAATCTCACTATTGACTACGACGCCAATTTGTGGCTATACAGGTAAATGTTGCATTTTAAATAAAGAACATTATAAAAGGTACAGTGTAACCCGGATGTAAGAGAGTTGTCGGGACCGGAGAAGAAGTCTCTTATATCAGGGTTTGGGCTATTCTGTTTAGGTAAGTATGGGCTCTAATTTGGGACTAGGGAAAATCTCTCTTATATCCGGGTTTCTCTTATATCCGGGTTACACTGTATATGAATTGAAAACCATATGGATTAAATCCGACAAAATGACTAAAGAAAAACGTTTATGAATTTAACAAGTTTTGCATTTATTTTAGCTTCATCAGAATGTATTGGAAAATTACCGTATTTTCCGGCATACAAGACGCACTTATCCTATTAAAAAGAAAACCTGAAAAATATCTATGCTTCTTCCACGACGAATGTAAGGCAACGCCCATGCTCAAACTTAGACGGTCATCTAATTGCCTTCACTGATAAACACGTGGATTTATATGTTGAGTCATTACACTATAATGTTAGCTATTTAATTCAGTCTTCTGTATGATGTAACCTCAGAAGTTGTCTGTTACAAGTATTTCCAAGACGATAAACCTTCCTGGAGCAGAGCCACAAGCTTAAACAGGATCTGTTTACTAGCAGCGGCGGGAGCCTTTCTGATCTTGATTAGTATGCCATTGCTATACAAATAAAATCGGAGGAGTAATTAATTTAGATAATACGTGGCGCCAGTATATAAGGGACGCATGGTAAACGTGTTGTATGGGAATGACTATTATTTCTAAGAAATTTCTTTCCAGTGTTATGGTGCGTCTTCCAAACCGAAAAATACAGTCATTATGGAAGTGAATGTGTCGATATTTTTAATTCACTCTGTTTTCATTAGTCAGGTAGATTTTTAAAGGTTTTTTTTTTTTGTGGGTATTTTTTTGTGTTTATCTGGTATGTTGCATTTCTGAGGATAGGTGCAGAAAGAAATGGAAAGGTGTGGGTGTGTATTAAAATTTCCGATAGGTCGTGTTGGCAATGTACGTTATTAATTTTGGAGTAAATTTTATTGTTGAGGAAAAATCGTGTGTTATGTTACGTCTTTCTGACATAGGTAAATTTTTGTGTCCATTAGGAGTTATTTCATGTGTTGAAGAAAGTTTACTTTTTTTTTTTTTTTTTTTTTTTTTTTTTTTTTTTTTTTTTTTTTTTTTTTTTGGGTGGTTGGGTTCGGTCGTGTGATGACCATGATGGAATCATGGAAATAAATGAAAATGTGTTCCTTATTTGATATACAGTGTAACCCGGATATAAAAGAGATTTTCTCTGGTCCCAAATTAAAACCTGTGTTAATATATATAAAATAGACCAAACCCGGATATAAAAGATTTCTTCTCCGGTCCCGACAACTCTCTTATATCCGGGTTACACTATATATATATATATATATATATATATATATATATATGATATGATTGCTTAATCATGCATATTGAGCGTTTATTGATACAGTGTAAGCATAGGAATCAGATCTAGTCGATTATTATGTCCGTATTTATATATATATATATATATATATATATATATATATATATATATATATAAATATATAAACGGAACAACCTAAGTAGATTATTCCTGGCTCTTTGGTATTTATTCCGTTTATCCCTGCTATTGAGCACTGTACGTTTTAGCTTTATTACTCACTTGTTAATTTTTTCTTTAGACTAAAAACTTAAGGTACTGGATGATTTATTTCGCCCTGTTCAGATGTTTCTAGTTCTTTCATTTTTTTTTCCACGGGTACCAATTTGTTTTGATAGATTACAAGTTGTGCTATGCGACATTTTTTTTTCAAACCGAGTATTACTAGTAGTTTATATATTAACCACTAGGCAGCTTCTTACCGGTAGTGAGTTATTTGTTTATATAGGCATACGTACTGTACGGTATCGTAACAAACCCCAAGCTGACAGATATTTTTCATATGTCCACCAAAATATCATTCTTCTTATTGCACTACTGAAACAAACCACTTAGATCAATTGGCGTACCATTAATTCCAAATATTCCAGTACCTACTATCCGCCATGTTTATCGTGTGGTGATTCACCGACGCCATTTACAAGCAGACGAACCAATTACAGTTATCGAAACAGACGGCGTCACTAATCATGTCGGCACATTCAACAGACGATACCCCTCCGCGAATGAACATAATGTGCATCAAAGTAGAGAAGGTATGCGTAGACTGTTCGTTACAAGTAACTTTGCTTGTGGCAACTAAGGTTTGTTTCTGATGTGAACACGTATAACATTAATAACCACAAATATTAAATAATTGGTCTAAAAATTGATAATTTGTTGTGACAGAAAAAATGACCCGATTCGACGACTTGGACTTACTAGTACAGTAAGCTACTAATTCCGCAATTATTTTTCCATAAAATACCTAGCTAATTATAGGGTGCGTCCTCACACACAAGAAATACGGTATACTCACTTGTAAAAACGCCATATTATTTTTTAATTTAAGATAGTGTGGAATATGGTAGATATAAGTTAAACTAAGACTCGTATCGTAGAGATATTGTTTCTAAGATAGGAAAGGAAACAATGACTAATAGATCGCATTGATTGGAAAGGTTAGATTGAATCAACTGCCAGGTCTGCTGCTTGGAAAGTTGGTTCACTGTGTTGTGCTTGATTATTTTCTTGCCAGAATCTATCTTACACATAAGTCCACCATTCTCCCATGCACTGAATATTTGTATCATATCGAATCTGGTGCTCCTGCTATATATTTAGAGATTATTACCAAAGTACAAATAAGAATCTGCAATGTCCTGATCTGTCATCCCGGCTTCAATCATTTTCTCACCGTTGTAATGTAGCTTCCCTTTGCCTTTTCTATAAATATTTTCTTCGTAATTATCGTGATGAACTTTGTTCTATGGTACAAATATTTAATGAATTTAAACGCAGTACTAAATTGGCGGCGAGGTCCCATTACATTACAGTTGAAATAACGAGATGTAACTGTATGTTCTATGCTAAGTTTCTTCTCTCGCATTTTGTAGAATTTTGTATTCTTGCTTCTCAGTCAGATTTGATCTTCCAAAGACTAAATGCAGTGTCAATCGTTATCTTCTCTTTCATTTCCTGTTCTTTTATTATTCTCTCTCCTTAATGTTTTTTTCTCATATTCTCTATAAACTACATCCGCGTCCTGGGTAAGACAATAAACTACATCCAACAGCAAGGCACAGATCAGGTTTTGATGAGCGCGAAACCACTTCTTAATTGCTGGTGTTCTCAGGTCCACTCTGACCCGGTAGCAACCTGTTAGGGTCCCAACTATAGGTTAAATAGTTAACCCCCCCAAACTGGGTTTCAAAACACCATAAAAGTGTAAAAACAGGTTTTAATACCATAAATACTTTGTAAAAATAAAAATATTGTTCGCATTAAATAACATATTGAGGTTGATATGCCGTAAAACAAACAAAAAGATCATATTCTCACACCCCTTGCGTCTTAGAGGCTTCATTGCCCTGCTTGGGTTAAAAAATAAAATATTATTTTAGGTTTCTCTAATTTTCTTTTTCTTTTTTTTTTTTTTTTTTTTAACCTTCTAGGTATGGGCGTACAGAGAAAAACAAAGCCAGTTTTTACAGCTTTGATAAAGTCCACGTGAAAACCCAAGGCACTCTCCATATGCTTACCGATCCTGTAAGTGAAGACGGCATTGTCTTTTCTACCATTGCCCTTCACGTCGACGGTGGTGGGAGAATATCCGGAAGTAACGTTTATTTCCTTTCTGAAAACATCACTGTGGATGCGAACGGTGTTATAAGCGCCGATGGACTTGGCTACGAGGTTGCTGACGGTAGCTCCAGCCTGAGATATCTTGGAAGAAACGGTCGAGTAAATCCAGGTCGAGGTTTTGTTGATGGAAAAGCTGGCTCCGGTGCTGGCCATGGTGGCAGTGGTGGACACGGAAAAGGTAAGATATCTCAAGGTATCTTATTCATTACAAGTTTCATAGACATTGTTGTGAATAACCACTTTTCTAAAGCTCAAGGTGTTCATGCAGCTAAGGCTATCGCTTAGATCCAAAAATGCATTTTTCAACTGGACAGTAGCTTGTTTATTTCTCTTGACAGGTTTTGAATACCTCCATGACAGCTAATGACTGTTAGATTGTTATCTAATTTCGTTCTTCGGGATAATTTATTAATATAACGCGAACAGCTTTTATGTACTCGGTAATCTTAAAAATTAAAGAAAATATTTTCCGTAATCTAATGCTTTATTGAATTTTATGGGATGTTTGCTCTAAATTTACTATATGTGTCGCTCGTATTTTCTGATAGTGTTGTGCATGGGCGAGAGGATCTATAAAAATCGGCAGTTTTTTATATTACAAAAGTAATTTAAACTTCTTTTTAAAAATATTCGTTGTCAGATTATAAGCTTTACGATATATGATTAATATATATAGTTTTATTTAATAACAATTTTTCCTAAGAGTTACACTATTGAAAGTGAATATTATAAATTATTCTAATTAAAATTTTAAGAAAAATGAATAATTTTGAAAAGTTAATTTTTCATCGATTGCTTTCTTAAGACAATATTGTTCTTAATATATATTCATATAAGCAATTAAAAGCTTCTCTAATTAAATAATGACTTAGTTTTATTGCATCGTTTACGATCCAGAGCAGATTTTCGTTTAGCTGGAGTTCGATTTTGCGAAAGAAAATTGGTGATTGAAAATCTCAAGAATTCTGCTTTTAACAAATAGTCACTAAAGATTATCACGTTGAATTTATCAAGTTTTCATAAAATTAAGTTGGTTAAAAACGTAAGTATCATATAGTTAGGAAGATTTTCTAATAAAAGTAATTTCTAAAATAATCTCATTTGTGAATAAGTTCTGAAAATTTAATTAAAGTTCGACAATTTATTTCATTTTTGCAAGAATTTCTAAATTAATGTTTCTCACCACAAAAATGACGCTAAAATTTCTTATCTTATAGTACATGCCCTGACGCAAGAAAAACAAGATTTTTAAATTTCAGATGTTCTAAAAATGATTTTTCAAAGAAAATTAAATATTCAAAAATGCATTGGTCTTTCCTCTTAATAACAAAGATTTTGACGATAAAACTGTTTTCATTACGGTATGTTGAGCTTTGCGATTTCGTGGAGGTGTATATGTATATATATATATATATATATATATACACACACACACACACATATATATATATATATATATATATATATATATTACGTAGCTGACTAATGTTATATTTAGCTTCTCGGCTCTAGAGTTTCGTAGTTAGATTTTTTTTTTAAATGGTTCAGTTCATTCTTCCGAGGTTTACAGCAATCGGCTGCATTTTTATTTTCTAATTTTTTCTTATTTTTATTTAATTATTGGTGTTTTCTTCTTGTTTTTTATGCGTGCGGTTTTGCGCATATATATATATATATATATATATGTAAGATGCCTATTAAGCATAGAATTTATACCACAATGGTCAGTCAAAAATGTCCACCATTGTTCGATGGCAGACGCCCCAAATCTGATGATCTGCCTACTTTCCCCACAGAATCAGTAAATCAAATCTCGTTTCAAACAATATCCTTGATTTAATGATTCTGAACAATTCAATAATATAACATTCAAATCGAGATACCTGACATGATCCAAGTAAATCGACCTATTTACAAACAAGAGCCAATGTCGCTTTCACTGACGTATGTAGAACAGAAATAGAAAGTATATTCTCCTAGGACTAAACAGAATCGTAGCGTGCGGAAGAAAAAGTCGCGAATTTCAAGGTGACGTCAATGCACGTGTTTGCCGCTAAGCATTTTAATATCGCATTACATGCAGACATGACATAAGTTAATAGATACCTTTTTTTATTTTCAAGAATGTTTATAATCAGCGTTCAAAACAATTTCGTGGGCCCGTCAATATTAGATGTAATACGACTTCTGTCTGAAAAGTAACGGGACTCATCTGTTCTTCGATGTGAGAGGAATCGTCCAGAGTGAGTTTTTGCCACAAAGCCAGACGATCAATCAGCAAGTCGACAAAGAGATCCCGCGTCCTTTGCTTCGTTCAGTACCCGAGAAGAGACAAGAGTTGTAGCAGATCAAATCGTGTCTGCTTCACTACGACAATGCACTTACTCACCACGCCCTGAGCATCCCGAAATTACTGTCCGGAAAAACATCGCCGTACTGGAAGAACCTCTATATTCACCTGATCTGTCTCCGTGTAACTTTTTTCGTTTCCTTAGACTCAAGTTCATCATCAAGAGACTCGCTTAGAAGGCGCGGAGGCCATAAAGATGTCCGTAACGACGGAGCTGAGGGGCATCCAAGAAGAATCCTTCCTGTAGTGCATAGAAGCGTGGCAGAAGATTAGGGAAAAGGTACATGAGACTCGAGCGGGGGTCACTTTGAAAGGAAAACCGATTTGTCGTTTGGAATTGAAATAAATTGTTCGTGATACTGGTTTCGTTACTTTTCCGATAGACTTCGGGTATTGTTTCCGGTTTCGTTACATTTCCGATAGACTTCGGGTATTGTTTCCGGTTTCGTTACATTTCCGATAGACTTCGGGTATTGTTTCCGGTTTCGTTACATTTCCGATAGACTTCGGGTATTGTTTCCGGTCTCGTTACATTTCCGATAGACTTCGGGTATTGTTTCCGGTATCGAATTTTTCAAATTTCCCTTTTCCACTTAACCTTTTAGTTCGACTTTCTATATTGCAGAGATCTCTTCTCTGTGGAAAAGTACAAAGTTGTTCCATATGAGCAGTAGCAAACATTGAAAAGCGTCACCTGATAGAATTCAAGTTTGAATAGTAACTATTTCATATAAATTCTAGTTATATTTCACAACGATTTTTTAATAAGCAACACTTGTTTAAAAAAAAAAGTGTAGCTAGGTCCCGAATGTCAATATACTCGTCAAAAGATACTGTGATTGTGGAATTCCTACAGTAATAGACTGCCTTTGTTTTTTTCATATAAGACCAAAACAAAGTGCGAAGATGACGGTGGAAGGAATTTGAAGCGTCAGCACGCCTCTCGCATCCAAATTGCTTAGCGAGGTAAACTAGCAAGTAGCGATGAAATTCTATCAAACCTGTGTTCTATCGATCATCTTCCCACCCCCCTGCTCGAATCCTCGTGGAAACGATGCTACAACTGCAGCCCTTTGATGTAATAATGCGAGATAATAAAAAAAGAGTTTTCCGACATTTATACAGTCTCTGGGGTAGTGTTAAGTTCTGAAGAATTGAGAACAGTCAACAGGAAACACAACACTCATTTATGAACATGTGTACGCAGGTTTTAAAGTAACTCACTACTGATGTCATTCAATTCAAAAAACGAAAAATACAACGATATGAGTTATTAACTAACTTCTTTTACACTATTTTTAACCATTCGATCAAGTTTACTTAGTTTGATTTTTTTTTCTATTTATTAAACCCAAACAAAAAATTAATATATCTGTTGAAACTTGAATAAAGCATGGAATAATAATAATAATACAACAAAAAATGTACTTAAACAAAATGTATTGACACAAGAACGTGTACACAATATTTACAGATAGTTTGGTATATTCTTGGGAAGACCGTTCCTGTAGAATAGGTTGACTTAGTCGCAGTCGGGCAGAGTCTCTGGATTGGATCTCTTCTTCCTCCCCCGTCTTCCCGGTACCAACCATATTTATATGGTCGGTACTCCACCATGTAAATTAGGTGGATCGTACCACAACAATATCCTTTAACTAACTCGATTACTAAATCTTGCACAAAAATTAAACGATCCGAGTACTGGTCAAAATCCTAATTTGTTTAATAAAACAAAAATATCCTCTGACCGTCAGTTCGTAATGAGTAAAAAGTTTGTGACATATCTCCTCAGTACGTAGGCGATCATGACTCTCCACAACTTCCTGTTCCTTGTAGTTCTTAATCAACTTTCTTTTTCTCTTATTTATCCTAATCCCTCTTCCAGCATCCATTTACTCAAGCTCACTATGTATGCTATGCATTGTTTTCCTCTGTCCATCTTACCCTGTATCTGTTCCGTAAGATTTCCCAAGCCCTTCTTCCTCATTATATGACCCTGAAGTATCAATTGTCTCTTTCTGATGTCAAGTATTGGTTTTCTTTTTCTCCAAAATTTCGTCGTTGCTCACATGTCCGTTCAACAGTATCCTCAGCATCCTTCTGTAGAACCACATTTCTGTTGCTTCAAGTGTCTTCATCTTTTGGGAGGTCGTGCAGCACATACTGACCTAGAGGACAGATATTACATAGCAGTTTAGTATTCTTTTCCTTGTTTCAAGAAAGTTTTTTTTTTCTATTTGCATACTTCTTTGCTTCTGTAATGCTTACATGTCTATCCCAATACGCCTTTGGATTTCAATGTCGCACTTTCAATCCACTGTTCAAACACATAGCAGATATTTTAAATGCCCGCGTTTGTTTGATTTTGGTATCTCCCATTTGCAATTCGCATTTTAGACTCATCACGGAGCAGAATTTTTTTTTTTTTTTTAACTTCAGGTAGCTATTTTTCTGTAATGGCCTTTCTATCAATTGAATCACCAGCGTCTTTTCGCCGGTAGATGATTTATAAAATTTAATTTTCCCGGTCGCTTCTGCCCCCCGCCTTTTTATTTTATTTTTATTTATTTATTTATTTTATTTATTTATTTATTTTTTCCCTATTTACATTATTCGGACTATTGTTCTCATCTTTATTACAACTTTTCGGCCGTTGTACGCTCCGGCCTTCTTCAGGTGGTTGGAATGTCGAACTGAACCCTTTATTTCGCTCACTGAGGTAGACTGTTCTAGTTCCAGGTGCCATGTTTAATGAATATCAGTTATCTCCTGTTAATTCCCTTCTGCAAGTTCTCCACTGCCTTAACCGGGTATTGAACACACACTCTTTGGGTCCACTCACTGGATCTGATCAGAATAATGGAGGTTTTTTAGGAGCGTGAAACCACTTCTTAATTACTGTTGTTTCCATGTCTACCTTGACCCAGGTGGCAGCACATGTTAGGATCCGAGGTTTGGGCAAATATTGAACCCCCAGACAAAACACTATGAAATTATAAAATTACGTTTTTATAGTAAAAAAATAACAGCAATACATTTTTATATAAAATAAGGAGAAACAATACATTTTTTAAAGCAAAGTAATCAACAATAGATTTTATCTGTAGTTGAAAGTCTAGAATTGCGTTCAAAATATTAGTTGAAGTCATAAACTTGTGTTCAGCTTATTTAGATTTCGGTATTAAATAACCCATAGAGGTGTTGATGTGCCGCTAAACAAAATTAACCAATTTCTCCTCCCATCAGTTTCTTTTCTCGCATTTCAACCTGTGGAACTCTCTTCTGTTTACTTGCTTCTCTGGTAATTATAATCTTCAAGAATTTAAATGCAACGTCAATCACCGTCTTCTTGAATTCTATTCATCTTTTCCTTTTTTCCTAATCCCCCCCTATTCTCAGGATTCTCCTCCACTTTCTCTAACTCCTTGCGTTGTAATGTCATTACTGCCTTGTTTGGGATGAAATGATTAAAAAAAAATAACACAGTAAGTATCAAACTCGCGAATTCAGTAGTAACAGTCGAACAGACTAGGCTCATTAAACATTAGCTTCAGACGCCTTTTTTTTCTTCTTATTTTTTAGTTTTATAAATTTAATGTAAGAGATAAAGCAAATGAACATAGGCTGAGCTAGGTGTAGTTTTGTCCAGCGCAGCAGGTTGCTAAAAGCCAAAACAGTAACCTAAAAACTCGATTTTCTTCTTAAAAGGCCTCGCTATATCTGGATGTCTTGCATGGCGCCCAAACCGTTCAGAAATGTATACTGTCAACTGTATAGAACTGCTTTCTCAGATTAATTATTATAAATAGTTTAAAACGAATAAAGCTTACGTTTCTTACGGAAATTGTTCTTCGATCTCGTGGAATATCGTCATAGATTCGCAATGAACTATAGGAAATAACAGAAACCACATCAGTTGAAGAATTTCAACATCTCAAATGGAAAAAAATATCCCAAGATAATCGCGGACTTGAAACCTTTTTTCTTTTTCTGAAAAATTGTTTTAATAGAAACATCTTAATAAGTTTCAACCGACTGTCTGCTCAATCAATGAAAACTGAATAATTCCATATAAAGATCGATCATATTTGGAAAATAAGAAATTTTTAAATGGCATAATGAATATACAGGAAAGCCTTTTCATGATAATAGTATACTGATGAAAAGATCCAAATCAAATTTGGATGATTCTGACATTGATAAATGTGTCTGCTATCTGCTGCAGATTTATAATTCAGTCTCCAGAGAATTGCAAACCAAAACCAGTGCAAATGAATGCGAACTACATTGAACTATAATCTTTATTAGCCCCATAAATAAGTAATAAATATTTTTATTGAATAGCTTCTAATAGAATATGAACAAAAACGGGTGGGGATTCCTGTGAGCTTTTCTGAAAATACTGGAACAAGAAATGCAATTTTTTATAACAACATGCACTCTGAGTGATATGTAAAAGTAAAATATTTTAAAAAGATCTTAGCCTGTGTTTTCTAGAATAGACGAAGGCATCTGACAAAGTGCAAGAATCTGAAATGTAAGGGAAGATTGATCTGAAAATATTCTGTTATCTGTATTGAGAGCAGACAGACTGACTTAACTGAGGAGAGAATGGCAAGAATGCATCTTACTAACAGAATTTAACTTTGACATATATCGGCTGACGTAATATTGACAACCCAGGCTAGACAGAAGGCACTGTCTTCATGGTAGAGTCAGAAAAACCTGAAAAATAATTAGACAAGGCAGTCTAGTAAAGCAAGAAAGAAATACCATTAACTGTAAGAAGATAGAATGTGTGGCTGTTAGAAAAGAGGCAGTCCAAAGTGGGATATTGGATATCAAAACTAAGCAGATGCGGAATTGTAACTTTGAATAATATAGTGTCAAAAAAATGTCACTCTACTGCTCAGTCAATGAGCATAGATTATCATACAATGCAAGATCAAAAAGTATTGGAACTGGAGTTATAAAAAGAAAACAACACCACATATACACTCAGCAGTTAATTTCCTTCCAAGTAGTTAACCTACTGAATACTGGATCCGCACACATTATCCAGTGTCGTTTTCGTTGATGGAAGCCTTCTTGAAGCGATTTTTTTTTTGAGGGGATATAGCGAGAAGCTCTCTCGTCAAGTTTTCCTGAATTTTCTCGACGTCTTGAAATTTTGTTCCTTTCAAGCGGAATTAGATTTCTGCAGAGGAAAAAAGTTACAAGGGATGAGATCTGGGGAATATGATGGATGTCGAACCTGTGGAATGCCGTGCTTTGCCCAAAACCGCTGCTTAATCTCTTGTCACTGGAACATCTGTGGTGTATTGAAACGACCACACTCTACACACTTTCCTTCCAAGCACTGCCACAAAGAAAGAAAGGGAGCAATAATGTTATAAATTGGTGTTTATTCGCGACAGACGTCAAGGTCTATTTCTACCAAGCAGTTTCACTCCGTACTTAAGATCCGTTGTCATACCATTTTAATCAGACCTTGTGTTTCTGTATAGTATTGTCAAGATAAAGCAGTATATCCAAACTTGTGTCTCTTCACATAGCATTCTTTACCACACAGGAGATCAATGATGAGTTTCTGAAAAGTATGCTTTTCATTTTTATGGCGAACTGACTATCGAATTTATTTTTTTTATCCTACTATTCAAATAGTTACACTTCACTTCTGTAACTGATTTTTTGACAGCCAATACCACAATATCCTTATCTTTTTTTAAATGCAAGGTAGTAAAGCCACTAAGATGCAAGGGGTTACTGAGTGCGAAAGAATAAGGATAAAGAAACATTAAGAAGCAAGAACAATTGAAGAGTATTCAGGAAAACTGTAAATAACGATTAACACTGCATTTACCTTTTTGAAGAAGAAAGTCAACTCGAAAGCATTCAGCTGGAAGAGAGCTCCACAAACAGGAAGTTACTAAAATACATCACAGCATCCACCATAGTTTACCTTTCCTTACACAGCTTTAAGAATGCGCCAACATATGCATTTAATAAGTTTAGTCCAATCATGTATAAGCTCCTTAACCATTATTTAATATTTTTTTAGCTAACTAGTAAAATTTTAGATGGCATCTATTATAACGGATATCGACACGTAAAGTGAAATCAGTTAGCCGAGTATAATTACTGAGTGAGTATACTACGTTCATTTTCATTTTATTGCCATCAGAAAAGGCATTAATCCGTCTGTATTCCCACTCGATATGGGTTAAACATCAGTGTATATTCGGTTCTCTAGAATTGATTCTGAACTCTGAACTCTAAACTATAGCCACTCTATTATCTTTTCCAAGAAATCAGGCAATTCCGAATACGTATTTATGGAGAGCCATGATTACCTACATTTTGACATGGCATTTTAAAATTTTCAAGTAAAATTTTGGGAATTCTTTTTCTTTTAACTTTGCTTTACAATGTTTTTGTGATTGATGGATTTGCTTTTTTACGATTTATCAGCGTTTTACAGGTTATTTAAAGCCAGAAAGTATTTGTTTTGGATTGTAAGAAATTGCTGATAGAAGGGAGAAGAGGGTGGGGTCATATCTTTCACAAAGTTATTTGCGTGTAAGTGAATATAACGAACCCGAGTGGAATTCGAACTCAGCTCTCCGATTTCCACTTCCGAGCCATTATCCATTACGCCAAACATCACCTGGTATTCCCAAACGGTCACCCATCTAGCTACAACGTTGCTTAACTTTGGTGATCGAACGGGAGACGGTGAATTGATAAGGAGAGATCATTTTAATTTGTTTTTTTTTTTTTTTTTTTTTTTTTTTTTTTTTGTTTTATTTTAAAATATTTTTCTTCATTCTTTGAAAGGTACACAGAGAACAGGCCAACCTTACGGAGAAATTTACGAACCCTTACTGTTTGGAAGTGCAGGTGGAGGCCCCGGCGGAGGAGCAGGAGGCGGTCGAATATGGCTGAATGTTTCGAACACGCTTCTACTTGACGGACGATTAAGTGCAAACGGTGAAAACGGTCGCGTGGTAAACCATGTGGTTGGCGGGGGTGGTAGCGGTGGCAGTGTATGGATTCACGCGCATTGGATTAAAGGTTTCGGTAAGATACTTAGCCAAGGTGGAGACGGGGCCTACGTAAACCATCAGCTTGCCGCTGGAGGCGGCAGTGGTGGACGTGTAGCTCTCCACTTCAAAGTAAACGAGACTTTCAGTGAATTCAGATATTTGGCCAGTGGCGGCGAGCCGGGTGGTCCTTGTGATGGCTGTGAAGCAGGGGGCGCAGGTACAGTGTTTATCTACCACCTTCTCGAAGACCACAGGACATTAATTATAGATAACAACGGAACTAAATACAGGCCAAGATCAAAAGAGATTAACTGGAATAATTTCGATGGGGAAGGCAGCCGGGCATGGATTCTACCCATGTCGGGAAAGCACAGTTTCGCATCAAATTCAAGTAAATTTCATTTTGAAGAACTTCAGATCTACGGAAACGCTCATTTCGCAATAAAATCCAGCGAGAATGTGAGTATATTTTTCAAGTATATGATCGGAGATCGGACGGGATATCTTCATGTAGCTGAGAATCAAACCCTGGATCTGACAAGAAGGGAGATCGATTTGCCTTTTAGTTGCATTGTCTATTCACGTGCCCTTTTAGGATTGGCGCCCATGACGTTTGTCCACGGAGTTGAGTTGTACATTAGCGGGACCGTGGCCAATGTGAAGAACTTGACCCTGCACCATGGTGGATATCTCTGGCTCAGAGACGGCGGAAAAACAGCTGCTGAAACGTGGAATCACTACAAATTCGACTTTGTGCGGATACAGGACACCGCTGTGGTCAACGTTTCTATCGACCCGATCTCCAGCCCGGGAATCAGATTCACTACACTTGACTTGCATATTGAAGGCGGGGGCATTTTGCACGGTGCACACATAACAATGGTATCAGTTAATATCACCGTTGATGCTGGAGGAATGCTATCGGCTGATGGTCTGGGTTATAACAGCACACACAAAAATGTGAGTCATGGAGCGATATCACTTCATGGTAGCGTCAATCAAGGTTATCCAGACGGCCCGAACGGTATTGGGTGTGGAGGCGGTCATGGGGGAAGTGGTGGCCGAGCTCAGCTCAAGACGCAAGGTATTCATCCTGGAGGTGGTTTAGCCTATGGAGACATGTATGAACCGGATTTCCTTGGCAGTGCGGGTGCTGTTGGCCCGACAAATCTTCCTGGAGGAGCTGGTAAGTTGATATTTAATTTCGTTCATAGTCTACAAAAATTCTTGCATTGATACGAGAAGCTAAAATGTTTTGAAAACCGTTGTCAGAGATTAAAATTATTAATTTTTTCCAAAATATTATGCTTTCTTAAAAAAAAAAAAAATGTATTCTCCAAAAATGTACATCGAGGCTCCGTTATGGAAAATCTTTTGATAGATTATCACTCGACGTTACACATCTGCTTGTTTTTATTTTCTCACTGTTTTTTTTTTTACTCTATACAAAAATAAAGAGCCACTCAAAGTAGAGGGTCAGTAAATGAAGTTGTTGCATGAATGTAAGATAAGAAGTCCAATTTGAAGTTGAAGAAGAAGCTATGTTATTTTTTTACACTATACAAAAGTAAAGAGCCACTCAAGGTAGAGGGTTAGTGAATGAAGTTGTATGAACATAAGAAGATAAGAAGTCCAATTTGAAGTTATATAGGAGAGATAAGTCAAACCTTAGACTTGGCGAGATTACTATTGTAGGGTTCGAGAAAGCGGCCTTTCTGGAGTCGGTTCCAAAAGATAGAAGTTCTTGGGAAGAAGCTATGTTAATAAAAATTCATTTTACTAAATAGAATACGAAGGAAATGAGGATGATTCGTCCCAGTGTACTTGGTATGGTGGGTCTTAGATGTGATGGCCAGGACCGGTGGAACAAAAGAATGTTCCATTTGCCATGGAAATAGCCAGAGAGTATCGAGAACCTTGCGACCTTTCACGCGTTTGAAAGGAGTTATAGAATATAAATCATCCACAAGGTCTCATAGACACTTTTGAACTCTATCAAGACAAGCTAGTCAGAACTGGCCAGCTCTAGTCCAGATATGACAGCAGTACTTTTTAGTCTGATCTGGTTCATGTAAATATAGAATATAGAGAATTCAGATATTTACTGGAGCGGTACACGAAATCGACAGTATTCCCAACATCTTTAGCGGTGGATCGTATACATGGGTTCCACCTGATGTCTGGGGTGTGGTGTAGTCCCAGTAGTTATTCAAGGCAAGAATGAGAGAAAAGCTGGGTTTTGTTGCGTTAAGTGTCATCTACGGATTCTAGTCGTCTATCAGCAATTTTTTCACTAGGGACCCTAACGCTGTCACCCGACTTGGTCAACGACACATCTTCGGAGGAAGGGCACTCCAGGTATCGAGTTTTCAGAAGAAGGAAGAGTAAGATAGAACGGATGCGAATAGTTTGGCTGGCTCCATTTCCTCTTCTCTTGCCTTGCTTTTCTGCCTGTATATAGAAAAGAAATGCTTGCAAGAATATCTGTTTTCCACTCTCATATCAAAAACTAAAAGAAAAAAGTCTTTCCATCATTGTCAGGATTCAGGGGTTCAAACCACTCTGTTCGGTCCGTCTAATGTAGCGTCTGAAATTAAATTCGCTACAATTATCATTTTGGCATTTTTAACACTTAACAAATATTTGGCATTCTTTTGTATACAGTGAATTCCACGTATTCATGGGGGTTAGGGACCAGCACCGACCGCGAATAGATAGAATCCGCGAATACTTGTAACCCCACTACAAAAAGTGCTTATAAGTACATATTTTGATTGTTAAACACCCATGTGCCTTAAACTTCCATCCTAAAAACTTTTCAGAACCTTTTAAAAATATTTTTGAAAAACAGTATTGGTGACAATACACTTAGCATAAATTTTCTTTCATACGTACAATAACCGTTTTTAATTACAACCATAGAAAATACTGTATAAAATAGGTGTAACAAGACAAAAAATAAAGTTTAAAACATTAGAACTGTGATGATGCTCCCATAAGCCACTTTTAAGACACCAGCCGCAGCTCCTAACAAAGCCCTAACACTACGCATGCATTTGCGTTTGTTTTTAACAATGTAGATGTACAATTCTGCCAATCTTTGGTATAAAATTAACTGTTATATTTTAAGTCCTTTATATAACAGAAAAAATCATATAAGAATATTTGAAATATGTTCTATCGAAAAAATACGCAAATCGAGGGAGTTCCCAGCGAATAATTTGTACATATGTTCTTCGGGGTTTCCATTAATAACAGGGTACGTATATTATAAAGAAAAATCCGGGGTTTCCATTAATAACAAGTACGTATGTTTTCCATTAATAACAACTACGTATGTTATAAAGAAAAATCCATGAGTGTTTGAAACCGCGGCGCTCACTATATATATATATATATATATATATATACACTGAAACTTCAGTTAGTCGGTCCGTCACACCATCTACAATAGCCATATATTAATCGATTGAAAACCAAATTTTTGGGAGAAGTGCAAGGAAAGTGGGGTACAAAGTACTGTTGGTTTTACTGGCGTGCGCAGATTAGTAAAATAAATTTTCATTAATTATTGTGGGAAAATGAAAAGTTTTATCATCTAACATACAAAATACAACCATTATTTTGAAAATAATTTAATGATTAAAATAAATACTTATTCAATAAAAATACAATATTTTTGCAAATCTTTTTCTTTAGGTTTATATATATATATATATATATATATATATATATATATATATATATTTAAATAATTCAGTTCTCTTTACGTTTGCGCGAACTATAAAATCACAACGCTAAATGCTTAAGTGTTGGAATTTGGCTCCAGAAAGAAATATTTACACATGGCCTGTTGTAGCGATTTTCCAAGCGTAGCTTGGATGTGGCACGGGGTCGAAAGTATGGGGCACCCAGTGAGGATCGAACTCACTACTCAATCGTAACTGATCTAGCGAGACAAGCTTGCTAACCATTACACCACCTTGAGGTGCCACACATGGCCTGTTGTCTGTAGCATTTCTTCGTTGTTAAAAAGGAAAAACGAAAAAAAGAAATTTTCTTACAAAATATTGTTTACCATGAAGTGCTATAAAAATTAAAGAAATTATTAAACCATGAAGTTTTTTATCAAGGTATTTTTCCAAACAAATCAGCTCATTCGAAATTGAACGAAACGTTAGCAAATCTCGACAAAAATATGTTAACGATAACCTGTTGCAAACTAATTCTCGTTTCCAGAAACACCAAATCTCTGTCTGCATCACAAATCCAAATCTAAAGTCGTACATTCCATTTGAGAGAGAACAAAATTACAGCAACAAACCTTACATTAGTACGTGGTCCAGAGTTTCTACTGCTAACACCCAAAATAACTGACCCACAAGACATGCTTTTAAAACCTCCAGTTCAGATACAGATCTAATTATTGATGAATTTGTTTCGGTTTATCCGAGGTCCTGGAAAGCGTATGATCCGTCATCGGATTTCTCATTTGAAGCCGAGCAAACTTTTTAATATTTTATGCCAAACAAAAGCTTCAGTGGAAGCACAACATTTTTATGTTGATTGAAAATCGCAACCTGCTGGGATATAGCATTATAGCATTCTTCAGCAAGAAAACCGTAAAATAAATTTGTAAATTCACTCAAAAAAAAAAAAAAAAAACTAAACTAGCGATACACCATTGTAAATCTAAATAAGTAGGTGTTATATTTTATGTGTTTTCAGAAGTTTAGACACCGCGTTGACGTTTCTGCTTTTGTTAATAATTCATTAAAAATGATGACAGATCGGAAAGAAGCAGCAGCAGCTTCGGCAAAACAACGTCTAAACGAAGGGGAAATGTAGTTACACATGACGCGTATAGATATGATCATATATTGTCATGTACAGAAATTTAAAAAAATGTTAACGTTTACGACTCTAGTCCTAGTTGATCCTGGGCATGACGATAAACTACATCCGACAGCAAGGCTTCTGAACAGGAGATTTTTAGTGTAGAACAACCTCTTAATTTCTGGTGTTCCCGAGTCCACCCTGACCCGTGATGGTAGCACCTGTTAGAGTTCCAGCTATGAACAAATAGTTGGCGACCGAAATTGCAGTCAAAACACCTATAAAAGTGTAAAAATAGGTTTTAATATTACCAATACATTTTGTGGGGAAAATATTACCAGGAATAAAAATCTTGGCATTAAATAAACCGTTAGGGTTGATATGCCCTAAACAAAAGGAAGTCCTCGTGAAAATTAAGCTCATTATTCAACTATATATCTCATATTCGTGACTATCGTGATAATTAATAGTTTATGCAATTTATTATCCGCTATATATATATATATATATATATATATATATATATATTTGGTTGGATTGATGTGAGTTTGTGACCTTGGATTTCACGCTTTTGCGATCGTCAGACAAACTGATTATTTTTTTTTAAATTTTGGATTTATGTAGATTGCGTGTATTGGTGTTATTATGGAAGTGGGGTGGATCGGTGTCGTGATGTCACTCATGCTAACGAAAAAGTACTGCGTATATAATATATAAATAATAATATATTTATATACACACACTTTTCACATATCTAAGTATTATATATATATATATATATATATATATATATATATATATATATATATATATATGTGTGTGTGTGTGTTACACATTATGAAATGGACAAAGTCCGACAATCATTTGAGACATTTTTTTTTTATGTTTATACGTTCTCTTTTTCTTTTCTTTTTTATAGATACAAATATTTAAATTCTCTGTTTATAATAAACAGTATTAACGACATTTACCGGCCTGAATGTCCGAGAAATTTTCATAGAAAATAAGCGTCCTCCGACAGGAATCGAACCTGTATCATCTACGCAACCGTCATATAGCCTGAAGTGCTTCACCTTTTCAGGCTATATGACGGTTTGTACAGACAAATAACAACCAGAGACTAAATTGTTTATTTACCTCCGAATTTCGCCGAATGGGAGAATATGAGAAACTCTTATTTCTGGGATCCGATTCTTATCTTCTTCCTGTCATCAGTGTGTGCCAGATGTGCACATTCAAAGCGCAGCTGAATCGACGAACATCTTGCATGTTAGCCACCGCCACTGACATTCGGTAAGACCGGAGTCTGTATCTGCTGTCTATGAAGACACCTTCCAAACTAACCCACCGATACACCTGGCTTCTTTGATGTGCCATTGAGTTCAATGTCTATTTTGGTATTTTCTTAGCATTTCATCGAAATCAAGGCAAGAAATCTACAAAAACACAAGTGATTACTGAGTGTGAAAGAATAAAATTTAATCAAATATAAAGGAAGTAGAGAAATTTAACTTTTTTTCTTTTTTTTTTTTTTTTTTTTTTTTTTTAAGTGTTGTTACAGACTACGGAAAAATTGACACCGAAATTCGAAGGCGATAAACAATAAAACGGGAATAAAAAGAAAAGAAAAACAGAAAATAATTGACATAGCATTTAAGTTTTGAAGATCAAATTTGACTGGAAAGCAAGAAACCGGAAGAGTTCCACAAACGATAAGTGCGAGAAAACAAACTACTAAAACGAACCTACGGTTTCACCTAATTCAACAGGAAAATGAAACCTTGTTGCTAATCTTGTACTGCGCTTAAATTTAGGGACCATAGAGTAAAGTGATATTTATTCTGTTTAATACAGAAATGTCACATGGCCAAGGGGGGGGAAGGACGGTCTTCTTCTGTCTTAACTATAACTTAGCTAGCCGTAAACACTTGCCCAATCGTACGAACAATATTCCTTACACCAAAACACATTCATACTTACTTTTCTTACTACAACCACCAAAATACCTCTTTGTCTCTATGAAAATACTAACTAGTCCCCATATTTAGAATTCACCATAGAGTAAAGTTCATCAGAACAATTACCGTGAAAGGATTTATAGAAAAGGCAAAGGGAAGCCACATTCCCGCGGTGGGAAAGTGACTAAAACCGTGAGGCCAGGTCAGGACCGATAATATTGCTGATTCTTATTTAGTTGATATCGGAATGCCAGGTCAGAAGAAATAGCATTGCAGATTCTTCTTTGGATTTTATCAAGAATATCTCTGTCTATCTCTATCTCTATCTATCTATCTATCTCTATCTCTATCTATCTCTATCTCTATCTATCTATCTCTCTATCTATCTATCTATCTCTATCTATCTATCTATCTATCTATCTCTATCTATCTATCTCTATCTATCTATCTATCTCTCTCTCTCTCTCTATATATATATATATATATATATATATATATATATATATATAGCAGGGAGCACCAGACCATAGGTGGCAGTAATGTTCAATACATGGATGAATGGTTGACTTATAAATATGTAAAATAGATTCGGGCGAGAAAAAGAATTGCCTAACACAACACAGTGATTTAGCTATTGATTCAATATAATTTTTTCACTTCATGTCAGCTCGAGAAGACACGACAAGTCACTCTCCTAGAGATTAGCATTAGATGGATGACAGAAAGGAGTTTCTCAGATGATTAATAGAAATCAGTTTTGTGTTGAAGGCGTTAAATTAACAAGGCATCCGTTGCCGCAGGTAGCAGAAGAGTTTAGGTCACTTTTGATATCCGAAGCTCAACAAAGTATTAGGACACAGGAAAATTTAAAGGAAATGTGTGCTTAATTGTTATGCAATAGTAATGTGTTCATATGGCAATCTCCTCACAAACGAAAAGATTTGAGGTAGATGTGACTCTGAAAAATGTTGAAAATGACATGGACGGAGTATGTAAGCAACGAAGAAGTTTTTGACGACATTGAATCAGTCTGGACTTTTGGGGGACACGTAATGAGAAAAGAGGGTTTGGAGAATTCGACACTGAAACGACATATAATATCAAGAGAGTCAGAGGTGGGAAACAGCGAGTAAATATACCGAACGAGCTTTTGGATGACAGAACACAGAACGGTGATAAATAAAATCCCCAAGGATTGCTTAGAGCTACAAATGATAGGAAGTTGTAAAGAGTCGTTGTTATCTACGGCCTTAATGGACACGGCGCATAAACTTGGTTTTTCCGAACAGTTAATAATGAGCTTTGATGGTTGACATCAAATAATGTTCTGCATTTTATGACATTTTCTTTACGACAACTGAGAAATTTCTTTTCGGGTGGTGGTTCTCTAAGCGTATCTTAGATGTGGCACAAGGCTGGAAGTATGGAGCACCCAGTGAGGACCGAACTTTCTACTCAGTCGTAATTGTTCTATCGAGACAAACTTGCTAACCATTACACCGCCTTGAGGTGCCTTAGTGTTTTTCCAAGCGTAGCATAGATGTGGCACAAGGCCGAAAGTATGGGGCACCCAGTGAGGACCGAACTCTCTGTTCAGTGGCAAATTATCTCGCGAGACAAGCTTGATAATCATTGCACCACGTCGGATGAGAATACAATCCGAAGAAAAGAGTAGACATGACTCCATCTATAATTCCGTTGCTAAAACTTTCGCCCTACAAAGAACGTAATCCTGTTTCTTGTTCGATAATCAACTCTGAGGAACAATAACTTAGAGAATGAAAAAAAAAAACTATCTTTATGGCGGAATATTTCAGAGACATTATTGGCATTTATGTGCTTATTCAGCCTTATAAACTGTCGAATCTCTGCAAATATATACGCAAACCTCTAAAAGTGGTGAGTTTTCTTAATAACGCTTCTAAGGCATTGAAGCGTATAAGAGAAAGTTCGAATGGTCAAAGGGTCAAGCCAGAGGGCATTTGTTGTTTGGATTAAACTGGAAAAAAGCGTCTGAACAAGTCGAGAAGATTAGAATTTAGTTGTCTTAAAATTTATCTTCCCGGTAGATACGAAGAGACTTGCTCTCATTTTAGAGATCGAGTGACCACAAGTCTCTTCAAACCTCCAGCTCATTTATTCACTGTTTCTTAAATTGACGGTGGAGCTTCTGCTGTTATTCCTTTTGTTACTGATGACCATAGCAAATAGAAACAAAGCTATGGTCATCAGTAAAAGGATGAGAGCGGAAATATAAATATCTGGGAAGTGTTCTGGCCAAAGCTAAGCAGAGTATTACGTGACAGGAGGATTTGGTTAGTAACAAAGAAAAGAGTACTGAACTGATACGTGATCTTTCCTCCTTTACCACTGCGTATGTTGGATGGTCTCCTCAAAGATGAAGAGGAGACTCTAGGCAACGGAGGTATGATTCTACAAAAGG
This sequence comes from Acanthosepion pharaonis, assembly GCA_903632075.3. Lineage (NCBI taxonomy): Eukaryota > Metazoa > Mollusca > Cephalopoda > Sepiida > Sepiidae > Acanthosepion > Acanthosepion pharaonis. Next base: position 252,960 of record CAHIKZ030000534.1, on the reverse strand, counting down.
ATGCTAAGTATATCATGGACATAGCGTGTTGTCAACGATGAGGTTTTGGAGAGGTTGAAAACAAAAAAGAAGCTTATACTTAACATCAGGAAGAGGCAGCTGAAATTTCTGGGACACGTAATGAGAAAGGAGGGCTTGGAGAATCTGATTCTCAAATGGACGAATAGAAGGAAAGAGAGACGAGGGAAAGCAACGCGTGACATACCTAGTGGTCTTAAACATGTGGATAACAAAACGGTTTGGAAGAGGTAGCAAAGGGGCAAAACCTATTGAGAACTACAAGAGATAGGAGGAAGTGGACAGCCATGATCGACTACGTCTGGAATGGAGACGGCACATAAAAGAAGAATAACGTCGTGCACTTGTTACAGACTATTTAAAAAAAATAAATAAAGCAAACTGCTTTATTTTGGCTTGTTCTTTTTTCAAAGCATTTTTCTAGCTAAACTTTTATCTAAATGACTAAATGAATCTAGTGAATGCTGTGGAACCTGTTTCCAAAAATATTTTACGGAACATATATATATATATGTTTATCCGGCATTATTATAGATAGAATTAAGTAAATTCTTCGTTTATAATAAACACTATTAATATATTTATTGGCCTAAATGTCCGAGAAATTTCCGTAGAATGTGTCCTCCGACAGGAATTGAACCTGTGTCATACAAAAAAAGAAAAAAAAAACGAAAATTAAAATAACTGTCGGACTTAGTTCATTTTATTTATATATATATATATATATATATATATATATATATATATATATATATATATATATATATATATATATATATAAATATATATAATAAACATGGAAGAAACAAAGGGTATATTTATTAGAAACTATGCAGTTACTTATAACAGATGGCTTGCAGTTCGAACAGTATCTTTACCATAGCATTTTGTTATTAACTAGAATTAAACAGCCATTTTAACAATAAATTTCTGGACTGTTGAATAATTGTTTTGTCTTAATTGTTATTATAAGTAACTGTATAGGGACATTATTGCCATCCTCTGTAGTTAGAACGTTCGCATTCTGACCATGAGACTCGGGTTCGAAACTCACCATGGTCGATTTGTCAAGAAGGAAACTTCCAGATGTTATCGAACTGAAGGGGTCGATCCCAGCATCTCGCACATTTGGAAAGTGCATAAAAACTATAAGACGGTTTGACCCAAGCCCCGTGATTGAAAGTGAGCAGACGGCACCCTTGGGGGCCGTCGATAGCTGTGCTAGTATGAAGTCACAAGTCATTGTGGCCAAGTTCTCGAGCGTGCTGGCCTTGTTCAAAAAGATAGCACGCTCGTTTCCAAAAGCTGTAACTAAAGTCTGCTCAGCATATTTGCAGTATAAACCACAGGTGGGTGCTGTGGGTGTTGAATAAACACAAGTGTGTGTATGGTTGACAAGAAATTTCATCTACTGTTGCTAAAAGTAGGCGAACGAATCTACGTCTAAGTTCAAGGAATTCTTGCGAATCCTTTTCCCCATTTTTGTGATGTTATCGAACACTCGTTGTCACTTTCTTAATGCTTGTTTTAATAGAGACTTTGTAATCGCATATACAACTATAGCAACGCCGTTAAACAATACTGTTGTCAGACGCCTTCCAATATCACTCGCACTAATAGTACTTGCTCGATAATATTCGCTCGAAAGTTAACTACCGTATCTGAACAGACACCTAGTATAGTGAATAGGTAGATAATAGCGATCCGTATAGTAATAGAGGATAGAATAGAAATAGCGATCAATTAGAGATCACGTTACCTCCCATATACGCGTTTCCTCTATGGTGACGTGGTTTACGTAATTTAATGATGGGATCGCTTGTGTTTGATCATTGGCGATCTATGTTCAAACCCAAGTGCCGGCAGCGACACTATTCCTATATATAAGAGCAATAGATGGGTGACCGCTTGGGAATACGAAGTGATGTAATCTTGTATGTGCGGGTTTTCTAATAGATAATGGCTCTTAATGAGAATTCGGAGAACCTTGACGTGTAGAAGTTCAGATTGTAATATTCGGTGATGCGTTTTTGCAGGATTCTGTTCTGTAAAGTAGCGACTCTTGGGAAGAAGCTGTCCGAATCGGAATTCTTTGCCAATCGAATGCGGTGGGGGATGAGGATAGTGTATGGAACTTGAGAGTGTATATAAAGTTATATTGACATGAGCTTAAAAAGAGAACAAATACTACCCTTTGATCCCGGTTCGAAGGCCGAGAAACCTTGAAAGAGCGATGCAAATCATTTAATGTTGTGTCATGCAAACGGAAAGCTCCAATGCAGGCAACAAACTGCAAAAATGATAAGTCTGAAATTTACAATTTTTGCGTAACCTCCGATCATGCCTGGGTTACCAGACATTTGGTTGTACTCGAATTCAAAAGAGGCGATGAAAAGTCCATATTTTGCAATGGATTTCGAAGATGATTTAGTTGTATGCAATTGGATCGGAAGTAAAATAAAATCTTGACTCGTGGACAAAAGATGAATAAAAAATATATAGCACAAAATGATGACTGTTGTCAAAAAAAAAAACTTGTCAATTTGAAAAGAAGAAAATATCAGATTCATTATTATATCAGATCTAAAACTTGTTTTCTAGGCCTTGCGACGTTATTCATTAATCAGAACTTGTAATTTCCAAAAGAAATGAATCTAATTCATTTTGCTACCAGTTTCATTATTCAGTCAGTTTTAAAACTTGATTTATGGGATGGGAATCTTTACTTAGCAATCATTTCCTCTATATAACTTTCGCTTACCATTTGATGTTCTACTTTTCTCTTCATCTGTTTCTTCCCCTTTTCTCTTGCTTTCTTCCATCTACTCTTCTCTTTCTTCCTTGCTCCCCTCTACTCTTCTCTTTCTTCCTTGCTCCCCTCTACTCTTTTTCTTTCTTCCTTGCTCCCCTCTACTCTTCTCTTTCTTCCTTGCTCCCCTCTACTCTTCTCTTTCTTCCTTGCTCCCCTCTACTCTTCTCTTTCTTCCTTGCTCCCCTCTACTCTTCTCTTTCTTCCTTGCTCCCCCTCTACTCTTTTCTTCCATCCTTGCCCCCCTCTACTCTTTTTCTTCCTTCCTTGCTCCCCTCTACTCTTTTTCTTCCTTCCTCGCTCCCCTCTACTCTTTTTCTTCCTTCCTCGCTCCCCTCTACTCTTTTTCTTCCTTCCTCGCTCCCCTCTACTCTTTTTTCTTCCTTCCTCGCTCCCCTCCTCGCTCTCTTTTTTTTCCTTCCTCGCTCCCCCTCTACTCTTTTTTCTTCCTTCCTCGCCCCCTACTCTTTTTCTTCCTTCCTCGCTCCCCTCTACTCTTTTTCTTCCTTCCTTGCTTCCTTCTACTCTTTTTCTTCCTTCCTTCCTCCCTTCTACTCTTTCTTTCTTCCTTGCTCCTCCTCTACGCTTCTTTCTTCCTTTCCCCCTCCCTTCTACGCTTCTCTCTTCCTTTCCCCCTCCCCTCTCTTCCTTTCCCCCTCCCCTCTACGCCTCTCTCTCTTCCTTGCCCCCTCCCCTCTACGCTTCACCTTCTTTCTTCGCGTATTCACTTTTCTTCTTTTTTTCTCTCATCATATTGTATATCTTTCCTATCATTATTGGTCCTTCACAATCATCAATAACAGACTTTCTCCTTACAGTTTCATCCGCAAAACGATACGGAGATAAAATGCTATGCATCAATCATGATTCTGAAAATTGTTGATTGGTTCAGTCAATTTTAGACCAGAACCCGTTTCTTAATCAAAAAAATCTACTCTTCCAACTTTATTAATTACTCGTTCACATGGAAATTTGATCTTCTCTAATTAATTTATTTTCTCTCTCTCTCACACTAAATCATTAAAATAACTGTCCGTCTTTTCTCCTCTATTCCGCAGGTGGAGGTCGCATTTGGATGAATGTAACCGGAGTGATTCACATTGACGGTGAAGTGCGAGCTAATGGTTATGATGCTACTCCAATCAGCGGCGGAGGAGGGGGTAGTGGCGGTAGCATCTGGATGTACTGCAACATCATTCGTGGTTACGGTCGAATCACTTCAAAGGGAGGCCGGGGTTCGATCCACAGTAAGAATCCTGGAGGAGGAGGCGGTGGTGGACGAATCGCTTTTTACTTTAAGGTCAATGAAACAATGAGTTCTTTTAGATATAAAGCCCACGGTGGACAAGCTGGTGATGGCGGGAAACGATCCGAAAATGGTGGTGCCGGCACTGTTTTTATTTACCATATGTTGGAGCAGCATCGAACTTTGATTATCGATAATGAAGGCCTTGCTCCATTCGATCCAGAACATAAATTATTGGATTATTCAAAAGTAAAAACTGATGGGTGTAGAACGTGGATTATGCCTCTTTCAGGGAATCACGTTTTTGCTAATTCTTCATACATTTACCATTTTGAAGAGCTTCAGATCTATGGTGAAGCCCATCTCGCAATGTGGCCCCCAGAATCAGACATCAATACACTGATTGATGTATTCTTTTTATATATGATTGGGGATAGATCAGGTACTGTTCATTTAGGAAGAAATCATACGCTTGATCTGACAAGAGAGGAAATTGATCTTCCCTTTAATGTGCGAGTTTATGAAGGAGGTTTCTTAGCATTGGCTCCGTTTACTACGATTCACAATGTCACTGTATGGTTGCACAGCACTTTAGCAAATATACAAAACCTCACGCTACACCATAACGGTTTGTTGTCCATGGAGGAGGGAGGACACACTTTTCTGCAAAGGAGAAATCACTATAATTTTCAAGTCATTCGAGTGCAGGACAATGCGACGATCCAGGCCCTGAGAATGAATCCTTATTTAGACGGTGTTCACATCCATGTACAAACTGCTTTCCTCGAAGGAGGCGGAACAATAAAAGGAACAGATATAAGCATGGATGCTGTCAACCTAACTATTGACGATGGAGCATCGCTTCATGCTAACGGACTCGGATATAGTTCGGTCGATCCCAAAGATCTAGATAAAAGGATCAATGTTGGTCAAGGGTTCACCAATAAAAAAGGCTCATCCGGAGGAGGCCATGGTGGTACGAGTGGGCGTGGTGGTGGGATAAGACTCACTGGTCAGCCATATGGTCATTTATTTGAGCCTTCTCTGTACGGAAGTTCTGGCGGTGGAGGTGTGTCTGTTGGGGGATCAGGTGGCGGAAAATTGTGGATAAATGTCACTGGTCAGTTGTTGCTAGACGGTCAGATTCAAGCAGATGGTCAAGATGCTGTGGTCAGTTATGGAGGAGGTGGTTCTGGAGGAAGTATTTGGATTGACTGTTATCTGTTTCGCGGACTGGGAAACATAACTGCTAACGGTGGGAACCGATTTCCAAATGGAATCGGAGGCGGTGGGAGCGGAGGACGAATAGCTCTGTATTTCTCCAAGAATCAAACCTACCTAGGCGGTTACAAATGCCATGGCGGAGTGGCTGAGGGTCTAGCAGAATCGGGAGGACCAGGAACTGTTTTTTTATATCACAAAAAAGAAAACCATTCCACTTTATATGTAAACAATGATAATCTACAGAGCCAATATGTCCAGATGATCGCCGATTATTCAGATCTCAAGGCAGATAGTTTCAAAGCATGGATATTGCCTAATATTGTCGACCACTGGTTGGTAGGTGATAATTTCAAATTGAGCTTTGATGAATTCCAAATTTACGGCAATGCTCATCTCGCCGTGTTGCCAAAACCAATAAATAATGGCTCCGATTTGTTCTTCAGGCATATGATTGGAGATCGAAGCGGTTACGTCCATATTGGGCCTTATCAAATCATGGACTTGCATCGCAAATTTATTGATCTACCGTTCAATTGTTACATCTATCAACTCGGATACCTGGGGATGGCTCCTGATACGGTCGTAGACAATGTATTTATTCATACCGAAGGCACATTCGATCACGTCATCAACATGACCCTTGTTAATAATGGGCAACTGAGGCTATTCCAAAGCGGTTCCACTAATCGCCGATCTCGGCTCGACTATCAAATACCCGGTACCACTATTATGAAAGCTGGGTCGCTCATTAATGCTTCGTCTCCGTTCGCACATCCGGATCAATACGAATTGGCATTTGGTCGACTTTACTTAGAAGGCGGTTCCTTAATGAACGGCAAGAATATGAAAATTTCTGCAGATCACCTGACGGTAGACGATGGAGGTTGGATTAATGTCAATGATGGTGGCTACTTGGCAGGAACCGGAACAGGTTAGACGCTTAATTTATTTAATAAAGTAAAAATAAGGTTGATGAGCAGTAAAAAAAAAAAATATATAAATGTTTTATTTTCGGTAGATTTTAAATGATTTTGTTATTAAATCATAAAGTGACAGTTGAAATTTTGTGGGAAATTTAATGAGGAAAGAAGGCTTGGAAAATCTAACAGTTACAACGACCACAAGCAGAACAGGAAAAAAAAACGAGGCCTACATAAAGGGCTTGTGTAAATAGCCGACAGAGAAAAGAGAAATGATAAAAAGACGCACTAAGAGCAACAACTGATAGGAAACTGTGGAGAGTCATGGTCGCCCACATCCCGAAAACACGGCACATAGAAACAGTAGTAGTATTACTAGTACACGTTGCCCAGCTATAAATTCTCACTATCTACTAAGAAAATAATATTCTGTATATAATTCATGTAACTACATCACTAAAGTGAGTTGAAACCATAGTTTATGTGCCGTTTTTATCCATGATTTGGGTAATCATGGCTCTCCACAAATTCCTGTGCCCTTTTGTAATGTCATCTTAGTAACGTCTGCTTAGAACACGAAAGGAATATTTTTATATGAAAAATAATTATACACGTCGTGAGTTCGTCAGATTTAAGGTTCGTCGAATCGTTGGTATTTGTTTTCTGATCGTTTTTCAAACATTTGATATTCTTGCAAGGATGTCTGCGATTCAATCTCTCTCTCCTAGTAAGTAAGGCGTTTATATAACTTCCTGTTATATTGTTGTCAGTATAACCTTTGTTCAGCAACATTCATTTACTTGATTATATTAGTTCATTTACCGGCATCATTTGAAGCCCGATGTTGTATTTGGTAGCTTTGAGGATATTTTTTAAGTTAATATTCGGAGGTCTTAAGTTTTTTTTTCTGCTGTGACACTGAAGCAAGTTTTATTTCCTGTATCTATTAGGTGGTCACAAATACATTATAGGGAACAGAGAACAATTCTTAAAGTTACTGATGTTTATTAAATTCAATTCAGACTCCTACTACTGCTATGGAGACAACGCTTTTTTCCATGCCTCTTAATTACTACACCTCAAGTCATTCACACAAACTGATTAGATAAGATACTCCCTATTCCCTTCTATTTTTGCTTTCTATAATAATTCATGTGAGTATTAAATATTCCAAGCCTTCTTTCCTTATAAACTTCAAGAAATTTCAACAATATTGTTTTGATTTTTACGTTCTCATTTTCTTAAATTTTGTGTTCACGTGTGCTGCCAATAATTTATGTTCTTAAATAGTTCCGTTTTTCTTAGGGCTGTCTTAAATGGCGACACATTTGTTCAGGAATATCTAAACTGTCATTTGTATATACAACCGCTTTTTCCGTTCAGTGTCTTTGAGCGAATGTACGCCTTAGAGAGGTTCCTCCTACTTCGAACATCAGAGATTGGTGCTACACATTCACAAAGAACTGTTCCAAATAACAGAAACTGTATTATTTGAGGATTTTCAGCAATAACTAAAATAGACATCACATGTGATTCAAAGAGAAAATACATACGTTGTTGATGTTTCACGCTACATCAAGCAAAAGGTTAGAAAGGAAACCCCTGTCAATACATCAGATAACAATAGACTTGAGAAACATGTTTTCCTGAAGAAAATAATGGAAATATTTTCATAAATTTCATTGACAGTAGCACTGGCTGCTTAGTCAATGAATGCCGAGTGTTTCCTTATAAGGAAACTGTTAATATTAGCATTACCATTCTCAGCATTAGTCTGTTGAACACTGTGTCTCTTAGTCTCTTCATATGTCAGGGCGGAAAAAGTGAAATGTAACAGTAATTCAGTACTTTACCAGATATCTATTAGTTCCTATAAAAATACAATATCTTATCTAGTTACTACCATGTCATCTAGTTATTGTAGGTTAGAAAATGTGTCCCACCCGCCGATAAAAGTGATATTTTGCTGTTCTCGTCTCGATTATTACGAAAAGTTTACGTTGGTTTCCTTTTACTTTTCATAGCCCCTGGTATTTATCATCGGTTCGGATCGAGTGGGGCGTCTCACGGTGGTTTGGGTGGACGTGGAGAATGTCAAAGAATCGTTACATGCCGTCTGCGTAAATCGCGACCCTACGGAGATTTATACAGACCACATCAGTACGGAAGCGGTGGGTCTCATAACGCCGGAGGAATTGGTAAGTGATCATTTATTGTATTAGTTTTTTTTTAACTTTTATTCCCAAAAAGAGTGAGGGACAAGGCAGTAACTTAATTTCAGACGGAATAAAAGAATTGTAAATTATCATGAATGTAACGTCGACAAAGAAAATATTTAACGCGGACTCTGTGCTTTTATGCCGTTTTTTTGCTCAAGAAAGACGTTAAATTATTTTGTGCTGCAGAATATTGAAGCCAGCAAGAGAACAATTCAATTTTAAGCTTAATTCTCTTTCTTTTTCTTTCTATGCATCTGTCTTTGTCTCTGTCTGTCTCTGTCTTTGTCTGTCTGTCTCTGTCTTTTTCTGTCTCTGTCTGTCTCTCTCTGTCTCCGTCTGTCTCTCTCTCTCTCTCTGTCTCCGTCTGTCTCTCCGTCTGTCTCTCTCTCTCTGTCTCTCTCTGTCTCTGTCTGTCTCTGTCTGTCTCTGTCTCTCTCTGTCTCTGTCTGTCTCTGTCTCTGTCTCTCTCTGTCTCTGTCTGTCTCTGTCTCTGTCTCTCTCTGTCTCTGTCTGTCTCTGTCTGTCTCTCTGTCTGTCTCTGTCTCTCTGTCTCTGTCTCTCTGTCTCTCTGTCTCTGTCTCTCTGTCTCTCTGTCTCTCTGTCTCTGTCTCTCTGTCTCTCTCTCTCTCTCTCTGTCTCTGTCTCTGTCTCTCTCTCTCTCTGTCTGTCTCTCTCTCTGTCTTTCTCTGTCTCTCTCTCTCTCTGTCTGTCTCTCTCTGTCTCTCTCTGTCTCTGTCTCTCTCTCTCAGAATTAACAATTTTACATGTAACCGTTTTCCGTCTTGAAAATAGTTATTTTTTTCTCGTTTTTGCGTAACTCAAATTTAAATTCGACTTTTCTTTTATTCGTCTATAGAAATGTACTCTTCTGTACCATATATACACTGGTAATATCCTGCTTTGGCTATATATCAATGGTATTTTAATCTTGGTTTTATGATTTGGGTCATTTTCATGAAAAGCGATTGATTTTCCTATCCATATCGTATTCGGCTGGCCGCTCCGCCTAGAAAGGATAAATTACTGAAAAATGAAACTACTGTCCATGTTCTCTTGATATGTGCAATAGTATTTCCCATCATGCCTCACTTGTTTTTATAGTTGATATCCAGGTGTAGGCCAGACTTCGCGACAAGTATTCTTGTGTATATCGATTTCCTAAAATGCGTCGATGATGAAATGGTTCAAGTATGAGGAAATAGATTTCACTATCCAGCAATAAATATTCTAAATAAAACTAAATCTAAAAGTGAAACCCTACTCTTAGCGTTCTCTCACTCTGGAAGCAAAAGCTTCCAGGAATTTGAAGTTTTTCACCTATATAAATTAATAACATTTTTATTTCGCCAGGTTTCTAGTAAATTTATTAAATAACAAAAGAACGTTTCCATTTCAATCAATGTATTCTTTGATCGGTTGAAAATGTTGGACCGGAAAGAAAAAAGATTGATTGTTTTGAAATGTTGGACCGGAAAGAAACAAGATTGATTGTTTTGAAATGTTGGACCGGAAAGAAACAAGATTGATTGTTTTGAAATGTTGGACCGGAAAGAAACAAGATTGATTGTTTTGAAATGTTGGACCGGAAAGAAAAAAGATTGATTGTTTTGAAATGTTGGACCGGAAAGAAACAAGATTGATTGTTTTGAAATGTTGGACCGGAAAGAAAAAAGATTGATTGTTTTGAAATGTTGGACCGGAAAGAAAAAAGATTGATTGTTTTGAAATGTTGGACCGGAAAGAAAAAAAAGATTGATTGTTTTTGAAATGTTGGACCGGAAAGAAAAAAGATTGATTGTTTTGAAATGTTGGACCGGAAAGAAAAAAGATTGATTGTTTTGAAATGTTGGACCGGAAAGAAAAAAGATTGATTGTTTTGAAATGTTGAACCGGAAAGATTGATTGGTTGAAATGGCTGGATCACAAGAGATGCTATATGAAACAAAATGGCGGTTGAATGATAAGATTTCATTACCACGGTAGTATCGGTTTGTGTTTTGGTTTCATCAAATCACGAAGTATTTCAAGAAATGAATGGATTTTGATTCTTGTAATAAATTAATTTTTCGTCGTCAGTGATAATCTTACTCGAATATGGTGGTGAATGCTTTACCGGATCTACGTAGGTTTTTTCCGTTTTATTGATTGCTATAATAAATCACTTTCTTGTCGTCAATGATAATCTTGTCACAGTCGATGGCATTTTCTTGACCAAGTGGTTCAAAATTGTTTTACTCTCGAACAAGTAAACGTGTTTGTGATATTCTTTTCTTAACCAACCATTTTTCTTGCACAAGTATTATTCTAAGATCTGTAAACAAAGAACTAAAATGGATTGGTTCCACATGCTATAAAGAACTGCATAAACAACAAAGGCACTGTCAAGAATTCTCTAAAATTCTTCTGAATATAACTCTGCGAACTGTTGTATAAAACATCGATGGTGTCTTGTTGTGATGTAATGGTTAACAATCTATTCTCGCAGACTGTGATAACTGAGTCACAAGTTCGATTATTACTCGATCCAAAATATTTGTGACCTTGTTTCCAAACTGTGACGGTTTTAATTACCGAACACAGCCAGTATATTATAGAAGGGTTTCTACTATTTTAACTTGCACGTCTATGTATTAGCATCCCCAACACTATTTACAAGAGCATCTCCAAGACGGTTTCTTTTGTACAAAAATAAATCTGTCATTTTCACTTAAACAGATACATATTTATATGAAGAGGGATAAAGAAACGGTGTTAATTTATTTTTAATGTGTAGCCAATAGAAAGCCCAGTATCTGCTCAAATGTAGACATTTACTGAGCGTTCTGTGTGATAAAAACGTAAGAGGAAGTGAAGATTATGAGGATGATTATCGACTTGAATAGGTTGAGAATTGTAGTGTTCGGGGAAGCATTCCCGTAGGAGTCTTTTCCATAGAATACCAGTACTAGGGAAGGTGATGATTGGAACTACTTTACCGATGGACTACGCTGCGAATTTGGCCGATTCAACCCAGGTGAGTCTTGAATGATGGTACAAATGGATGGAATTCATCTGAACATATTTGTGTAAAAAATAAAACGTAAAAATAAAACATAAAAATAAATAAATAAAAAATAAATAAATAAAAAAATAAATAATAAAAATAAATTTAAATTTAAATAAAAATAAGATTTAGTATATTAAAGGCTTGCGCCAGCGAAGGGTTTTCGATTGTGCCTTCATCACGATAGGTAAGGATTAGATGCGATAGGCAACAATAAACTACAGAAAAGCTCAAAACTGATCACTACATTTAAGTATTCCATTTAAAAGTTCAACGATAATTCTTCTGCCGCCACTTTATTTAAAGACAGTTTAATGTAAGTAGGTCCTTACTTTCGGTAGAAACAATTTTTATTTCATGGGTGACTTTCGCTGGATTTCGCAATTAATTTCGATTATTCCCAAAAATTCGTCGCAAAAAAAAATCACACAAGAATCAGTGAAAACAATCACAGTCATGAAAATTGGGGAATCCAGAATTTCAAGATTGGGGGTTCGGATCCAGACCGGAATGGTTTTAATTTACTCATGGAGTCGGCCTAGTTCCAAAATGGTATATGTTGGGCTACGGCCTCTAGGAGTAAAGTTGAAAACGCGTGACACACTGACATTCGTATTTATTATATAGATGTTTAATTATTTATTTGTTGAAATGTATTTTAAAGTGGCTTTGTAATGGAGAATGTATGATTTTGTGTCTACAAATAAAATATTGCACCAGTCTACTTGAATAAAGTATGAAATTATATATTTTAACTTGCTTCTTCGAAAGAAGCTAAATTAAATTTGCAAAAGCAGGAAAGAAATGGTGATCGTCTCTCATCCATCTGTATAAGCAGGGATTTTTTATTTATTTTATTTTATTTTTATTTTTTGTACATTAAAAAATTAACAAAATTGCGTCTTTTTTTTTCTCTCTTTCTCCCTAACAGGAGGCGGCATTCTGAAGATCATTGTAAACACCACACTGACAGTTGACGGCTACATCACGGCAAGTAGTAATGACCTGCTTCCTAGCATCAATAAAGGAGGGGCAAGTGGTGGCAGTGGAGGCAGCATTATCATCATCACTGGCAATTTAACAGGTTGGTCATGCAATTAACGCGGCTTCCGGTAAAGTATTTGCATGTCGTTTTTCTGTGCGAATTTCTCACACCTAATCCTCAACTTTAGATAATTTGCATCTGATAAGGTTTAATTTGCTATGAAGCTTTGTGTTCTACTTTGGTTTATGGTGTTTGACGTCATATCAACCACAATGGATTACTTAATGCCGAGAAAGCTATCAGAATAGATTTTTATGTATAGAATACGTATTCTTTGCAAGAAATCAGTTTGTAGATCAGGTTTCGTCGATGCATTTTTGTAAAGAGGAAATGCATTGCTTGTATCAGAGGCATCTCTCGATTAGTGTGCATTCGCTTAATGCATTTTAGATTAGTGCACTGTTTTTATTGACCAATATTCCATTAAAGCATACATAATACTCGATTATTGCGGTACAACATTTTTCATTTTAACCATAGTAATTGAAAATTGATGTTATATATATATATATATATATATATATATATATCGTTACCGATGTACACATGAGCCGCACTAATCGAGGGATTCCTTTATTTCTTTTGATGCTAGTGATATTTTTTATCTCAAAAATATATATATTTTTTTTTTTACCATAAAATGTATTTTTATGCTTTCATAGTGTTTTGACCCCAGTTTAGGTGTTCACCATTTGTCCATAGTTGGTTAAGGTACGACCTGAGAACAAAAGTTATTAAAAGGTGGTACCACGCGCCCCCAAACCTCCCGATCAGAGGGTTTGCTGCCGGGTGTAGTTTATCATCATACCCATGACATTTAATATTTTGAGAAGACTGAGGAAGAATGGTACATTTATTGCTACCGTGTCATAATTCAACATCTGGCAAATATATATGTGTGTGTGTGTGTGTATAAAGGAACTAAACGAATAAAAAGCGACAATCCCACATTGCCTTGATAAAGTCTCTCTGACGATGTAACCCTTCGTCTAAAAATAGTTTTCCTCAAGTCGTTTTTTTATTTATTTATTTCCTTTACACATACACTCTACCCATAATCTCACACACACACACATATATATATATAGAGAGAGAGAGAGAAGCGAGAGCAAGATCTAAAATGTCAGCCAATCTAATAGATCTAATTCCACAATCCTAACTGTTGCTCCATATGCGACCTCCTTTTGCAAATCACTAGCGGGTCGTACATGCCACTTAGATTTTCGGACAAAATCCATTACTGAACTGATTGGTTAATATTTCAGATCCTAAAATGGACTCTCCTGTCGATTTCGACTTATGAGGATTTGACAAATTAACGAAGTGATTAAGTTATGAATAATAAATATATATCAATATTATTTTTAGAGGCTACCTGTTTTTGTTGACGCTCATTTTTTTTGTAAACATTATTTATTGTGCCTGCCGGTCTGCATCTTACCTACTAAAACTTTGCTGGAGGGACCACCATTTTATTTAAATTGCTGACTACGCGAATATTGCATGCAAACGCATGAAACTTCCAATCGTGGTCGGCCACTATTCACTGGGAACTTATTTAGAAATATTAAGAATCTGTCATTTAATATGGCCTTGAGTTGTTTTTTTTTATTTGTTTTTGTTTTTTTGGGTTTTTTTCTCACCCATGTGCATATGTAGCATAGTTCCTTAGGATTTGCTTACTTTGTATTTTATTTAAATACATAACCTATGAACACAAATCGATATGTCCCAATCCCCATAAATACGTACGACACTATTGTAAGTGGGGATAATATACTGTCTGTGTAGTCAACCACTAGCAGTGGTTTACGTACTCCACGCCGCTGGCGAGTATTGTATTTTTGTTATAAAGATTAGTATATCATTTCCAACCTCCGTTTTAGTTATTCCTCATTCACTAACCTTTTTTTAGGTTACAACAATAAACTCACAACAGTAACGTCTGTTTTATAAGATCCTTAAGTAAAAGAACTTCTACTTCTTCGAAGGTAAGAGACTAGTTTCCTGGCATTTCTACCTCAAAGCTGCTATTCAACCCTTCTATTTCTGTTAGCAAACTAATTGTGCATCCGTTTTCTCGTTGATACCCTATGAGTATCCAATAGTCCGTTAGGTGACTCCTGCTGTTTGATCGAAGGTGGATATATAGCTTAACCTTATATTTGATTATAAATAGCGAAAGCAAATAAATATTTTACTGTCGAATTTCCTACCTCTTCTTATTGCTTTTCAGGAAGTCACACTGGTTCGATTCAAGCCTTAGGAGGAAGTGGAGACATTCACCGTGGTGGCGGAGGAGGATCTGGAGGCCGCATTGCTATCTACCACGATACACATAAGGCCCACCCCCCATACAGAGGAAGTTTCGATACTTGGGGTGGATATGCTCTTCAGGGTACTGAATCCGGGGCCTCAGGAACGGCGTACTTGCAAAACATCTACACTCGAAAGTCGATTCTAAGAGTAAACAATAATGGAAGAAAACAAATATCTGAAGACACCGACATTCCAAATGAGGGTTACCGCCTTGATTTGTTTAATCCAAATCTGAGAGGGAGAAGTAGTGTCTATTCTACGTCAGGCTTTGTTGTAAGTAACAGCGAACCACCTTCATTCACTTTGTATTCTATAAGTGAGATGTAAGTTCTACTCGAGCAGCTCTCTCTCACGAACAGCTATTTTGTGGAACCGACTCTAAAGAGAATGCTTCCTCGATCGTGACAATCCTAACCTGTTCAAGTCTAAGGTTAACCTTTATCTTCCTCCCATATCCGCATAAACTGTTCCTCTTACAATGTAGACTTACGGCTTAGTCGTGGAACCGACTCTAAAGAGAATGCTATACCGATCTCTTACATTCTTAAACTGTTCAGATCTATGGTTAACCTTTAACTTCAACACATATCCGTATAAACTGCGCCTCTTACTCTGTAATGATCTACCTCTAGTTAACAGGGTTAATATTAAAAGTAATTAAAAGAAGATATTTTTTAATTTATTTTTGGTGTCTAAAATCCATCCCAAATTTCTCTTCTGACTTCTATACTACATTGTCGTGAACATTATAGATCATACATTTTGTGCAGCCCGTTCATAGAGCAAATTCTTATATTTTTATACACTTATATTCTTTCAGAGCTCAAATTCAAGTAAAATCTGTTCTCGAAGAAGAGAATAATTTGAATAAAATAGTTGATTGCTGTATATACTCGTGTATCATGCGATATTTGAAAACCTATTTTTGAAGCTAAATTTAATCATCCTTCGACCTTACTATGGTTGGTCAGAAATGCATCGACAATCCCTTTCCACACTGTTCGGTCCTGCTTTGTAAATCTCCAATGTCTAAAACTGAGTCCCGAGTTGTGGTGTTTGGAAAGACTCAATTTTTGTGGCAATACACATCTGGAAGGATGCCATAAGAGTAAGGACGAAACGCTTTCTTTGTTCGCGAGTTTGAGAGATTGGTCTTAGTTCTCCGTGAATTGGGTTAAGCGTTGCATCGGATCTCCAACTGAGGCTCTGGATTTTTATAAGCAGATTTGTATATCTTCCATCCAGTCGTCTTTCAAGACGCGCAGATAATGTCCAAATTTCTACTCTATACACCAGGACTGGTTCAATCGATTTGTTGCACGCGTTCCATGCAAGATGTTTACGGATGTTAGTCTTTCTTATTATTTTATTTTATATTATTATTTTTATTATTATTTTTGAAGGGCATATTATTGAGCGACTTCAACTAGGATGGTTCAGAGGAGGTTGTGATATATTGTCTTACGCCCGTTGCAATACAGACCTACTTGGTTCGTTGCTTGTCAAGTGATTGCAGCAAGGATTCTTCATCTTTGATACACTGAGAAATTGATGCAAGGTCATCAGCAAAGTCAAGGTCATTCAGTTATTGTGGAGGGTACCAGCTGCACTGGCAAAGTTTCAAAAGGGGTCCTCTTTCCTCCATGTTGTCGATAGACTTTTAAGGTGATCGCATCATACACGAGATATAAAATTAGCATATGTACTGTTGGCACTGGCTACGCAGTTGACCAAACTATATATCCATTTACTGTAGTCAAATTACTTTCAAAATTAGGGTTTGAAAGGTCGCATGAAACGTGATTATATTCTGTAAATGAAATTAATAACCACACCTACAGTTTGATAATTACGTCAGAGAATCATTTTTAAGAACTCATCCAAATAATTAAAACTTAGTACAAAAGTAAAACTTTATTACACATTTACGCTTATTTAAAATATTTAAATAGTTCAAAAGAACAACCTACCCTTTTGTAAATAATATCGACTATCGCCATAAAACAAGTTAGCCCTTGAGCTGAATTTGTTGATCGAGCTACGAGAGTATTCATTCAAGAAATAGAACGCTCATGGACGGATTGACATTTTCGGCAGAATAAAGAGCGAGTCGATTGAAATTCTACAATCTCACCATGAGCATTTTTGCTTGAAAATGCTAAGAAGAAAATGGAAAACTAATTTCTTTGCCTTTTACACGATGTACACACTATTTACAAGTCTTAATATTTTATCTGCATTTGACTGATTAAATTTTTAATAGGTGTAACTATATAGCAAATAACTTGGTACAGCGTATGCTATAACAACGAAAATATTTTGCCACAAAAAAAGGTAAATGTAATGCATTTTTTTCTGTAATGATGATGCCAACTTTTAATCAAAAAAAAAAAATTCAGACAAAAATTAAACCGTTTTTCACAGTCAAATCATAATGGTTGTTCGTGATATCATTTGACTGTTTTTAATGGAACAGATTTTGCTTTTTTTTACCAAATCCGTGATATATATAAATTTATCGTATCAGATTTGAAACCAGTTTAATCTCTGATAAAAAAAAAATTGTCTTCTACTCTCGCTTGACAGATTTCTCATAATCGCAAGATTTTTAGATATTGTCCCCAACATACAATCTGTGCAAGGCCAATGAATATATCGACCGAAAATTTGAAATAAAATGTACTAAAATCAAGAATTCGTGGAATAGCATATGTAAGCATATAGGTCAAGAGACTCCAAACATTTTCGACTCTCGATCCATCAATGATATTTTCTTAATGTTAAAAATGCTTTTTTCTTCATTGTTTCTCGAAAATATTCTTTTTAGATATTGCTTTTTAAATTTCTCTTTCTGTACTAGACTTGTTTGCGTTTTCATTATAACAACGAGAATAATATAGCCAATCATACATTTAAATACACTGAGATATATTTATTGAGTGACTTGTTTTTTAATGAGTTGATTCATACCATAAATTATTGATTCGTTTTTACGGCTTACCAAACCTTCGAATGTAAGAATTCATTTTTTTCGATAATAATAATTTAGTGTTTGTTGTAGCATTTCTACGAACGATAATGGGTATTTCCCCATACACATAAATACAATAGTAAATACTGTATGTTGGTCTTCAGTTAGATTCATTGTGGAATTCACTGAACTCACTTCTAGCAGTTGACCACTTCGACGCGACGCTGGTGAATCTTTTATGTGTTGTTCTTGTCCTAAGTATTATCGTTCATTACCCACCTTCGTGTGATTATTCAATTCAGTAACTTTCCTGAAGAGTAAGCGTTCTCAAAGCAAATTTGTGGCTTTCACAACACAAAGAAAGAAAATAACTTGTAACACGTCAGGAAAATAACTCACGAACGCCGTAGCCAAAACTGCCCGAATTTTCCTTCCCCGAGTCGACAACACCAACTGCTTTTATCGGCAGAACCTATTTTTTCCATTCGTCGACAGCCGGGATAGGATGTTCCGTAATTTGCATATTAATACACTCTTATAGCGACTCCTGCGACGAACTTGTTTCTTTTTACTTGGGTTGACGAGGTAAGTCGCTATAAGAGTTTTGCTGACTACTTTTTGGCAATCCCTCCCCGGCAGATCGCACACAAAACACGAACTTTTTCCGGGGTACTTGATTATCTCGTTCACTACACTCCCCTCTGTCACATAAGTGACACTCATGGGCGGGCCTCTTTATTCTTAAGCTTCTCCGGAGCGGGGCAACTGTGGGAGGAGATTGTGTGTTATATTCTGAGGTTTCTTCTGATCTGACAACCTCATGCGCAGAGTCTTCATCATCTGAAGAATGTTCTGAAGATTCTTCTTCTGAGGATTCTTCTGGTCTGACAACCTCACGCACAGAGTCTTCACCATCTGAAGGGGTGCTAGCCCTACCTCCGATGGTAATTATTTGTTCACTTTCTGAGCACTCACTGCTAGTGTCACTTGTTGACGTATCTGTACCTACATAGTGACGCAAATCCTTTATGTGTCTTGGTATGCCATCAACCAGCACGGAACGCGAGTTACTTAGTCCAGTGACATGCCCCACCCGGTACCGGGTTGTACACCGGCTATGTGGAGATTTCACCCACACGCGATCGCCCAAGTCATACGGCGCTCGTTCGTTTATCCGTTCAGTTGAACGCGTTGCGTCAATGCCTCGTAGCCGGACTTTATACTGATAAATCATGTTGGCTGGCGCAGTTGAGGGCGATACATTATTGTCTCTCGGGTAACATTGTACCAATACACCGCCTCCATTATGGAACACTGCTTCCTAGCAGCGATTCTTTTGATGCTCCGATGACATTGCTCGACTATGCCATTCCCTGATGGGACATACGCGCAGCGAAATCTGAGGTGTACTCCCCACGAAGCCACAAAATCTTTGAATAGTTCACTGCGGAATGCAGTGTCGTTGTCAGTGAGGAGTTCTGTCGGAGGTCCACGTTCAAAGAACAATGACCCCAAGTGGTCAATGACGCTTGCGGAATCCTGTCGACGCAGACGCCGCCAAATAGTGAACCGGGTTGGGCCACAATCAATCAGGGTTAAATAGTGATGTCCGTTATAATGGGTGATGTCCATTCCAACACGGTGCCACACCTTGCTTACACTCACGTGTCCTGTTTGCCATTGCACAGGTGCTGGGTCGATGGACTGACACTCCTTTTGCAAGGGAGCTCGCGTCGACCCAGACGTTAAATTCACATCCGTCAACGCACCATTTACCACGTACGGGGTCGTCTTGACGCACCCTAGTAATGACTTCCCCTATCATGTGTCTAAGAGGAGCATCATTGGTTGTGTCATCCCAACCGGAAGTGACAGCAGTCACCCTACGTTTAATAAACGCAGTTGCAATGCGGATTCACCCGCCCACGGGAAAATGTCCCACCAGCTTTCCACATAACGAAAACACGCTGCGTCGGGTCATGTGTTTGGGAATGTCCGGGAGCTCGCTTCCACGTTTCCAGTAAAGCATGTTGTGCTCCCCCCAGACCTGCAAGCCGAGCACCCGAGCACCATCCTCCAGTCTTTCTGGGTTTTACATTCGAGCCCAAAGTCAGCAAGATGCTTTCTCACCTGTGAAGCGGGTACTAAGGTTTCGTTGATGTAGATGTCGTCAATGTAGGCTGACGTCGCTTGACGAATTGTCTCATCCTGGGATAGCACAGCATCCACGATGGCTTTCATGATGGCCGGCGCCACATTGAGTCCGAATCCCATTCGGGTTAAGCAGTACCTCGTCCCATTAAGAATCACCGTCTGAAATGGCCACAGTGACCGGTGCACGCGTACCTGCAAGTAGGCCTTTCGAAGGTCAATCACAGAGACATTGGATCCCTTCGTTCGCCATTCTCTCAATTTTGTGCACACACATCAGCATGAGCTGTGTATGTGTCTACATGTTCGTTCAGTTCTCTATAATCTAGTACAGGGCGCACCTTTCCCTTGTTCTTTTGTACCACGGCCATCAACGGGATGAGGCCTCTTGGAGGACCAAGCTCTTCCTCGGGATATGGATTCAGCCATCCGTTATCCAGCCACACCTGCAATTCGCGCTGGTATTCTTCCTTGACGCGTTCGGGCACCGAATATTCTGACACTCGGTTCTGGAGCTTTTCTGGTGGGTTATTTTCCGACCATTTCCAAAATGCTGTCCATGTCTTCGTCCTTTGGTCGAACTCTGCGCTAAAGTCGGGCTCGTTGATCTTCAAAGTAGCACAGATGGGCGGATCAGAAAACTTGACTTCGCCTGCCTCTGTAATGCGTACGCCGCCCAGCTCCTTAATAATGTCCATCCCAAGGAGCAGATCGAAACCTAATAACGCGCTGTCCACGACCAACACACTGACTGTGACAGGGTCACCGTTGTTAATACTAAGTTTGATGTTTCCAACTCCCCGGCTTCTGAGAGCCTTTCCATCAGCCGTTAGTACGTCCATCTTTTGTCTGCTCCACTGTC
Organism: Acanthosepion pharaonis; assembly: GCA_903632075.3. NCBI lineage: Eukaryota > Metazoa > Mollusca > Cephalopoda > Sepiida > Sepiidae > Acanthosepion > Acanthosepion pharaonis. The sequence goes on along the minus strand of CAHIKZ030000534.1, from coordinate 232,133 downwards.
GGCAAATCGAACCGTTGGTGAGTGACCGAGAGCAGCCCGAATCTATTAAAGCGGTACGCGTTATTCCATTGATGCGTACCTTAATCACAGGGAGCGCCACTTTCATGCTCGGTGCGGGGAAGAGACCGGCGCTGACGTCGCGTCCCCCATTCCATTTCCCGGGCACTTAGAGGCAATATGACCTACTTTCTGACATTGAAAGCATCGTAGATCGAGACGTGCCTTTCGCGCCGACCCGCTGCGCATTTCTTCGCGTTGATAGCGGCAGTCTCTGGCAAAATGATTCGGCCCAGAGCACCGATAGCAGGTGGCAACGCCATGGTGACGAATGACTGGGGTCGGACCTTCTTTGACTTCAATTGGTTGAATAACTGCGGCCACTGGTTCATCAGCCTCTTTTTCGTCGATCATGACAGCACGGGTCAACAATTGATTGAGCGTCAGGTCTTCCATTCTGGATGATGCGCAGAGTATCTGCTTAACATGACTGGGCAATCCAGAAACGAAGGCACATATCATCCATTCTTCAGGAAGCGGTGCGATTGGAACGGCGAGCTTCTTTAATTCTGCCAAATATACGTCTACTGTCTCGCCAGGTCGCTGACGCCGTGCCTGGAATTGGTCGTAGGCCACGAACCGGTCAGTTCCAAACGCGGTTAGTAGAGCGTGCTTTATTTGCTCAATGTCGCTTTTCTGTTCTTTACTCAGCTGCCTATACACAGCAAGGGCACCGCCATTCAATCGCAGAGGAAGAATCCGATCAATCTTCGATATCTCGCATAATTCGCAGACCAGTTCCACCTTTTCGATCCATTCAACAACAGACTGTCCACTAGTATCACCACTGAATTCGGGGATCAGTTTTATATCGAACGGTCTTTCCGCCATCTTGCGAGAGACAAAGTAAAGGCCGAAATAGCTTGAAGAGTAAGCGTTCTCAAAGCAAATTTGTGGCTTTCACAACACAAAGAAAGAAAATAACTTGTAACACGTCAGGAAAATAACTCACGAACGCCGTAGCCAAAACTGCCCGAATTTTCCTTCCCAGTCGACAACACCAACTGCTTTTATCGGCAGAACCTATTTTTTTCCATTCGTCGACAGCCGGGATAGGATGTTCCGTAATTTGCATATTAATACACTCTTATAGCGACTCCTGCGACGGACTTGTTTTTTTTTTCGCTTGGGTTGACGAGGTAAGTCGCTATAAGAGTTTTGCTGACTACTTTTTGGCAATCCCTCCCCGGCAGATCGCACACAAAACACGAACTTTTTTCCGGGGTACTTGATTATCTCGTTCACTACATTTCCCTAGGTTACAACAGTGTTACAAGTTTATCCCATAGCTGGGGGTAAACGTTTCCGAAGGGTATTTGCGCGTAAGTGAATATAACGAACCAGACTGGAATTGGAACTCAGATCACCGATTAACAATTCTGAAGCATTATCGATTACACCACCCACATACCCAAGATTACAGCACCTTGCATTCCCAAGCAGTCAGCCATCTAGATACTGATTAGGTTTGACGTGATCACAAATAAGGATGGGTTTCAGCAGTAACAAGAGCATATTGGGTCGGAAATTAATGAGTTTTATTTGTAAGTCGCCACTATTCATATGTGACCCCCTTTTTGACGCCCAGGCATCTGTGGATCGCTTGATATGACTAGTTCAGTGACTGTAACTTTTATTTAAAAAATTATATTATCTAACAAATATTTTTCGCTTAATTTCTTAGTTTCACTGTGTATCCTTGGCATAATTGGAAAGTATTCAGAACTTCTACTGGGAGCAAACCGCCTGCATTCGGATAGACACGGAAATCAATAAATATACAAAAATAGGGGTTAAAACAAGGATGCTTCTTCTTGCCGGACCTATACAGTGAGTCAATTCTAGAAAATTAGTAATGCTACCAGCTTTCAATGTTCGTGGCCATATTCTTAACAACACAAGAAGATGATACAGTGTTGAGAGCAGACAACGAAAGGAAATTAAAATCTGCTACAGTAGGTTGTGGAGGAAAGCAACAAGAAGAATAACATTAATTGCAAGAAGACTCCATGCATCGTTGACAGCAAACGGAAGAGCCCCACATGCAAAATACAATTTGGAGATACCAAAATCAAACAAAAACAACAATTTAAATATCTGGGAAATGTTTAAACACAGGACGAAGTGCCTCAAAAATCCGAAGGCACATTGGTATAGCGAAAGATGCCTTCCAAAACTTAAGTAAAATATTAAGAAACCAAAAAGAGACAAAAAAAGAGAACTAAACTGTTATAATATCGATCCGCCTATATGACAGCGAACCCCAAAGAGTTTTCCCAAAGATCAAGAAAATAACTTGAGGCAGCAGAAATGTTTCTACAGAAGGATGCTGAGAATAACATGGACAGAGTATGTGAACAACGACGAAGTTTAAGAGAAAATGGAATCCAAAAGGAAACCTATACTTAAAATCCGGAAGAGACAGTTGAAATTTCTTGGCCACGTAATGAGGAAAGAGGGTTTGGAAAATCTGATACTCAAGGGACAGGTTGCAAGCAAAGAGGGACAGAGAAAACCAAAGCATAACCTATAGAATTGATGGCAAAAAGACAATTTATTAAGAACTACACTGGACAGGAAGTAGTGGAGAGCCATGATCTCCAACGTCATGAAAGGGTTCTTAACACATAGGAGAATCTCTGTCTATTCACTTAATTCGGTAGGGAATATCAACGACATACATCTGAAATTGTATAATTAAAATTGCTGATCTCAATTCAGAATAATGCCATTTATTCACTCATTTCTTTTTTCAGTTTTGGCTAATGTTCATATTTATTACTAGCAGTAGAGCCCGGCGTTGCCCGGGGATGTAACAGTAAGAGATAGATCAAGTATCGACCATCATAAAGACTGAAAAAATAAAATTGACAAAGATTATTGTTTAAGGTTGACGGACACGCATGTCTTAATTAGTTTTTTTTTTTTTTTTTTTTTACGAATTGGTCAAACCCAAACTCAAACAAAAACATTGTTTTCAATCGTTATGAGTCTACCGATTGAATAGAATTTTATTATAAACAATTGTCTTGTAAATGAGATTTTTAAAGCATTCTGAATGTAAAAATAAAGAAAAAAGTGTGCAAGACAATAAGAAACACTACCTGCTAAAAAAAAATGAAGTTTTGTTGAAATCGGTTGAAAAATGTATGAAATCCGATCCCATATATAAACGAACACACACGCAAACACACAAACAACCTGGGCTTTATAATAAGTATAACTCGATATGAGTTGACCCCCTTTCATTCACGACAGCGATGCCTCTTAATCGTGTTTTCAAATTGATTTCGTGCAAAAACAATTTTTTTTTCCAATCTTTGGTGCTGTCAGAACCACCGCAAGGTAATTTTACGTAGTCCTGTGAAGTTTTGTTGAAATCGGTTGAAAAATGTAGGAAATCCGATCCAATATATAAACGAACAGACACACACACACACAATCTGCGTTTTATAATAAGTATGATTACTTTTTATTTTACCAGGTGAGGTCCACCACACCGATTTACGACGGAAATTCTAGGTATTACAGCCCAGCATCGTTTGGCATTGCTAATTTATTTGACCAGACATTCCGAACAAACACCGAACATTTTTTCTTGGCCAACGGATACACAACGACACTAACCATTACACTGAACGCGACTTATTGGGTCAACAATCTCCGTATTTATTTGATGCCATCTTACCCAACAAAATTCAAGGTAAGATAATGGCTGATTTTCTTTTTCTTATAAAGCACAACCACAGAGTAACATTATTGATTGAGAATAACACACAACTTGAGGCTAGTGTACAAATATACGAAACCCAATCAGCCTATGACACCCACTCTGATGAGGGTTTTTGGAAATAGGCATCACAGCCAAATGCGCGCCATATGATGAGTGCTTTAGGAAAAAACAACAGCCAATGTGAATTGAAAATTTTCCCAAATATCGCTACCTCCCCGATCACACTTTCTGTATGTCCTCCTCCCCGATCACCCTTTCTGTATGTCCTCCTCCTCCTCCTCCCCGATAACCCTTTCTGTATGTCCTCCTCCTCCTCCTCCCCGATAACCCTTTCTGTATGTTCTCCTCCTCCTCCTCCCCCTTTCACCCCTTTCTGTATGTCCTCCTCCTCCTCCCCCCTGATCACCCTTTCTGTATGTCCTCCTCCTCCTCCCCGATCACCCTTTTCTGTATGTCCTCCTCCTCCTCCCCATCACCCTTTCTGTATGTCCTCCTCCTCCTCCCCGATCACCCTTTCTGTATGTCCTCCTCCTCCTCCCCGATCACCCTTTCTGTATGTCCTCCTCCTCCCCGATCACCCTTTCTGTATGTCCTCCTCCTCCTCCTCGATCACTTTCAGTTTCAGCACTATTAACTGTTATGCCACGCGAAAATCCGATTTCGGAGTGATCTCACATTCTGCCTCTTGGGGTTGAAGAAACCGCTTCGTTTATTTATCCAAAGGACTTTTTAACATCACCGCTCAGTCTAGCAGTGGACAGGTGAGAACAACTAACTTTAGAAAGTCTGCTGAGTGGAGACCACATGAATGCTATGAAAAATACTGCTTTTACTTTGACGATATTTCCTTGATATTCACTCGATTAAGACAAAATGGCTGAGTTTTTAAGTGGAACTTCACTTCGTGCATAAAATTGCTAGCAAAATAAAGGCTGAGTCTCTCTTGGTACTTCTATTTGGAGGTAACTCAAACATCAGGGACTGTTCTTGGCCCTTATCTAACCTATGTGCTGTCTACGGGATGCCCCCCTCGGGGCTATTATGCCTAAATTTTCACCCGGGAGAGGAAAGGTGAGAAAGATAGAAAAATATGGTAACAGCAACTGTAAATTGGGTTTCTGTATGTGACCACTTTTCGGTGAAAAGGTTTTGTTCGGATTTCAATGTTTTTCTGTGTTTTTCCTTCCATAAATGGTATTGGAAATATTAACCGTTTCCTTATGAGGAAACATTCGACATTCATTGACCGATCAGTCAGGGTTACTTTGGTTTCTCTAATCTTGCAGTTTTCGTTCCTTCCAATCTTAATGGGGGCAAACTATTTGTTTAAATCAGTGTGGAATTTTGTCATTATTTTCACTTTGGGTTATATAGGCTATCCATTTTCGTTGTTACGATTGTTGGAATTCCTCAAAAATGGTTTCTTTGTCATAGTTCATTGTGACTTTTGATTCGCTTGTAACCGTTTTTAACCATTGATCTGAGAAAGCGGTTCTATACAACAGACGGATTATAATTTTTGAACGAGTTTGGCATAGTCCATATAAAAAATGGTCACTAGTAGATTGGTATTTCTTGCTAAATAAACTAGTAATACTTAAAATTTTGGGGGTAGCAGCAATATAGATAAACAAGATGCTTGGATAGCGGAACTTTATCTGCTGGAAATGAAATCGGTAAATTCCAGCCTAGTCTGTTGCGTTTAATTTCGCAAGGAACACATGAATCCATATATTTTCCCTTCAACTATGGCTCAAAAAGAGGAGATGGATAGGTTAGATAGGTAGACGGAATTCAGGATTCTTGAGCGCCAGTCAATCTAGTAAGGCTACTTTGCATTCAAAACTGTGGAGAAGATAACGGGGAAACTACTCCCGTCTTCTTTAAAAAGTTATGGTAATTAACTGACAAGAAAAGATGCCGAACGCTTTGTTGGACCAAGTCTTGAATAGACATTAACAGAAAAACAAGACGTGAAGAGTCATGATAACCTGCCCCTTGAAGGGATATGGTATTAGAAAATTATAAAAAATGGAATGATTTTAGCGAAATTTATTTAATGTTAAGTTTTAAGACATTTTTATGTTTATATATTCTTTGTATAGATACAAATATTTAAGTAAATGCTCTGTTTATAATAAACAGTATTAACATTTACCAGCCTGAATTTCCGAGAAATTTTCATAGAAATTATTCGACCTCCGACTGGAATCGAACCCGTATCCTATACGGACCGTCATATAGGATACGGGTCCGATTCCTGTCGGAGGACGAATATTTTCTATGAAAATTTCTCGGAAATTCATGCCGGTAAATGTTGTTAATACTGTTTATTATAAACAGAGTATTCACTTAAATAATTTTATCTATACAAAGAATATATAAACATAAAAATGTCTTAAAATAATTGTCGGACTTTTTCGTCAGAATCGTAGTCAGAATTTTTTTAAGCATTTCACCTCAAATGGGAGTGCCACTGGTTCGAAGGGGGTTACATAGAATGAAAGTGAGAAAAGCTGTGTATAAGGGAAATGAGGAAAGGATAAAAGTTGAACAGGGTTCAAGACATAAGAATATGGCGATTTAAAGATTGCTGTTATCGGGTAAGCAAGTAAATTGAAGGGAATTCAACAGGCGGGAAGTGCGAGAAAGGAAGCTATTGGAGTAGAAGTGGCGGTTACATTTAACTATTTCAACTAGTCCAGTAGCACGTTTATTTGTAGAAAAGACATAGGGAAGCCACATCACATCTGTTAGAAAGTGACTGAAGTCTAGATGCCAAGTCAGGATCGATTACATTGCAGATCCCTCTTTGAATTTTGTCGAGAACCTCAAGAGGAACAGCTAAGGCACCAGACCAGATATGGCTACAGTACTCGATGCACAGGTGAATGGTAGATTTGTAAATAAGTAGGGTGGACTCTGATGAGAAAAACCTTCTGGTACGACACAGTGAACCAATTTTCCTTGCAACAGATGCATCTATTGTTTCAATGTATTTGTTCTACTTCAAGTCATTCGAAAGCGTAAGGAGTAAAAAGCCCAGAGACACTTTCCTAGAGCTTAACATCAACAATGCTAATGTCAGGTAGGGAATTATCTCTGTGGTGGCTAATTGATAGCAGTTTCGTTTTGGAGCCATTAAAATGTACGAGCCATTTCCTACGCCAGTTAACCACTGACTGAAATTCATTCGCGACAGCAGCGGTCAGTTCTTTTTACGTCAAAATCATTGTCAGATAAATTATTTATTCTTTTATAACAAACAGAACGGTATTCCAAGTTCAAACAGCTACACAGTTTTACTGACATAAAACATCTTTATCCTGACACACTATCGTTTTTGCACTACAACAAACCAGAAACAAGGCGTTGCCATAAATTAAACTGCAGAATTGTATGTGCATCAGAGGCAAGACATATGCCAAAATACGTACATCTGCGTCTTGTGGCAATAAACGCTTTAAGAAAGTCAATTATCACTAAGAACTTACTACAGAGCCAACAGTTCAGATCGATTGTGCTTCTCATTTTATTTTAAACGCAGATTTAATATTTTTAATTTTTATGTAATGTTTTAATGTGATTTTCAGGTCAGCGCCATGCATGCCGGGAAATCTTTTGCTGTTACCAGTAACTACGTACTTCCGAGTTCGAAAATAACAGTTGGTGCCTATTTAGAACTTCCCATCAAAACGCTTGTCGATTCTTTCACAATAAATTTGATTACGTCGAGTTCTTCTTCTTATGCAGCGCTTTCGGAAATAGAAATATTCATCGGTGGGAAGAATGTACAAACGAGGTAAGTCATTTCGTGTATTTGCTTTTTTATATATATATATATATAATATATATATATATATATATATAATTTGTCTCTATACGACTGATGTTACGAAACAGATGAGTTCCCTTATTGTGTCTAATGAAAGCCATTTTTTTAATACTTTTATTCGTTGGAAGACATGTTTTTCTTTCCCAATGCACCTTTGGATTTAAGTATCGCACTTTCCGTCGTATGTTAAAACATTTCCCAGATATTTAAATTGTTGCGCTTCTTTGATTTTTTAGTATCTCCAATTTGTAATCTGCATGTGGGGCACTTTTCCGTTTTCTGTCTTCTTGCAATTGATGTTTAGTCCCTTCTCGCTTTCCTTCACTATCTTCTGTAGGAGCTATTTAAGTCTCATTTCTATATCTACTATTAACAATGTGTATTCTGCTTATCTTATTTTGTTAAGATTGTGGCCGCTGATAATGAATTCTAGTAATAATTTTAATTTTCTCAGAATCGACTCTCTGTAAAGATTGAATAAGTACGCTGAGAAGACACATCACTGATATTCACCCTTTTCTAATTTTCTACATTTACTGAACTCATTTCATATCCGTATCCAGGCAGTTTGCTGTCTTCCAATATCCTTCCAAATATGTCAAGGTCACCTAGAAATTCCAACAGTTCTTTGTGACGTACTTTATCAAACGCTTTTGCATAATTTATAAAACACTGGTACATGTCATTCGTCATTTGTACTGAGAGCATTAATTAGTACTTTACAAATTGGTATCCTATTTATATGATGAAAAAATATCTTTGACATTTTTCAATCAATTTTTTTACCCTCCATTAGTAGCATCAAATTGTTTAACCAAAATATTTTCCCTTAATATCTAGCAAATGGCAACCGAACTTCCAATATTAGTCATGTTATATGGAATGTGTTATACCGTACCTATGGATTATGTGTATGTCCCCGTATTTGTAAATACAGTGGAATATATTGTATTTTGATTCACTGTGGTTTTCCACAGTATGCTTGTCAAACTCTCTGCCTCTGTGTAGAGAGGAACCTAGACGAGGGTATGCCAAAGGGCAGTCTCGTCTGGGGTGGTAGACAGCTACCCGACCCCGTTTGTACGGCGCTTACGGGGAATTTCCTGCCTTAAGGTAGAGAGCAAACCAAACGAGGTTTTGTCGAAGGGCAGTCTCTCGTCTGGAGATTGTAGACAGATACCCTACCCCGTGCATATGGGGTCTTCTGTGAATTTTTGCCAGAACCTTGTGGAATTTCCGGCTTTTTGCTTTGCAGTAAAGTTTAATCTTCAAAAATATAAATGCAGGGTCAATCGTTATCTACTGAATTCCTGATAAATTTTCTATTTTTCTTCCTCTTCAATAATGCCGTTGTTTTCTAATTCTTTTCACAGACACTGACACTTTCTCTCTTAGTGTGTTTACTGGTTTGTATAGGTCTAATTTGATTGGAAAAAATGTAACTATATTCCAGTTTGCGTACAGTTGTTCTTTCTGTTGGAAATAAATTACGAAGGCAAATTTCTAAGGTAAGTAACGAAATAGGTTTGCTACACGAAGGTACACTTAGCAATTGACCTAATACTAACTCTCCTCAACTTCACTTATTTATATAATCCGACAATTCCATTAATTTCTGTCTGATATGACACCATGAGACCCATATATAACACACACACACACACACACATATATATATATATATATATATATATATATATATATATATATTTTTTTTTTTTTTTTTAAATATCCGGACCTAGGCTGCCTTTCGGCAAACGCATCATCAGGGATTAATCGTTGGCAACTTTTAACTCATTTGGATTGAAAACAAAATGAACATAAAATTATGTTTATTTAAATCAATATTACTGTTCTGTGGTATCAGGTCTTTATTTATATATATATATATATATATATATATATATGAGAGAGAGACACATTTGTTTTTAATCGGTATCACTCAAAGCAAGACAGTACAGCAACTAGCACACAAGGGGTTACTGGGTGGGGAGGAATTAGGAACATAAATATTAGTAATGAGGAGAAAGAAAAGAGTAATCAGGGAAATAGATAGCGATTGGCATTGTATTTACATTTTTATAGATTAAACTTGGTTGGAAAGTAAGAGACCAGAGTGAGGTTTCCACAAGCGAGAGGTGCCAGACAAGAAACTGTTAGCCTAGAAGTTATGGATCTAACTAGCTCAACTGCAAATTGATGTGATCTTTCCGCCTGATAAGTATTGTGCTTAAAGTCATGCAACCTAGGTACCATAGCGAAGAGCTCAACTGAACAATTACCATGAAAGAATTTATTTAAAAGAAAAAAAAATGGTACAGAGAGGCAACCTTACGGAGATGGGCAAATGACTTAAGCCGAGCCGCCAAATCAGGACCAATAATAATGCTGATTCTTCTTTGGATTTTATCAAGGAGCTCCAGGTAAATAGCATATGTACCATATATATGAGTAATATTCTAAGCATGAACGAATAGATATGCAAGATAGATTCATTGTCTCGCCGGACACAGTGACCTGCCTTTCTTAGCTGATCTAGCGAATGGATTCAATATACATTTTCCACCTCATATCAGCAGAGAGCGATAGCACGAGTAAACGTTTATATATTTAACATTAAGCTTCATCAGAGATGAAATATGGAGGGAAAAATCACTTCCTCTCACGCATTACTTTTTTCTGCTCCTTATTTCAATTTCTAAGTTTAAATAAAAGCGAAACCTATTAAATTTATTAGCGATTCCTGTTCGTTACTTATCTTTTTGGAGGAATCTGATCAATAATCGAACCTCGTCCTGATATGCACGCACAAAACCGCATGCATTTTCTATTCATGGTATGCCTTTCCACCCGGTACTTTTTACCTGTGATGTACTTTTGATGAAGCTGCCTCAGGAACATTTCCATAATGCTTCATTCATGGCACATATTCACGAACCTAAGCCGCATCGATTTGTGTAAAGATCTTAATGTAAGCCATATTAACAACATTCCTTTGTCCTTTCAATTCTTTCAACTAAAAATCAATTATCGCCGCAGTACATATTTTCTAGAAAGGCTTATATTGATGGACAATTTATGGTAAAGTTCTGTTTCACCTACCAGCAAGTTGAACCGAAATAATTTGTTTTCTCCTCGAATTTAAAATGGGTATTACAGGATTTTTTTTTACATTTCCTCTGCAAAATCTATTTTGACACATCAATAAATGTGTGGCACTTGATAAAACCCTTTATTTTACAAAGCGAGTAATTTTCAACATAATCTCCTTCCTAGGCTATTTACTTAATGAACCATATGTGCCACTTTGATCGAATATACAGTGACTATTTCGGAACAAAATTCAGCTAATAATTGTTCATCAAATAATTAACCCAACGGTCTATAAAACTCTCTCTCTCTCTCACACACACATATATATATATATATATATATATATATATATATATATATACAGTGTAACCCGGATATAAGATATTTTCTCTGGTCCTAAATTAGAGCCTATGTTAATGTATATATAATAGACCAAACCCGGATATAAGAGACTTCTCCGGTCCCGACAACTCTCTTATATCCGGGTTACACTATATATATATATATGCGATGAGAACGAAAGTAATATATAAATTCCAGCATTCAAGCGTCGAAGAGCAGTTGAAATGCACTGAAACCAACTTGCATCTTTGTAGTGAGTAAAATGGTTTTGTCTATATGATAAAATTATATAATATATATATATATTCACAGCGATCAATTATTTTAATTTTTTTGTCTCAGCAATTCACCCCCTGAAGGTGATTTTGGATGAGGTTAAAAGTACTTGAGGGAAAATAAAAGAAATGAAAAATAGCTACGGCGCCTTCCGTAATGAGTTCATAACAGCATTAAGAAATTGATCAAAGAATTTGAGAGGATTAAAATTAAAATAGCCATAATGCGCCGAGATTATTCAACCAAACATATTTCAATGAAAATATTTGCCCAAATAATATATTATATATATATATATATATATATATATATATATATATATATATATATATATATATATATATATATATATATATATATATATATATATATATATATATATATATATATATATATATATATATATATATATATATATATATATATATATATATATATATATATATATATATATATATATATATATATATATATTATATATATATATATATATTTTATATATATATATATATATATATGTCTGTGAATGTGTGTGGTGTTTTTTTTATTTCTGTATACCGTTTTATGGCATCAAGTCCTACACACAGGTGGGAAAATCCTGTTTAAAACTACTATGTTAAAGCGTTAGTATGTGACTTTGGTGACGCAGTCATTGAGTGCAGACTAAGGGTTGCTGGAAACTACGTAAGAGATAACTGAAATGTTGTAAGTAAGAACGACATGATATCCCTAGAAATGGATGAAGAAACGAGAAGAGGTTAGTTCGAAATTTTAAGATTGCTGGAATCGACAAGAACTTAATAATGGCTGGATGACACAACGGCCAAAGGATTGCGGTAACAATAAATATGAGGACAATATTATATATATATATATATATATATATAAAAGTACGTTAGTTTAAAATAGAGATAAAATGTTCGCACACATACATATATATTACACAACCCCATATGATCTAAATTTGGATTTTGTTTATATATATATATATATATATATATATATATATATATATATATATAAAGGGGGGGCGATTTTGTCCTGTATCCATTTTGCATGTGAACACTATTTTTACTTTCTGAACTTTTTTGCCTCATTACTGTCGTTTTGCCGTAGCGTGACTAAAGTTACGGATAGAGGTAAAACAGAGATCGAGGAGGGAAACATATCCGTCAGATATACTGAGGAAACGCATAGGAAAGTCACTTAAGGAAGGGATTGAGTGATTGAAAAATTAAAGGGTTTGAATGCTAGTGGGGTCAGTGACAGTGTTTAAACCACCTAGTGTGGTGGGTGGAAAAGTCACCGAACACGAATGTGTTAGGGAGACGGGTGTAGGGAGATGAGATAATCAATATTATTGGAAATACTATCTATCACGCAACAGCCATGACAGGAAAGTGTATCGGTAGCGAAAGAAGAAATAGCTGACTGAATTAAGGAGAGAGAGGGACGGAGACACATAAACGAATGGTATGGAGATTCAAGAGAGAGTTCCAGTGGTTTGGAGATTCAAGAGAGAGTTCCAGTGGTTTGGAGATTCAAGAGAGAGTTCCAGTGGTTTGGAGATTCAAGAGAGAGTTCCAGTGGTTTGGAGATTCAAGAGAGAGTTCCAGTGGTTTGGAGATTCAAGAGAGAGTTCCAGTGGTTTGGAGATTCAAGAGAGAGTTCCAGTGGTTTGGAGATTCAAGAGTGAGTTCCAGTGGTATGGAGATTCAAGAGAGTTCCCTAGCCAACTGGAGATGTTTGGACATAAACTCCCAGGCCGTGTCTGTGGACAGTGGAGATATATAATGTATATTGAATAATATAGACATATTATGTCTATTTTTATTATAAACCCTTCTAGTACTGTAATCTATATCGTGGTGTTAAGATGAAATTCATCAAAGAAGGCCCTGTAGTTTTTTTTTCTCACCCAAGTACTTTCTATTTCCCACGAGATCATCCTAAGTGGGTGAATTACTACAAAGAGAAACACATTGTAATCTTTGATCGTTGTGAATGGTAATTTTTAAAAATGCGCATGAACGCGCTCAGTTATAATTATTTTAATTCAGACGGTTTAGCAAAATATGTGTGCCAATGCCAGGATAAATTTCATCTTAATATCAAGAAACTGGTTAAACAACTGGAAAGGATTAGTTTAAAGATAGACAGAATGTTTATATTATTTAATGTAATATGTTTGAACGAAGTTTTGCTATATATATATATATATATATATATATATATCTTTCTGCAATACTTATTCTTTTAAAACTTCATTTAGTCTACGGGGTATTTGTTCTGCTCAACAGGAATGAAACTAAGCGATTGTTTCGAAGCACTTTTTTCTCACTGGAATAACTGTGCAATTAAGAATTCTGCCAAGCTAAGTATATATTGAAAACTTATGTAAGGCACGGTGGAGTACGGATAACAGCTCGGATTGAGGAATCGGAGAGCCGAGTTCGAATTCCAGTCGAATCCTTTACATTCACTTAAATGCTAATACCTTTGGGAAAGGTATGAATCCTCTTCTCCCCCCAGCTATGGATAAATAGCAGGACAGACCGGGTTCTGTAGCCTTAGATTGCAACTGGTCTACCGCAGAAAGAAATGGAAAAAATATGTGTCGTCAGTCATGTATCGAAAGATACATGATCGCCTAAGCGTGTTTTACGCATGGCGCACGGCTGACTGACGTAAGAAGGTATATATTTGACGATGACTCTAGAGTATTCATGTCTTCCAAATTTTTTCGTGTATCAGAAAATGAAATATTGATCTTATTTGACTCTTGGCTCAAATATTCTGCCTGGAACACTTATAAATGGTTAGTGAAATTTACTTGTCAAATTCACGAATTAAAAATTGTATCTCTCTAGAAAAACGGTCCGTTAAATATACAAAGGGGATCGATATCTCTTATAAAAAAAATCGATTATTATCTAACGCCTATTTCTATGTTATTAGTTACTTTAAATATCATCAGCTTTATCCGGGATAGAAAGTTTCCTTGTCATTTTTCTTTCTTCGTTTTTCTTTCTTCGTTTTTCTTTCTTCGTTTTTCTTTCTTCGTTTTTCTTTCTTCGTTTTTCTTTCTTCGTTTTTCTTTCTTCGTTTTTCTTTCTTCATTTTTCCATCTCGAAATTACAAAATTAATTACGTTTTCGCAGCGACAGATTTATCCGTCCCGTGTATGACGATAAACCACATCCGGCAGCAAGGCCTCTAATCAGATAGTTTTAAGGAGTGTGGTACCACCTCTTAATTATTATTGTCTCCTGGTGCATCATGATGTGGGGTCGGATCACCTGTTAGGGTCCCAGCTATGGGTAAATAGTGAACCCCAAACTAGAGTCAAAACACTATAAAATTCTAAAAATAGATTTTTATAGTAAAAATACAATCAATACATTAAAAACATATTGCCAGCAATACATTTTTGAAAAAAAAATTACATTATACATTGCCTCTCGACAAAATCTCTCTTTATAAAAATACGTCAATGAAACCTGATCTACAAAATGATTTCTGAAAAAGAATATATATTCTATTTATACGAACCTATCATGAAAATATTGACAATGTTAAATAACCCATTGAGATTGATTATACTGTAAAACAAAATAAAAAAATAAAACAATAGATTTATCACACCTAAAGGCTATTAAAGAATTATTTTCAGGAAATTGAACGTCTCTAGTTCACAAAATGTTGTAATTCTTTTTAATACTGAAATGGGAGTTAACTTCCTATATTCATTTTTTTTTTTCAAGTGCAGAAAGTTAATAGCTGGATTATGTTATTACATTCTCTCCACGTTACACATGCACGTTTTCGTTGTTATTGTTGAAAGCCACAGAGATACGATTTTCTTAATTATCTGTCAATCTATTGGTTCTGTTAAAAGAAAAGGCGCTCATGATAATCATTGTTGAAACGGTTTTTTGTTTGTTTTTTGGTTTTGTTTTTTGTTTGTTTTCTGATTGTTTTGGGGGGTTTTCTTTTGTTTTTTTTTATTGTTTTCTTTTGTTTTGTTTTTTTTATTGTTTTCTTTTGTTTTTTTTTTATTCCTGCCTCCATGGACGTTCTCACAAACCTTGGAATTCGAGTTTAATTTCCCAACGCAAAACAGAAAATTTACCGCAAAAAAATGTTTTATATTCATTAGCATTAAAATACATTTTACATTCGAATATTTCTTCGTTTCCACAGGTATAAATACTTGGATCTGAATCCGGCAGAGACCTGGATCCTTGCAAAGTTACCGAAAGAGTATTTCATTTTTGATGAGCTCCACATTTTGGGAAACAGTCATTTAGCTTTCCTGTCCTCAAACCTTACCAATTCTATCGATACTCGTGTCAATAAACTTGTGAGCGACAAAACAGGTAATTTTTATACTAAATAATTATTTCAGTAAATCACAACTTACCTATGATATGAGTACATACACTGAGCTATTTGATGTCTGATTATTCAGTTACCGAATTCGGAAAAATGCAAGATTATATATATATATATATATATATATATATACACACTTTATTTCAATACTTTGTGAGCTTCCAATCCTTAGCTATGATTAATTAATGAGGAACATATCATTTTCGTTTATGCTCGGTTTCATCACGATTCTTCTCTTAAGATTGGAGAGCAATCAAACTCTTCTTGTTGCTCAAAGTAGTCTAATAGTGTTATAAAAACCTTGGAGAATTCCAGTAAGATATATTTAATCATTTCTAAGATACAATGGTTCAGAGCTTAATTTAACAATTGGACAATTTTGCCTATATATATATATGTATGTATGTATATTTGTTCTGAGTGGATAAGTACCGAACCCACACGATTTCGTATCTTATCGTATTTTTATATTGTTCCTTTACTAAATTTCGTTAATAGATTCGTAGAATGTAGTTGTGTCATGCATGGAAGTGCGTTCTCAGATATGGTCGATCGAGGAAAATCATCGACGATTGTGTTTATGAACAGGAATTTGTACTTTGCTAACTAGACGCCTCTCTGTAGCTAAATGGTATAGCATGTCAGATCAAATGACGGTTTCCGTATAGGAATACAGTTTCGGTTCTTATTTTCTACGAAGTTTCTCGAGCCTTCAGTCCGGCAAATGTGATTAATACTGTTTCATTAAAAAAAAACGGAGCATTTATTTAAATAATTTGTATCTATAAAAAGTAATTCATAAACAGAACATACACACAAGTTTCGTTAAAAAAAAATCTTACAAAGTAATTATATACTGTACCTATGAACACTACTGAGTAATGTCCCAGTCCTCATAAATATGATGGACACTAGTGGAAGTTGGGGGGTGGAGTAATATGTTGTTTAAGTAGTCCGGCATCAGCTCAAGATGAAGATTAGAACTGATAGAAAACGCTTGCATTCGACAGTCTTCAGCGAAAGGTGGGTGACTGAGGCGAGCTTGGTTCGTTTGAACAGGACTAGCCTTTATTTTCTCTTTTAGGTCAACCTACGTCACATCGGGGTGGTGTCTTGTGGAGCCCCCTCCCCTTGATTAGGTTAGACAAGCTTTGTGTACCTAGTTAATGTGATTAAATTTTGTTCCTGACCTGTTCCCGGCTGCCTTTCTAAGTAGAGATTCCCAACCTCCCCAGTTGGTTTTTTTGCCCCCCCTTTTCATCTCTACTGGGTCAGCTTTTATATTTCCTATGTCCGTCTATATTTTCTCCTTTCCCATTCATTTAGCGAGAGAGCTTCTTGATTTTGTCCCATGGGCAGAATACAGCGGCCTCTCATTTTGAGGGTTAGATGGGCCCTACTAACATCAATTAAGTTTAGTTGATTTTGTGTTAATGTTTTTTGTTATGGGGTTCATCTCCGTACCCGCTCATTTTATTCATCCATAAATTTTTAAGTACACATATATAAGCATTAGATTTTTATGGAATGGGGCGCATTTTGTAGGACCCCCTTGAGAGGATGTGGTATTATGGTGCATGGAGGATTGATTGGTGATGGACGAGTTCTTGTGGTGAATGGGTAAATTGTAATGAGTGAATGTGCCTTGAATCTGATTAGCTAGGTATAAGATAGTGTAGACCAGCCTCTACGCTTCCCCCTCAGGCCACGTGTCATAATTGTGTATTTTCGCACCATAAATATCAATATGTTGTTTAAGTAATCCGGCATCAGCTCAACATGAAGATTAGAACTGATACAAAACGCTTGCATTTGGCAGTCTTCAGCGAAAGGTCGGTGAAAGAGGCGAGTATGGTTCGTTTGAACGGGGCTAGCCTCGATTTTCTCTTTTAGGTCAACCTACATCACATTGGGGTGGTTTCTTGTGAAGCCCTCCCCTTGGTTAGGTTAGACAAGCTTTGTGTACCTAGTTAATGTGAGTAAGTGCTGCTCCTGGCCTGCTCCCGGTTGCATCTTTGGTTATGGTTCAAGTCGAGATTCCCAACCTCCCCAGCTTGTTTTGGCCCCTTTTCATCTCTACTGGGTCAGCTTTTTATATTACCCATGTCCGTATATATTTTCCCCTTTTCCCAATCCCTTAGTGAGAGGGCTTCTTGATTTTGTCCAACGGGCAGAATACAGCGGCCTCTCTTTTTTTGAGGGTTGGACGGGCTCTACTAACGTCAGTTATGTTTAGTTTACTTTGTGTTTCATGTTTTGTTTATGTTTGTGTTCATGTTTAGTTTACTTTGTGTTTCATGTTTAGTTTACTTTGTGTTCATGTTTAGTTTACTTTGTGTTCATGTTTAGTTTACTTTTCATGTTTAGTTTATTTGTTTATGTTTACTTTGTGTTCATGTTTAGTTTACTTTGTGTTCATGTTTAGTTTACTTTGTGTTCATGTTTAGTTTACTTTGTGTTCATGTTTAGTTTGTTTTGGGGTTCATTCCTTCCACTCTCATTCTTCATCTTTTAGATTTTTATATAAAATAATTTTTTATCATTAAATGTTTATGGCATGGAGTGCGTTTTGTAGGACCCCCTTGAGAGGATGCGGTATTATGGTGTATGGAGGATTGGTTGGTGATGGACGAGTTTTTTTATGGTGAATGTGGAAATTGTAATAAGTGAATGGGTCGTGAATCAGATTAACCAGGTATAAGATAGTGTCGACCAGCCTCAACTCCTCCCCCTTTTTTGGCCTTATGCCCTAAATGTATTTTAAGATACAATAAATACCAATATGTTGTTTAAGTAGTCCGACACTAGCAATGATTTAACTATTTCACGCCGCTGGCGAGTATTGTATTTTTGTTGATGTTATAAAGATTACCATTTCTTTTCCAACATTTGGTTATTCCGCATTCAGTAACCCTTTTTAGTTTACAACAGTACTACGGTTAAGTTTTTTATTTATTTTTTTTTCTTTTCTGGACATAAATCATGTAGAAATTGTCTGAATGTTTTGTATGTCCAAACGTTTTCGGCTATTCTTTTAGCCATTATTAAGGATGATTTTATTTTTAACAGAATCTATGGATTTGAAAATTATATTTTCCAGACAAAGCATATTGTGGCCGTGTTTATAATTGATAGTACTGAGTGTTGACTTTTTTCTTTTTTTAGTAATAATGCTTCCAGTATCTTTCACCTTTTTGACGTGTGTATAAGGATACTACATTTATATTTTGAACGAGTATATTGCAGATGGATTTTGGTAGGCCTCCATGTGTATTTACACTAGACATAATTTAGCTATGTTTAGAGAGATGTAATGTGAGTCTTTCTATTAGGCATATTATAGTATATCCAATATAATTATTCATGAATTTGGTTTGATCAGGAACACAGTTCCTTCAGGGATATGTTAATATTGGCTCTCTGTAACTTAGCTCTTACGGTTGAGTTATTGTTGTTGGCGATAAAGGTTAGCAGTTTTAATTTTTTTTTTTAAAGAGATAATTTAATTTTCTTGCCTTTGTCATACAGAACTTTCGGACAATTTCTACATAATTTATTTCCGAAAGAGAAAAAAAAAATTTAAATAATAAATTTTACCGTAGTACCTTGCAAGTCGTTTTTAACTAAACTTGTATAAAAGAGGGATTGCTACCCAAATACTCACACATACATACGTTTGTGTGTGTAAAGAGAGAGTTAAACAGGTTTCAAGTAATAAGAAACAAAATATATAATCTTGATAAATATTGCATTCTTTTCCCAGGTTACCTTCATATCGGCTTCAACCAGTCGGTCACCATCCAGAAAACGGACTCTGATATTCCTTTCAACACCCGTGTTTATGAAAATGGTCACATCCATTTTCCAAAGAGGACATTCTTTATGAAAACTCATCTCCATTCTTCAGGAAAAGTAATTATTGACGCTTTTTTGCTTGAATAAAATTCTTCAACAAATATAAATTCCAAATATTTTTTCCGAATTTACGACTGGATGAATACTGTGTTGCTTAATAAATTATGGATTCACGAAGTCGTTGCTTTTAATATTATTAATTGTTACACTCTTTTGTATTAATTGTTACACTCTTTCTAACGAATTGACAATAATGAGTGGTCGTAATTTCCATCGGTGCGAAAAATAGAATCTGGGAGATGGGTTCAAATCCAAACCAAGGTTGTATGAATTCACCTCGAATTTCATGCTCTTGAAGGCATGAATCCATATCTTCTACCTGTTGGTGAAATAATAGAGTAAACTGTTTCTTAATTTTGATAGGACATTAAATGTAGAAAAGAAAAACTGTTGATTTTTAAGCAAGCCGGAAGAGAATCGATCTATGCTAGACTATTTTGCCCGTGGGCTCGCCTGCAGCGGTGCCTCCAAGAACACTATAATTGGTTGTAAATCATTTCCAATCTAATGTGTTATGACAGATTACTGTAATTAATTACCCGTTCTTTCTTGTATTATTAAATACTACTTTATACTGCGATATTTCAAGATATAAATTCTTTGTTTTTTTTATGTTTAGGGCGAACGTTTTTTAGGATTATATTGGGTAGTTTACAACGATAGTGCTTTTTTGTTTACTTGCAGTTAGAATTACAAGCACTTCGTCTTTGCAATCTTCAGCTAAAAGATCTTTTTTGTCCTTTTTCTTGATCAGTAACTTGCTATGTGTCCTTGAGGACATCTGGGTATGAATTTCTGGGTATTATAAACCGCTTTTCTCTGGCACTCCTTATTATTGGTTCCCATATTGTATTCATTTCGATGCTTGGTCAGCTCAGGAAATTTTTGTGGCTTAGCATGTGCTGAAAGCATAGAAATGAATACAATATGAGAACCAGTAATAAGGAGTGCCTGAGAAAAGCGGTAATAACAAAAATTGTAATATACGCTCTGGTAAAAATATGTAATGATAACAGCAAAAATTGCAATATGAGCACTGGTAAAAAAAATAGTTGCTGAAGACATTAGGTTTATAATACGCAGAAATTCATTAATAGATGTTCTCACGGACATGTGGCACAGTGGATAAAGGTGTTAGATCCAGTGAGAGGACCCAAAAGAGTGTGAGTTCAATACCCGGTTATGGTAGTGGAGAACTTGGAGAGGGGTATTAATAGACATCCATTAAACATGGCATCTTTTTTTTATCGTATTGAAGCAGCTCAACACGCTTTTTTTTTTCATTTTTAAAAACTGACATAGTTTTCTTGGTTTAAAAATACGACTAATGCAACGGTTTTATATTATTTTCTCTCACATATTGTACGCATGCAATAAGTTGACCTGTGTTATACAGGTCAAAAATCACTTATATGAATTTCAAAAATTCGTCGGCTTAGTTTGAGTTTAAAAAACCAAATCCCAAGGGTAAATTTATCCTTGAAACTTTAAAAGCCTGCGTTGGTAAATTATTAATTTTGAAATTTGGATTGAAGATAGTCGGAATGAAACTCAAAAACAAAAAAGAATGAACGTAAATTTATTATTCACATTATTATGACTGTTATCCTTATCTTCATTGCCATATTCACAACGCTTCAGCCGTTATACGCTCCGGCCTTCTTTAGGTGATTGGAATTTGAACCGAATCCTTTATTTCGTCCACCGGGATAGATTGTTCTAGTTCCAAGTGCCATGTCTCTTCCGGACACATGACCCAGTGGATAAAGGCATTGGTTTGATCCAGTGACTAGAGCCAAAGAGTTGTGAGTTCTAATACCAAGCTACAGCAGTAGTAAAACCAAAAATCATCCGGAAGAGGGATCAGATGTATTTAGCAATATTTAATTTCTGGGAGTTTTCAGGTATAAATATCATTGCCTCAAAAACGTTTTTTGAATCTAAATTGATGTTAAAGCACCGAGAAAAGTAAAAGCAATTCCCCAAGAACCCAGGTTCGAAATAAAATCTTCATCTTTGAATTAAATTAATACTGAAGTTCAGAACATATTTTTCTTTTTTTTCTTTTTTTTTTTTTTTTTTCAAACACTTTTTTAAGGCAATCCTGACAAAGAAACATTGTTAACAGTTTTAAAAACAAAAATCCTAATGTTCTATTTTCAGGTATCTGGAATTGAAGATCTCTATGTTTATAATGGCGGAAGTGTAACTATTGACACCAATGGAACAGTTGGACTGAAAACATTAGATCCGATTAAATCGGCGCGAACTATTTCATTGAAATCCATCCATGTCCAAGATAAGGGTCGCTTAAAATTAGATGCATCTTCGGTAGATGAACCTTTCATTGTTGATGCTACCAGCATTCAGGTGTGTGTTTTTTGTTTTTTTTTTTTGGGTGTTTGTTTTTTTTTTTTTTTTTTTTTTTTTTGTTGGGGAGTTCTGTCATATTTTCAGAAAGATATCTCTTGCTTTGTACGTATATCTGAAATATCTTTACGATTATACTGGATGGCCCAAAATATTAGTACTTTTTTGCCATTGGACATATTTCGTTTTCTTTTCCTATCTGCTTTCAAAACAACACCTTTTATATCGTAGCATAGCAGGAGGCATTTTTCATATTAAGTCAAAATTGGTTTATTGTTTGTTAATTTTACAATAGCGGATAGATCATTTTGACAAAGCTGAAAACCTTAAGCAGATGCAAAATATATAACACTAGAATTCCCTCTGAATGATCGGACCTACCAATAGCAGTTCGACAAGTTTTATGATGGGGAGTTTTCACTAAGCAATGCTCCATCGTCATTACCACATTGACTTGCCCACCAAGATAACTCGTAGTCGACGTCATAAAAATTATCAACGAATCACGATTTATCTCGTGCATAGCTTTTTATTATATATTCTCATCTGCGGTTGCCAACAGCGAATATATTCGCTGTGATACTTTCAGGGTAAAAACGATGTTAATACTTTAGTTGAAGCTATAAATCAACTCAGTTTTTAATTGCCTAACTTTGCTAATATGAAGTTGGCGTTTGAAATCAGATTTCCTAATTGACCTCTAGAGATCAACCTATTAAATCAATGTATTATTCTAAAATAACTCTTATTCCCGAATGTAAGTGCCATTCCTGTTGTTTTGTCGTTTCGATGCTTCCATATAAGTAAATAAATATCTCGACTAAAGTGCATAAAAATGTTCCGTTTTTGAAAGCGGTTGGAATGGTTGATAAAAAGAAAATATTATTCTGCCTCTATAACCATAAAAAGGGAAGTAACTCGTATTGTTATGTCTGCGATAACCGTCAGACAGACATTATAACTTGTTTCCTTCTTTCCCATAGATATTTAGAGCTAGAGATTATAATATGTTTATGGAACTCCTAAGTTAGAATTATATATATATATATATATCATTATTTTTTTAATAAGTGTGTGTGTAATAGCGTGTTCGGAAAATAAATCGGTTGGCCTTATCTCGGATCCAAGAATTTAATTTCATTGCTGATCACTTTTTTTATGTTGTTGCAGTGAGGTTCATCGAGGTAGAGGGTTACGTTAAGAGAAACTTTATACGTATAGAAGGGTAAGATAACGATTAACTCTAGACTTGGATAGGATAAGACTGTAGTGATCGAGGGAGCATCCTCTTGGGAGTCAGTTCTACAGGGCAGTGGTTCGCGGGAATAAGCTGTTCGAGTGGAACTTATCACTGAATGTGGGTGGTTTGCTACAATGTGCGAAGTATGGAATGTTCATGCCGTGAAGGTTTTAACTGCGGAGTCAAGGAGTGTAGTTCGTCCGAGCACTTTCCGTGGAAGGGGTATTAGAGGCTGGCTACATAGAGAGAGAGAGAGAGACACTGACTGACTGAGAGAGATTGACTGACTGACTGACTGACTGACTGACTGAGAGATTGACTGACTCACTGGAAAATAATTCGTTACCCACATGGACTCAGACTCTTTTGAGATCTGTCGAGACTGGAAAGAGAGAACTAGGCAACTCCCTCTCCCCAAATATGACAACCTTTATGATGATGGCGTTGATGATTAAATTCGTTACCAACGTGTAGGTTCAACAATAAAAGCTTCCAGCTTCACCAAAATCGTCGTTTGGCTTTGCACGAGTTGGTTGGAGATGAAAGAAAATCAGAGTAGAAAAATGTGCTGATGGCGTGATTTTGTTTAAGGTGGACTTCAACTTGTCAGGATATGATACTCGATTTCATTACCTTCCTTTACGGCCTATATTGAAATGAGACAACCAGAGTATTTTTATGAAACTCCGATAGACTGCCGCTGACTCGGTTATAATTTTGAATGACGCCGCCTTTAACATGTTTGTCATGCTTAGCCCTCTTCATCCGCTTATTCCACTGTTGCGGTCTTTGGAGTTGGTTGCACTTAGCCAAGGTTGGCTTTACTCAAAGACAACAGATCACGTAAGCCCTTCAGCACGACAAGGGGCGACTATCAGAGATACGTCCATGGAAACACACACATGTTTTACACTGTTCGTCATCCAATGTACTAAAAATTAGGTATTTCACTAGTATTATGAGTCAACCAAATAAATCAGAATCAAGACTGGCTACTTAGAAACTGCAACTAGAAGTATTTGATCAGCTCTTCTATAATACACTGTCATTTCTAACATATTTCAGAGCTTAACGCATAAATGAATAATTATACACTTTAAAAAGTAACATACCGCCCTTTGATACTGTATGAATTCCAAAATTGAGGCATTGATATATGATCCTTCGGTTATGTGGATAATCCGAGGAATTCCTGAGAAATGAATATCCAGGTAAAAATCCTAGAAGAGAGCTCAATGTGTGAGAATAATAACAAATCATGCAGAGCAATGTAATTAAGGAAAATTTCAAAGAAAAAAAATTATATTTGAGTTTTCCAGCTATAAACTTAAAAATTTATTTCAACAGTTGTTTTACACTGCATCATCAGACTGGTTTAAATGCGCCAAACAAAAAATAAATTGATTTAAGAAACAGAGAAAAGAAAATTGTGGTAGCGGGAGATAACAAATGACAGGAAGGAGTAAAAATGAAGGCAGAAGGGAGAGACAGATATCTTGTTGGGTGAAGAGGCCTGAGGTGAGGTGAGGTTTATTTTTTTACGAAACTGTTTGAAATAGCTGTTCTGTCAAATGCCATAGGAATAGATGATCTTTTTAAATATACAGAGTAACCCGGATGTAAGAGAGTTGTCGGAAGCGGAGAAGAAGTCTCTTATATCAGGGTTTCTCTTATATCCGGGTTTGGTCTATTTTATATACATTAACACAGGCTCTAATTTGGGACCAGCGAAAATATCTCTTATATCCGGGTTACACTGTGTGTGTATATATATATATATATATATATATAGTATGTTACTTGAAAAAACATACATCTGAATACTGTAATAATTTTGATACTATTATATAAACATACATATTTATATATTGCATTAATATATTAGTAATATATAACATATAATACATATTATTATCAGACCACCAAGTAAATCATAGCAAGCAACAACGGGAAAAATCAAACGCCAAGATAAATATAAAGAATAAATGCCTATTTTTAGAATAGTTTAAACCTATTTCTATGGAGACAATTAAATATAATTTCATTTATTTGGTTTAATAACTGATCTATGTTTTTGTATTTAATTATTTTAGTTTTTAATTCGAGGCAAAGGTTACGTCTATTCCTAAAGTTGTAGGACATTTGGGACTTAAGGATTTTCCACTTTATTTGGGGTGTAAAGCCTCAGTATTTTAAATTCCAAATGTGTTTTGACGGAGCTGATTGACATTTTTAGAGACTCGTCTGAAAATGAATGTCTGTGATTGTATAATCTCTACTTCCAATTCCTAGCTGAAATTCCTATAAATGTTTTTTTTTTTTGTTTTTTTTTATTTATTTTCATTTGGGAATATCGTTGCTTGATAAAAGACATTTTTTATGTAGACATTTAATTCAAACTTTATCAATAATCTTTGGTATTACAATTGCAAGTGGGGGCACACTTTGAAATTTTTCTTAATTATACATATATATAGGTGTGTGTGCAGTGTATATGGTTAAAGTGAATGATCGTGCATGTCAGTTGTGGTGTAAAATCTTTTTAAATGGCGACTGTGTTATATTGAACAAGCCTCGTTCTGGAAGACTACGCTGAATATCTTTTTAAAAACTACCGATGTGCCATGCTCCTAATATATCTTGTTCCACAGTTCGCAAAGATATCAAACGAACTGAGAAAACTTTCAAAGAGGGAATTTAAGTTCCTCATGGGCTTTCAGTTGAGAAGCGAACATATTATCCTATCATCTACTACAGACTGTTAATCTTGAATGCTAACTTTTTATTGTTATTGGCAATGGAAAATAGGTTTTGCGTGTCACCAGAAAACGTAAAAGTCTCGTTATGAGAAACCAGTGCCAACACCAAACGCAGTACAACAACCGCAGAAGTCACTGCTTTGTGCCTGATGGAATATGAAAGTTGTCGTCCATTACGAGCGACTGGAACATGGAATTACCCTCGCTGCAGACGTTCATTACATGTAACCTGATCGGCTAAACAAGACATTACGCCAAATTTACACTACTTTGGTAAAAAGAAAGTATTATTCTCAGTTATGACAATATAATAACGCTGTGCCAAACGAAGCAAGAACAAGCAAGACCGTTAAGATGGGAAGTTCTACATTCTCAATACTCACCAGGCTTAGTCCTGACAGATTTCCATTTGTTTCCTTCCCAAGAACATAAGTGTCAATACATTTAGAAACAGAATTTGAAGATAGTTTTTCATTTTTTTGCGGCGGGAGAGAAGAACCCAGATTTGTTTAGCGGAGGAATTGAAAATGTAGCATTTCTTGAGAAGAATGTGGCAAACTTCTTGCTGCTCTACCGCTAATTCCATGGAAAGTGCTCGGATGAACTGTATTCCCTGGTCCCACCAAGGCGAACCTCCATGACTAGAATACGCCATACCACTTACATAGTAGCAAACTACCCACATTTCTTCCATATTTCATTGGTGAGAAGTTAGTTCCACCCGAGCAGCTTCTTCCAGCGAACCACTACCCAGTGAAATCGACTCCCAACGGGATCTTTCCCCGATCACTATAATCTTGACCTATTCAAGGCAAGGGTTAATCGTTATCTCCCTCACCTAACACGAAAATGGCCATGTAACGTAATCCTCTACCTCGAGTTGCCCCCAGGCCTTTTAAATGTTGACTCTCACTGTAATTTAAAAAAAAAGAATCTCGTAGTCGACTTGTGGCTACGATTGGTTAGGACCAGCAGTTCGTAAGTCGGGCCGTAATTAATTTTGCAATTTTTTTTTTTTTTTTATCTTTCTTTAGACATTATTGTATGTTTATAATAACCATATTTCTACATGTCATTTGGTTTCTTATGCTTACGCTTGTCAGGTTTAAATCAAACACCGCATGCTAGTTGTTTTAATATTCGACTAACACACAAAATATATTTTGTTGCAAAACGTACCAAGATTTATACAAATACTAAATACTTTATTAGCCACTAGTCGATGTCGTCAACTCGGGGTAGCCGGTGGATTTTTTTTTTATTTCACATACATGTTGAGCTTTGTCTGAATTGTTTGTTTCTATTTCTCCTAATAAATGTCACGATATAGATGAAACACATAATGTGCTATCCTTTCAAAAATAATTCGATGTTTGGGAGAATTCCTTCAAAATGTACAAGGGGTTTAATCTGTAGAGATAAACATTCTCATAATCCCTTAGTGGTAAATCTCCTTTCTAGAAAACACTCACAGACGCGGGGTAGTCGTGGTCATAAAGTCAAATAGTCTAAGTGGACGATAAGGATGATTATGTGTTTTGGGGGGTTTTTGGGGGTTTTTTTTTTGCATGCTAGTTAACATCCGTGTCAGTCAGTCGTTGGCTCTCACGCTGGCCAATACAATCTTCTGCGTATTCATGGCAGCCAGCTATTGGCTCTCACTCTGGCCAGTAGAAAATGACCGCAAACTATATGAAAACTGCCGTAGAAGCATGAAAAAATCGATTATTTCCACTATCGATGGAAGTTGGGAAATGCCACGTCGGTCTTGGCCTTCCCGCTAACTTGGAGCATGTGCATGTAAATTTTGGTGCAAATCCGTCGAAAATTGAGGCCGTGCAATCGTTAAACACACACACACACATCCTGCCTTATATATATATATATATATATATATATATATATATATATATAATTCCAGTCGAATCCAATACATTCACTTACGTGCTAATAACATTGGGAAAGGTATGAATCCTCTTTCTCTCACCCATCCCCCGCCAGCTATGGGTAAATTGCAGGACAGACTGGAATCTATAACCTTGGATGACAACTGGTCTAGGAGAAGGACAACTCTGAATTCAAAACCTGCGGAGGATCTTTTAGGGACTTTGTGGCACGTTGTGCACCAGTTCTCAGTTTTCGGGTTTTCAAAAAGTGTGGTTGGTTCTGCACAAAGCCTTCACCACTATAATCAAATAGTATGTGCAGGTTTGTCTAGCTTTCGGTTCCTAGGAAGTGAGTTGTCTAAACCTCATACGTCGTAAAAAGGGTCCCCAGTAGGCGCAGGTCGATAGCCCGCGTCGATCAACGACGGGAGATTCCACACACACACACACATATATATATATATATATATACATACATATATGTGTGTGTGTGCGCGAGCGCACTACAGTTTAAAATTTGAAGCCTCCTCTGGAAATTATTATACATAGTTAAAAAATTGAGATATATATATATATTTAAATTTTATTACGAGAAAAAGAAAAAAAAAGCTTTTAAATTTTATTATGAGAGAAAGAAAAACAAGATTTTTATGATTAAATTTTGCTTTTGTCAAAATATGCACCTTTAGCCTTGATTACTGCAGCACAAATTTTTGTTTTTCGTTGCAAAATTTTCTCAAAGTATAAGTTTGATAATTGATTCCATTTTTTTTTTTCCGCAATGACTCGAAGAACTCTTTCTTTTTGCGGATGGAAAGATTTTACTATTCTCTCAAGTTCATCCCATGCTAATTATGGGTATCTCTAAACTTTTGAAATGTAATAAATTACATTTTATTTATATATATATATATATATATATATATATATATATATATATATATATATATATAATGTGTATGTAATAATCTTTACATATATTCAGAAGAAATCTCATTTTGGATAGCCTATAGTATCACCTCGGTAAAAAACAGGACATAACTTTCAAACGTGCAAAAAATATGGGTCCCACTATACACTTTTTCTTTTCTTTTTTTTTTTTTTTTTGAAAGGTTAAGCATCATGCATTTCAGTGTACACAGGTAAAACTTTTTTGGAGGGGTTAAAACTCAAACAAAAATTCAGGTATCGTACTCTATAAATGAAGTCGGCGTATACACAAGTAAATACGGTGAATGAAAGTGTAAAGTTGGATCAGATTCCGATAAGTAAAATTTCTTCCACCAATGGAATTATGATATCAAAATATTCGGAAATAAATTTCAAAGAAATATTTCAAATTGTCTTGTATATCAATTTACATTGTTACTTTTTGTTCCCCTGGAATTCCAACTTTAATTGCTCTCTTTAAGGCCCCTTTTTATTGTCTATTTATGAAAGGTCTATGGCGGAGGACATTTTCAGATCAACACAGCTTTGGACATCAAGACACATCATTTGTTCGCCATATACTCTGGAGGAATCATAAATCTTTCTGGAAAGGGCTTAAAAACACATTCAAACATATCGCAGTCTATCAGTCTTGGACCAGGAATAGGTACGTACAGTCATGGATTATTCCACAAAAATTGTTCGTAAAATCAGGTTTCGTTATTTCTTACACTTATCTCTTAGTTTTGCTTGTTTTGGGGTTTTTTGGTTGTTGATGTTTGTCTTGTTGTTTGTGTTGTTTTTCTATTTTTTGTTTTGTTTTTCTTTTTGTTTTTTGCTTTATTTCCTCATCATAAATGGTATCCGCTTTTGAATTCGGTCTTCGATCCAAACGTGAAGTACTAGACCTGTTACGTTGCTTCGTAATAACGGTAGAACGCATGGGGGCCGAACCTTTCACGGATCCTTTCTGTATCCTTAAGAATCGTTGACACAGTTGAATAGGATATGTTAATCTTACCTGCGAGCGCACTTTGTTTCCTCCTTCATACTGTCGTACATATGCAACACACTCGATGTGCTCGCTTACTTTCACTTTGCAGACGTACGAATTTTAACCACACATGTCGTAAACCGAACCGTCGTAATTCGCATATGTCGTAAGTCGACAACTGCCTTATGTATCTGTATCTGTCTATTTCTAAGATGAGTTATTATGTACACTATTTACATTGCTCGGACTAACTTGAGGACACATTGCACAGTGGATAAAGGCGTTAGTTAGATCCAGTGACAGAACGCAAAGAGTATGAGTTCAATACCTGGTTAAGGCGGTGGAGAACTTGGAGAGGGGAATTAACAGAAGATAACTGATAACTGACATCCATTAGACATAGCACGTGGAACTAGAACAGTCTACCCCAGCGAACGAAATAAAGGGTTCAGTTTGACATTCCAACCACCTAAAGAAGGCCGGAGCGTACAACAGCCGAGACGTTGGGATAAATATAGCAACAAAGATGAGGATGATAGTCTGAGTAATATAAATAGTTTACCTGTACTCTGTTATTTACAATTCTTCTAGAGTTATTTACGAGGCAGTTTAAGTAAACTAAATGTCAGCTAAATCAGAGGGAAATTGATAATTCCATAATCAACTGTTGTATTTGTACTTATCTATTTTAGGTTCGGTCAAAGGAGGCAGTGGTGGTGGTCATGGTGGAACAGGCGGACGTGGCTCAGCGAAAACAGACGTCGGTCGATCTTATGATTCCATTTACACACCACTTATCTATGGAACTTACGGAGGATACGGACGAGATGTGGGTAAGTCGACATGGATTGCTTAAATATAAAAAAGTTACTCTTCAGAATCATAAAACGTTGTGGAATAAAGCGTTACCATATCTAAAAAGAAATTGTCAAATTAGAAGGCTGGTTAAAAAAATAAAAACTTTGAAGTCTTAAAACATGGACAATCAGAAGGAAAGTACTCTAAGCTCTTTAGCAAATGAAGAAAAGAAATTTCTGAAAGGACATGGAATTAAAAAACTTCGGCTCTTGGAATAAATTCCTTAGGATTTTTACATCGTCGAAGAACAATGGTAACCTAACTAGTGTCAGAATATTGCAAATGAAGTGAACTGCATAAAAAGTTATCTACACATTTGTGACTTTCTACGAAACGGAACTTAGCAAAATATAAATGACTTTGAGTGTTTATGATTTACAATTTTTTTTTTTAAGTCAAAAATATCTTAATTGTGATTCATTAGAAAAGATATACTTTTCTATCTAAATCTTATTTAAATGTTTCGGAGTCTGACAGAATTATAAATAAATAAAACAATTTTGAAAACTATTTTGATTGGTTTCGCTGATCAGGGTCATCAGAAAATTGATGTTATTTCAACCAAATCTCGTTTGGCGATAGAGAACGTGACTTTCGTTAGTCATATGAACGCTGGGTTTTTCTTTTTTTACTTTGTTTCATTTTCTTTTTCATTATTTTTTAGTTTATATACTCATTTCTTTTCAGATTTTACGTATCTTACATTGCTTGAACATTAGCTAAATTTCATTTTAAACTAATCTCAATACAAAAATTATCAGGATTAATGCAAATAAAATGTATTTAGCTAATTGTTGTTATATTTAGTAACTTCACTCTATAGTTTCATAGACGAAACGTTTTTCAATCGTTTCGTCAAATTGCCAGGTTTCAGCAATTAAAATTATCATAGACTTCTAAAAATAATAAAAAATTTAATCAAAGTAAAGCAAAAAAAGAATTAAATCAGAACCAGTAGTCTACCAAATGACAAACGTGAAGTGCGATAGAAGAAAGTGTTAGCATAGAACTTACGGTCACGTCTAGCCTTTTCAACTGTAAAAAGGTGAATCGTTACCGCCAATCTAGTATTGCACTTAAATTCATAAGGTTTAGGTACTGTAGCGGCAATACCGAAGAAATAATATTTATTTTTAATAATACAAAATGTGACACAAAGCCAGAAGTGGGGAGAAGGTAGGGCTTGTCTTCAATCTGTCAATTCTCAAAAATTAACTACCCACGATTACCGACTCAAACGTACCACAGTATTCCTTACACCAAAATAACACATTCTTACTGCAGTCACCATAATACCTCTATGTAGTCCTAATTAGTTCCCATATGTACAATTTGTCTGCGATGGAGAGGAATTAAAAGAAAAACAATTTTTCAAAATGAAACCTCAATGAATATTTACAATCATTTATTCAGAGAAGAAAGTCCATCGAAACAATTATCATGAAAATATTTATAGAAAATAGATAGGAAAACTATATTATGGCAGTGGGAAAGTGACTGAAGACAAGATGTCAGGTCCAATAATGTATTGAAAAATATAAAAATTTGGCACAAGGCCAGAAGGAGCAAATGGGAAAGGCTGCTTTTCAATCTGTCTTATCTTAAACTTAGCTAGTCAAATATACCACAATATTCTTTGCACTAAAACCACACATTCTTACTTACCATTCTTACTGCAGTCACCATAATACCTCAAGTCTCTATTTAGTCTTAATTAGTTCCCATATGTACAATTTGTCTGTGGGGAGGATAAAAATAACAATTAAAAACCATCGAGGAACATTTAGCAGAATAATTACCAAGAAAGTATTTATAGAAAAGTCACAGGGAAGCTACGTGAAAGTGACTGAAGACGATATGCCAGGTGAGAACTAATAACTTCTGTGAATTTCCTCAAAAAATCTAAATATATAACAGAAGCAGAAGATCACATGATGTGGCAGTAGTATTCAAATCAAGTAAAAATGGTAGACTTGAATGAAAATCGATACAGTTAAAGTAAATAGAAAAGAGACAGCGTTCATATGAGTAACGGGAATTTCGTGTTGTCTCGACAATTTAGATTTGAAATAAAAATCCATTTTTCTGATGACGCTTTATGATCAGCCAAACATCGAAATATGCTTTTAAGATATATTTTCTATCTAAATCGGTTTACATTTTTTTTTTATCTTTCAGTATTTTATAAATACAATTTTTCAATCTGTACTATTTAATGAATGTATATAGAAGGAAACACGAGCTTTATGTTGTTTCGTTTTAATTTTGTGTAACTAAATAGAGAAGAAGGAAGTATTCATTTTTTATGTTAATATTATGGCTTGATCATTTTCACAGAATAATCCTTTGTATCATGCAGGTATGTTATATTTTGGCGACAAACCTTACAAGAATCAGCTAGTTTACAAAGGTTATGGAGGCAGTGGAGGAGGAGCTATTCAGATCCAAAGCTTACACGTTGACATAGACGGCGAACTGAAGGTCGATGGAGAAGATGCAGATACTGTACACGGCATTGGAGCAGGTAAGAGGATTTTTACCATTTCATATATATATATATATATATATATATATATATATATATATATATATATATAAAATGTAGGAAAAGTTTTCTTGTAATGCGTTTCGCCCTTTTGCGTCCGACGAAGTCCTAAAGGACGAAAAGCGTCAAAAGAAAACTTTCCCACTTTGTCATACATTTTCCATCAATATTGTTTATATATATATATATATATATATATATATATAACATAAGACAAACATAACGATAAATATTTTTATATATCAAGAAGATTATTGGGTGAAACTGTGTGCGGACTGTGGGCAATTTCCTGGACTAATGAGTGAGGCTAGGAGGCTTGGCGAATTTAACATTCACTGGATATTTTAGAGGCAAGAGTGGCACAGGAAACGGAGAGTAAGCTATTTAATGAGTTTTCTTGAATCGATGGAAGAGCAAGGAGAAAGATTGATGGTAAAAAGTCAAACATTGCTTAAAGCTACAAGGGATGACAAGCTGTAGAGAGCCATAGTTGTTCATTCGCTGAAGAGAATTGTCAGTTTCTGTCGATTTTATTTTCCCCGAAAGATTTGAATTTCTCGATTGCAGTGATCGGACATCAAGTTGTAAAGAAATGATCGTAAGATACTTTAAGCTATATTATATTTTTGTTCTCCAATTATAAAATCATTTAAAATTTGTAAATAATATAGAAGAATGTCTACTTGTTTTCAGAGGCAAACTATTGGGAATTAAAAGGAAATATTTTGCGATTACATATCGGCTTGAAATAGGAGAGCGCCAGATAAAATGTTACGTGGAGGTTTAATATTGATTATGAAAAATTGTAATGAAAAATTCTTTTGCTTCTCTTCTATGAATTATTCAGTCCAGTATCGTTATTAGTCTTAATAATGAATTCATCATTACTTATCACAAGTAAGTAATAACACTGTGCCATAGAAAAAGAGTCAGTGACAAAGAAAGACAATAAGAAAAAGAAAATGGCGACTGAGGGATCAAACTTGATATATATCGTCATTCACAGACAGTTTTGCCGTATCACATCTCCTCAGTGTGGCTCGACCTATGATCGCTTCAAGCCTGACTGATTTGGTATCAGTCGGAGATTCAAACCCCTAGGCAGAGATTGAGAGAGATTGAGAGCTAGATAGATTGAGATTGAGAGCTAGATAGATTGAGATTGAGAGCTAGATAGATTGAGATTGAGAGCTAGATAGATTGAGATTGAGAGCTAGATAGATTGAGATTGAGAGCTAGAGAGATTGAGAGCTAGAGAGATTGAGAGAGATAGATTGAGAGATAGCGAGAGAGATAGAGATTGATTTTTGCGTATTTATTTTTTCATAAACACACCAGTGACCTAGAGGACTCGATTCGTTGGGAGAATCTTACATTTTATACATATATATATATATATATATAAATCAAACTTTTTATTGTTACCGCGAGAGACGTTTTTTCTGCATAAAAGGAACGACTTGAAGGAAAACATTAACAGTGCCTCTATGGGTGGCTCTCTTGAAATTTCTTTCTTTTCTAGAAAATTATAATTGACGATCGAAATTACTCGGAAGATGACAGTTTCGGCAAATTTCGTTACAAGCTACAGTCATCAAACGACGTGTTCAACACCAACAGAAACTCATGAACATTCCCGCTTCATTATATTCAATATAATATTTAAACGAAGAATTTCTATATATGAATAGAGACAAAAGGAAAGCTTTTTTTTTCCATCGCTTCTGATTGACTTTTCAAAGCAAATGTAAAGATTTTATTTTGCGACATGTATTTATAGACAGTAAAATTTAACGTTTAGACTTTCAAAATTTTTAAATTTAAGAACATTCAAGAATATTAAGAATGTGAATGCTAAGGTAAACTATACAGGAAGGCTAGGATGTGTAATTTAATGCCAATAAATGAAAGTGGGCAAATGTACTTGATTGTTTTTTACTTGTGTATATATATATATATATATATATATATATATATATATATATATATATATATATATATATATAATGTGTGTGTATATTGATGTAACAGCTTAATGATCCAAAATTCTTTTTAGTATTTGTTTTTATTTTTAAAAAAAACAGTGATCGATACAGAAGTAGAGCTTAAAATTATAATTATTTTTAAAAATAAAATGATTCCATCGCTACACAGAAATTACTATGTTTCGAAACTGAAACTAAAATCCTAAAGTTTAACATTATACTTAAAATTTAGACCACAGTTTCATTCTCAAGCGATTTTTATTAATGACATTAATAAAACTATATATATATATATATATATATGCACACACACATTTTTATTAATATAATTATTTACTATTTTAATTTGATAAACAATTCATATATTTATTTTAAATAACAGGTTTTGATTTAACCTACCAGGGAGTTGACTCGAGCACTACGAGTGAAATTGTGTTGATGAAACTGTTCAGAAACATTTAATAGTTGTGCTGGCACGATGTCAAAAGTCATTGTGACTGAGGGTTTGTGTGTACTGGCCTCATTAAACTGCAGATCATGCCAGATTATGCATTCGCTCCGGGTGTGCTCATTATAGTTACAGTATAAGCCGCAGGTTGACTCTGTGGCTACTGAAACACGCATGTGCCTGAGCGGACGCCTGTAAACGTGTAACAAGCCATAATGTATATAATCAAACATTTATTTCATACGATTTCTAATGACTTATTATAATGGAAATTTCTTTAATCTTCTTGATTCGATTAATCACATTGCATTCACTTTTGTGATTCAACTCAAGAGGTATTGACCGGCGAAGTCAAAAAGTGATTATCTTTTATTTGTAAATCCGTTTATAACTGAAACTATGTCCATTTCGTTTTTGCTTGCTTTTTCTTTCTTTTTTTTTTTTTCTTTTTTCCTTTTTTTTTCTTTTCTGAAAACACGCTGCAGGCTAAAATACACTAAAAAACACAAAGATTTGTTGATAAATTTTAGATCTTTTTTTAAAGTTTAATGTCTTCTAAATTTATTTTAATTTTTTACTTTAATTACTGCTTAATTGAGAACACAAGAAACGAGACTATTTAATTGACATTTCCAACAAGCACCTGCACGTTTTATCTTCTTTGCTAAAATTTTAATGGTGGTGTTCTTAAACTAAGTTCAAGAGGTCAAATTGCGACCAAATCTCTTGTAATGCTTCTTTTGGACATCAATTTAGATTTCATTTTCTCCATTTAAAGAAATCTTAAGTTTTGCCTAAACCAGTAGTTCCCAAACTTTTTATTCTTTGTGCCTCATTTTCGGAATCAAAATTTGCTCGCGCCTCACCAAATTTTATGTGATAAAAAGTACATTTAAAAAAATTAAGGACAATAACCGCGAATTAGATGTCGGAACATTATCATTGATGACATTCTCCTCCAATTTGCGGACTCTAGTTACTGTATTCTTAATACTTGATATAATGTAAAAATCTCACAATGATAAAATCGGTCAATAATTATTTATAATTATTTATACTGGGATTCATGCATGTAATTACAAATAATCCATTTTAAATTTTGAAATTATATTTATTTTTGGCATACGAATTTATTTAAAACGTTTTTTTTTTCTAAGTCTTTGATTTTCTTTCATTTATTCCGCCTTACCAGCTATCCTCTTCCGAAGCCCTCTTTGGGAAGCACTGGCCTAGACTGATAGGACACAATAGTTAGGCACCCAGTGAAGACCAAACACAGTTTTGTGGATGTAATCCGCGAGATTATTCTAATACTCGCCCTGTGGAAAATGTCCTTCTAGATTATTTTTGCTCTTACTTTTTTTTCTGACAGACAATTTGATGGTTTTTTTTTTTTTTTTTTTTTTTCATCTTCTTTAAAAAGGTGGTGGCGCCGGTGGAAGTGTTTGGATCAGATGTGAAAAAATCCTGGGTCATGGAAAGATAACTGCTCGTGGTGGCCGAGGAGGATATAATGGAAAAGTATTTGGAGGTGGAGGTGGTGGAGGTCGGATCTCTATTCAAACCTTCGACATAGCCAGTTTTAATGCGACTATACTTGCACCCGGAGGTTCGTATAAATGTATATTTACTAATTATTTTTGCTAAGAATGTGTTTTTTTTTTTTTTTTTTCATTGTCTAGAGAATTTTTTTGAGCTGAAGAAATAACTTTCGTGACGCGTTAAGGAAATGTTTGCGGGGACATAGCTTCAGAATATAATTTTAACTCCTATTGTGTGGCTTTCCACGGCGAGTTTTAATGGAGTTTTTTTTTTGTTTTTTTTGTTGTTTTTTTTTATCTCTGGCGATCACCGAATTTTTCATATGTAAAAGAAAATATGAAAAAATATCTATCGCATTATTAGATTACTTTTCGAAAATAAAGATTCTTCAACTCCAAAGTCAGTATACATAATTTGTACCGAAATTAAGAATTCATGTTAGAATATTTTTTTAATATGACGCAAAAAGATTCGATTTTTAAAATTGTATTTTTTTCGTTTATAGAATATACGTTTATAGTTAAACTAATAAATATAATCATATATGCAAACCGTTCATTTTATGGAAGAAAATTGATTTTTTGTGAATTTTTAATATATATTAAGTCATGAAATATTATTTTATAATTTAATAAAACTTATATTATAATTAAAATCGAATCTTATTAAAGATTCCTTTTATTTTAAAATTTCGTTTATTTATAATTCATAATTTTTACATTATTTTAGAATTTTATTATATTTTATCAATTCAATTTTATAAATTCATTTTTTAACTCAAAACTATCATTTTTTTATATATTTGTTTTCTTTTCATTGTCTAGGAGAATTTTTTGAGCTGAAAAAATAACTTTCGTGACGAGTTAAGGAACACTTTGGGGGACATTAGCTTCAGAATATAATTTTAACTCCGATTGTGGGTTTTAACTCAAAACTATCATACCATTGAATCATTGGAAAATCTCGATATATTTCAAATTAAAAAAAATCTCCCCACCACAAATAATCCAAATCGATTCCTTTTTATGTATTTGTTTTTATCTTGACTGATTATCGAAAAATTCGATCCTGTAATAGCTACAAGTTTGTTTTTTTCTACCTCATTATGCTTAGATGAGTTCACCTATCGTCCGCACAAGATTTTTGAACAGGAGTAGAGGTTTGTCCCTTGTTTCCTGTAACGAATTGGGTTTCTGTTTACTTCTACAACCTACCTTAACTCTATACTTCTAACTTCTCTCCCTAAACTCTGAAATGTTATTTACTCATTTTTCTCTGTCGCAATAGTAGTAGATAGGCTCGCCTATTGCCCAGTTTACAGACCTCCTCGATTATTTTGAACAAGATCAGTTTTATTCCTTGTTTTCTACTAAGGATTTACTTTCCGTTTCATTCTAAAGTCTTTTCATTTTATTTCACTCACAATTGTGTCTTATTGGCATCATCGCCTTGGTGTGAAATGATTTTAAAATAATTATTTGAAACCTTTTCGTGATTAAGAAATACTCTCATTCAACAAAGCTTTCAGTGGTTTCCGTTTGATATCATCTCCCTTAGAATATTTAAGTTGAAATTACTCTTTACCATGAAATACATTGACCTTTATTTATCACTTTATTATCACTGGTCTGCCATTATGGGTGATCGAAGAAAGACAGGCGAACAGAAACACACTGTAATTAAGTTAAAATATCTAGTTGTCTCATTCCAATATTGTTTCAATTTATTGTTAAAAATTACTAAAAAATATTGGTTCCGACAGGAACAGAAACTACTTCATTTTCCAAGTGAAAGATTTCTAACAGTATTTTCATGCTGCAATATGCGGTTTTTGCTGTATTACTGTAAAAAAAAAAAAAAAGTACGGTTAATTTGCTGTTTAGCACCCGCGCTTAGTTTGCATTAAAAATTTCCAGAATACTTACATTTGTGTAATTGTACATGCTTCATTCGAACCTGGCTTGATATCTACCATTTTGTTGTTATCGAATGTAAAAGTTCGGATTCATTCGCGTCGCGACAGCCATTACTCGCGTTGTTTGCATACATTCGCTGCTGAAAAGCTATGAGTAATATTCACTTTTCTTGATTATTGCGCCCGCAGCGCACAACTGAACGTGTGTACGTAAATAGTTCTCTTGCACAGTAACTGTGGCAACTAAGATCAGTAAAAAAAAAAAAAAAAAAGGGAAAAATCCCGTTAACTACAATCTTTGCGCTTAGCTTTCCGCAGCGAATGTATGCAAACAATGCCAGTAATGGCTACTGCCAACGACGTGAATTAATCCAAATTTTTACTGTCAATAACTCCAAAGGGGTAGATTTTATCAAGCTAGATTCGAATGAAGCATGTACAATTACACATAAATGTAAGTATTCTGGAATTTTTTAATGCGAACTGAGCAGGGTTGCTAAACTGCAAATTAACCAAAAGCACATATAAATAGGTTAATTAATGCCGAAATCTGAATGTTTTGAAGTCAATTTTCCGGCTTCAACTAAATATAACTTGAACGTAATTGTATGCCGTTAACTACAGATGAAATGTTTTGTTAGTAATTTTTATATAACAAATATGTTACTGGTGTTTTTACAATAAAGCTTGTTATACTTTTATAGATCTTTGTTTTGGCGGTTCACTATTTGTCCATAGCTGGGACCCTAACAGGTTCTACCACCCAGGGTTAGCGTGGACCTGGGAACAACAGCAATTAAGAGATGGATCCACGCTCCTCAAAAGCTCCAATTTCCCGACCAGAGGCTTTGCTACCGGATGTAGTGTATCGTCATACCCAGGACACTAAGAAATAAAGAAAGCATACATAATTAGGATGAAAGAAAGGGAACATATTACTATCATTCGCTTCACGTCAGCTTCAGTGAAATACAAATCATTGTTAGTTTTTAACATTGTCATTTGTACCCACTTAATTTAAATAATGAACTGATATAATAATGAATAATTAGGTATTTTAGTGTAAGACTTTCTTGAAGTTTTTGAACTCAAATATTTAATGTTGCAGTAGGGGAATATTCATTTTTATTTTATAGTTGTGGAATTTATACATTCATTAACTTAAGAATTAGGAAAAGTGTGACATTTTCACTCATACTGCTTGTTTTTATTATTATCAAAATTAATCTTTTCCCTAAATTTTAGGATTTGGAAGATATGAACCAGGAGGAGCAGGTACGGTCTATCTTGAAGCAAAGAACATCACAAGCGGACAGTTCCTGCGAAAAAGTTTATTCATTAACAATGATGGCCAACCTTACCCGAAAGAAGGGAAGACTGTACAACCTTTGGAAAATCTATTTAATGGCGAGTACAATAATATTGGTCAAGCAGGTGGCATTACTTGGCTCTACCATAACGATACGACTTACAGTTTTGACGAACTGAGAGTAAGCGGAAATGCACACGTCGCCATATTAAGCAACACCACGTCATCTGATATTAACATTTACGTTGACACTGTGACAGGGGATAATACTGGTGTCTTACATGCTGGTAAAAGACAAACCTTCAAATTTCACAATATAAATGTCTATCTACCGTTGAATATCAGAACATACAGGTAAGTTAATTTGTCAATATATTTTAGTAGAAATATTGATATTTTTTATGCTTTATCAACCCTTCGCAGGTTATTTAGACCCAGATATTTTTAGATTGTAAGAATTTTGAGGTATTTTCTTATGGGTTGGGTATCTGCCAGCGAAGATAGATGTCACACCTCAGTCGGGACGGAAAAAATCAGCAGCACTGAAATCAAACCCTAAAGGAACCAAACAATGGATCACGACGGGTAGAGCACGAACAACGCTTCCACACAGGAACACCACACGTACGGGATGAACGCAGTCGAGACACCAGAAACGCAAACAAGGGAGAACGAACCAAGTTGCTTCAATTTGCTGATCGTACGATAACCGGTGTTTCAAGTTGTTATAGCCCTAAGCCACATTGTTTCGGGTATTTGGTAAAATAGTAATTGTGGTTTCAATCTCTGGGCCAGGCAGTGCAGACTTGAATTGAATGAAAACAAGTAATTGAGCAGTACACATGGCTCTCCACAATTTACTGTCCTTTGTAGCTCTTAATGAATTTTGTCTTTTTCTTATGTCTCCTAAACCCTGTTCCATCAACTATTTACTGAAGCTCGCTATGTAGGTTATGCGTTATTTCATCTGTCACTTTTGGTTGCAGTCTGTCTTGTGTATCACAAATTTTCCAAGCTCCCTTTCCTCATTATAAACCTTAGAAATTTCCAATGTCTCGTCATGAAAAGTATGTGTCATTTTTGTTTCGATTTTCTCTAAAACTTGGTCATTGATATGTTCAGTCAATGGTAATCTCAGCATCCTTCTGTAGAGACCACATTTCTGTTGCTTCAAGTCTCTTCTTCATCGGGATGAGATTGTACAGCATTCATTACCATCTCTATTGGAGGACTAATATTACATAAGTTCAGTACTCTTCTTACCCGGACTTGATAATTCGAGAATTACTTGGAATTTAAAAAAAAAAAAAAAACAATTTAGAATTTTATTTTTTTTTGCTAGTGACTTAATACCTTCAATCTCTGTTAAAAAAAATTACATTTGTCTATATGCACCCCCCACACCACCACAAATTGGCGAGACGAATCTCTATAGATTAGGAAATACGAAAAAGAAATTGAATATCAATTTTACATTCAAACTATGAATCTTTTTGGTTCTTCGATCGAAACTGAATA
Source organism: Acanthosepion pharaonis (assembly GCA_903632075.3). Classification (NCBI taxonomy): domain Eukaryota; kingdom Metazoa; phylum Mollusca; class Cephalopoda; order Sepiida; family Sepiidae; genus Acanthosepion; species Acanthosepion pharaonis. The sequence continues at coordinate 190,188 of CAHIKZ030000534.1, read as the reverse complement.
CTATTTTCCTATCACTATTACCGTAATTCCCCATTTATAATAAGCCTTCATCCATAATATGGACATCTAAAAATGTGCTGAAAGTGTGGTAAAATGCTTCTACTCATGCATAATACGCACCGCTTGTTTGGTAATCAAACTCTATAAATTGTACCTCTCCAATTACATTACGACCAGCGTCTCCTACTCTTATTTTTAAGAAAATGTTTTTTTAAACATGGAATAATATTATTCTAATTTAGTTTTATCATAATTCTTATTTTATTTTAGGCATTTTTTTAAAGAATTTTTGTAGCTTTGCATAATACGCACCCCTGATTTGGCTTTTTTTTCTTGAAAAAATGCGTATTATACATAGGACAATTACGGTAACTTGGGAAACTCAAAGTAAGAAGTTACTTTGCATTAAAAAGATTGGTGATACTCAGTTAAAACAGGAAGTAACAAAAGGAATTTAACTGCAAACAATATAGGCAGTGAATAAAATAAAACAATATCTGGGAATGTTGGAAACATGTTCAGAAGAATTAAAGAAAGGTTATAGTGCAAGAACAGAATATTTCGGAAGATAGTCTTGATAATGACGTGATCAAATCCGTTATTATACGAACAACATCCTAATTTGAACAAGAGAAGGACTAATAAATCAAGCTTAAAGGGTGATTACATTTATGAGCATGCACAAAACCTTACAATCTGTGTATGATGTTAATAGATTGTATATTATAAAGTTAAGTATGAAAATTACCTGTTAGACTTATATATATATATATATATATATATATATATATATATATATATATATATATATATATATATATATATATGGCTTCAGCTATCATAGGGCTTCCAAACTAAATGAAACAGAATAATGGTATATTATATCAGTGGAGAATAACAGAAATGAGTTGAAAATAAATTTGCGATCAAAATAACTCCTAAAGAAGAAGCCATAAACGTTTCAAGATTTGAACAAATGTATTTGCAGAGGAGATAAAATAGACATGGTTAAGAATATATTTGAGTAGATAAACTGAAGTCATATCAATGGTGACACACGACAGTTCCAAAAAGGCAACAGACAAAAAAATTAACTAATGTCGCCTATAAAAAGAAGACATAAGAAAAAAAACTCAAGGATATATGAGATGGATATGAAAAACGGCGGAGGAGGGGAGATACGGATAGTAAAGTGATGGGAGGAAGACAATACGGATAGGAAAGAGAGTGGAGAGATCTAAAACGCAACCGTATATGATGTTGCATATGTGTTAACCCTTATCATCCTGACGACAGTGTTAAACTAACTTTTTTCTTTCATATATTCTGACCATTTTTCTTATAGTTTCTATTTTCTGGATTTCAAGTGAAATGTTCAAAATATTTCAACATTTTAGTGAAATATTAATTTTCCAAAATTATACTTTGTAGATTAGATATATGGGTCAGAAAAGGTGCCAGTTTGAACTGGCACAAGAGGATATGGTTGTGAAAATGCCATTACTTAACACAAAGACATGTTGACGCTTAATAAATGAGCCGCTGGCACCTTCTATACATTTGCAGTATCAGTATTGAGCTTCACAGACCGTCAATCAATTTTAAGGATCTGCGGTGTTTGTTCTACCTCCTCCTCACCATCTTCTATTTTTACTCAGCTATCCCATTGGTATTATCAGCTGCCTCATTGTTATTTCTCTGGAGACGGACCCGATTCTCTCAGATTTCAAATCTCCCTAAATACGTAATCGCTTTTTTGTGTCCTTTAATTTAGGACCCCCTGATCTTAAAAAAAAAAGCCCAAGAAAAAGAAATTATAACATACTAAAATGTAACAAAATTAATATTTATTGAAAGTAAATAATTCGTGGGAGGCTTCAAATCACAATAGGGAATTCAATAAATTTGCACGAATTTTTCCTCATCCTTCGAGAAACTACACAAAGATTTCACAGTCCAGCAGATATACCCGAATGTTGCACTGTTCGTTGGAAATGTGCACGATGTGTACACAGTTTGTCAGAAAAATAGTGACATGTTTATACCTGTTACTGTTCAATATTAATCTGAACATGATCTTTGAATTAATAATCCTCAAAGGGAAGAGTCTAGGAATTTGAGTGTCAAAGAAAAATTGGTAAAGAATTAATGTATTTTCTTCGAGGACATTTGACATAGCATTCTTGACCAATGTAACTTTTGCGATGTTTCTATGGCTTTAAAACAATGAAGTGTTGAACTGCCATGACATCTCTCTCCTGCAGTATAGCATTGAATGCTTGACAATTTACTTCCGTCTTGGGTATGCCGATAAACTACATCCGGCAACAAGGTCTCTGACCCGGGGTGGTAGCACCCTTTAGGATCTCAGCTATAGGTAAATAGTTAACCGCCAAAAACTGGGGTCAAAACACTATGAAAGTGTAAAAACAGGTTTTGATACTAGAAATATTTTGTAAAAGTAAAAATTATTACCAGCCATACATTTTTTTTTAAAAAATGGTAACAGCAATTAAAATTTTGTCGGCATTAAATGTCCGATTGAGTTTGATATGCCGTAAGACAAACCAAACCAAACTTAACAATTTCTTTAGACACGCAGAAGAGACTGGAAGATCGATGACAATATAGGCAGGTCTTGTAATCAAAGATCCTCTTACTTCAAATCAAGAGGAGACTAATGATATTTCGGAGACAAATTATCAAGAAGGACGGCTTATAAAATGTAATACTCACAAGGAGTATTGCGGGAAGGTGGATGAAAGGAAATGACAAGAAACTTGTCTAAGGAATTGTATGAGTGACTGGTAGCGCAGGAACATGGAAATATGATAGTGTTAAATGTTGCCACATCCGTGTCCTGGGTAAGACGATAAACTGCATCCAATAGCGAGACCTCTGATCAGGAGGTTTTGAGGAGCGTGGAACCATCTCTTAATTTCTGGTGTTCCCAGATCCACCCTGACCCAGGGTGGTAGCATTTGTTTGGGTCCCAACTATGGGCAAATAGTTAACTCCCAAACTGAGGTCAAAACACTATGAAAGTGTAAAAATAGCAGCAATAAATTTTTGGAAAAAATTATTAGCAGCAATTCATTTTTTTTAAAATATATTACCAGCAATAAAAATCTTGTCGGCATTAAATGACCCATTGAGGTTGATATGCCGTAAACCAAACCAAACAAAAATATATTGAAATAGTTGCACAATATATTTCGTTTTTCGGCACTGTTGTGCCTTTTCAAGTGATTGCAAGTGACTTATGATTTTTAAGAAAATTTCAAAAACAAATTTTTTTTCGAAATCTTTTTTTTTTTTTGCTTTAATCACCAATTACTTACCATCGCCCGAAAAGGCACGACAAAGTGTCGAAACACTAAAGCTATTATGTAGTGATTTCAACAAGTTTTTGTTCTAACATGTACGATATAATATATAATTTCTCGGACGGAATGACGTTATAAGAAAAATTTCACAAAAACAAAATCTACATTAATGGGGTAAAACGTGAGAATTTTTATATTGTCTTATATATATATTTTATATATATATATATGTAACTTATTCCATTGGGGTTTCGTCCAACTTTATACACACGCATACAGGATGGGTGCGATAGTGTTCTCTGTTCTATCTTTCACAATATATAATCAAATGTCAGATTTTTTCTTGGTCATAACGAGAAACCATCCCTAACACATACTATACGAGATACGTGTAAGTTTGGAGTATTTGTCTCTGAAACAAATACCTCTAATACATAATCATTCCGACTTTTTCTAAATGATTTTTTTGTTACTATTGTTGGCTTACAGGTATATAAATGCTATTTTCCGTAAAGGTCAGCAGCAAACGACTGTGTTATATCCAGTTCATGGGTTTCCCTGCAAAATCTATATTTTATTAATCTTAGTATTGTTGTCATTTTTATTTCATCTTGCTCATGATTGTCGTGAATGAACTCCCTTAGATTAGGAAATGCTGAAGAAAAATAAATGGCCTTCTCTTTTTCGGTTGGGGACTCAACATTTTAAAATTATAACGAAATTCCCAGCAATAAATCTCGAAAGGGTGCAGATTATAAAATAACAAAAACACTTTGGCAATAACAATGAAAATGTTTGTAGAATCACGCAATATTCATTTTGAAAGACTGTCTTCCATTGAAACCTGACAATTTAAAATTAATGTAATAAAACAGTTTGATTGAGCACGCGATGAAAATCACAAATTTGAAATCACTCACGAGAAACACGTTTTCGGAAAGGCCTCCGGGTACACACAACCAGAGCATTTGTGGATGATCATCATCAGTAAAGCATCCACTGGGTAGTTTTCTAAGCAATATTTCAATTCCCTTAATTTATTTATTAAAAAAAATGTTTAAAAAATGCTGTTAGGGTTTTTTTATATATATATATTTTTTTAAGAAAATCATTCCACTCAAAAAAATCAGGATCGGATCCCACGATTTTGAGATCCTCAATTCTCTACGGTATTGGATATTTTAATGGTTTCTTTTCAAAGTTATATCCATTACAAATCAGAACTAATATCTCCGAGGTGTGCTCTCTGGCTGTGATAGTTGCAGGCTTCCTACGTATGTCAGAGGTTAATTTTTCAACCAAGTGAAAAACACGGGTTTTGATCGAATTGAGTAAACACAAATATAATTGGGAGTGTGTCATCTCGCAAAATTCATTCAACCTCTACAGTAACACTATACTAAGAAAATTAGATACCTACCAGGATTTATTTTTTTTATCGAGGGCTTAATATTAGTGCATATTAATAATATAAGATACGCTGATGACACTAGAAAGAAAACAATAGTACCTTCTAGATATGGTGGTTAAAAAGTGGTAACAAAAGGACTAACTATCCACTTCAGTAAAACAAAGCATGGTCATTAGCAAGAGATAAAGCCAAGAAGCGAGTTACACATTGGAAATATCAGTATCAAGCAGGTGCAGAAATTCAAATATATGGAAAGTATCTTTTTTAACAGAAGAGGAAAAATGCGACATCGAGATGGGAACAGGCATTGGTTAGTGGAAGAAGCACTCCGAAAGCTGAAAAAGGTGCTGAGAACCGAAAGAAAAAAAAAAACAAGGAAATAGTGCTGCGTTTCTGTGTGCTATATATGGCAGTGAATGCTGGACAATCTCTCAATGGATAAGTAGAAACCAAGAGTCAGCAGAAATATGGTTCTGCATAAATTTTATACTGAAAATTCCATGGACAGAGAGAGTAAGCAACAAGGGCGTCTTTAAAAAATAACAGAAAGAAAACTTATACTCAAAGTCAGGATAAGACATCTTTTTATATTTCTGAGATGAGGTACTATGAACACTATTTACATTATTCGGACAATTGTCCTCATCGTTGTCGCCATGTCTATCACAACGTTAAGGCCGTTGTACGCTCCGGTCTTCTTCAGGCGGTTGGAATGTCGAACTGAACCCTTTATTTCGCTCACTGCGGTAGACTGTTCTAGTTCCACGTGTCATGTTTAATGGATGTCAGCTATAACCCAGTGAGCGAAATAAAGAGTTCAGTTCGACATTCCAACTACCTAAAGAAGGCCGGAGCGTACAACGGTTGAAACGCTGTAATAAATATGGCGACAAAGATGTGGACAATAGTCCGAATAATGTAAATAGTGCAGGATAACACAGTTGAAAAATCCTTGAAAACATAATGAGGAAGGAGGAGTGGGAAAATTTAATCCTCACGGGTTATATTAAGGGCAAGAGAAATAGCAGAAATTCATTTTCCTGACGAACTTGTGTGAAGGGATGGCGAAACGGGAAGTGGGAGCCTTAGTAAATGGAGAAAAACTGCGAAGAACCACATTGGATAGGAAGTTGTGAAGGACTATAGTCGCCTATGCAATGAAGGGATACGATGCATAGATTTAAAGGCAGTAAGGATCTCTTTTTAAAAGTGGGGTGAGGTTAATAAAATCTTAAACCTTTTTCACTTCAAATATTTTTAACTTGCTTTGAAAATCAGAATTGAACTTCGTAACTTTTACCAACTTTCCCACCGTTGGGACTTAAATATAACCAAGTGGAACAACCTTTTACATTTTATACGGTTGGGATGGGAATCTTTCACAGAACTCACGATACCCGCTCATAAGCAAATAAACACCTAGAACACTGTCTGTTCTTCAGTATAAGCAAATATCACCGCACATCAAATTTTTTTTTTATACATACAAAATAATTTTCATTATCAATAATTCTTTTTTCAAGTCCCCAAACGTACATTTGTTAACGTGTTAAGAGGTTTGGTTTGCACAAGTCATACAGTGTTTAATATCATGACTTTTAATTGGGCGTAAACAATGAAGTTTAAATTGAATGTTAGAAGTAGTAAGATTATATAGCATCACTTCTTTAAATATTTAAGAAGCATTCTTTGTTCCCGTATATATTTAGAAAGTGTAGTAGTGTTAGAAAAAATTACCTCTGAAAGTATTTTATTATTAATACCTTTTAGTGTTCCTATTTTAATTTATTGTCTTTATTATATTGTCAGTTACTGTAATTGTATATCTTATTGATCCAGTATTCGTTCTTAAGAGTGCATTTATTAGTTATTACAATGAATAATAAAATTTGGTGAGTGCAGCTTAAACTGATTGTCAAAAGACAAAGCAAACATAGCTGTTTCGTCTCCATATATCAGGTTATATTGTTTTCTTACAAGATAATTTTATATAGGCACTTCCTCAGTATAGATGTTCGCTTCTGTCGAAGAAATTGAAAATAAGATTAAGCTCAAACCCCGGGGCGGGGGAATCCCTCCAGGAAATACCTCCTCTTCATATGGGAGCTAGGGTTAGTACTCAGTGACTGAGATCTCTCCAAATGGGGAAGTGCCGAAGGCACGTGAGCAATTTTTCCACAATATTGCCGTTAAATCCACTTTAAACTGACCTTGTGTCACATTCGATAGCGAGGTGGGTGCACTGAAAAAATACATTTATATCAGGTTATATGTTAAATAATAAAGATACGGACGACTTTCTTAACCCATTAACTACCAAATGTTTTTAATGCGCATTTTTGTCCTAGACAGGTGTCTTAGGAGTTTATTTATTCCTTATGTTTAATTTCAGTAGTTACCATTGTCATTTTTTAGAAACTAGAACATCAAATATATATGTGTATAAAACATCAAAAAATAATATTGATTAGAAATAATAAAAATACTTTTCAAAATATTCATTATTTTTCTACTCGTGAAATGTAAAATTACGACAGAAAGTGTCTTCTTACTGCTAATAATAAAAACTTTAAAGGCTAAGTGTTGTAAAATATACTTCTGCAAATGCAATGTATGTAAGCAATTCAATGTAAATACAAGGAATAACACGTAGTGAGTTTAATTTTAACATATCTTCAAATGAGGCTCATGACAGGTAATGGGTTAATGTCATGGAAGAAACAAAAAAAATTATATTTCACCTGTGGACAGAGGATTCTTTTTACTTTCGATTGTCGTATAGGACTTTTCTCATTACACCCAATACAAAATTAATAATCCTTTTTAAAGTCAAAGAAATTACAGGTTTATGGTGATTCCTGGCATTGAAGCAGATGGTTTATTTACTTTTAATATTCTTACAATTGGTGACTTAACTCGTCCCAAATCCAAACTAAATTTTAAAATAAAAGGTAAAAGAATAATCCTACAAAGTTTGAAACAATTTAAACAGTGCTTTGGCGGTCTATGGCATTTTAATGATTGTTACCTACCATACGCTACATTCCACAACTCCAAAATTACTTACCCATGAAAGAGTTGCTAAAGTCTACCCATTGTATCAATCGCTTTTGAAATTATTTTTATTTTTTTATTTTTTTTTTATTTTTTTTTTTTATTCATTTATTTATTTATTTATTTATTTTTTGTAGGTCCAGTTATTTAGAAATTCCTTCCAACATTGTCATGAGAGAAGTCTACCTCAAACTGGGTGGCACCATCTCGGGACTGGAAACGCTAGCTGTGGAAAACAAAGGTTATTTCTTGATGACGTCAGATGCAAATACAGTGAACCAGCCAATCGGAACGCTTCACCTTACCAACATAAGTGCCCGTGCTGGAAGCCAGGTCGAATTCATGAAAACGGCCAACGGAACTCGAGTTGAAGTCAATCTGACTAATTTGGTTGTCAACAGCAACGGAAACGTTAGAACTAACGACCTCGTACTGCACGCCATGAATGTCACTGTAGATTTGTCAGGTGAGTAGTTATTCTCGTTTAATCGAGGTCAACAATATCCATTACTAGGTCTTCTGCAAGGAAGTCGGTTCACTGTGTCGTGTTAGACCATTTTTATCACCCGAATCTATCGTACATATCAATAAGTCTACCATTCATCCATGCTTTGAATATTGCTGCCACATATGGTCCGGTGCTCCTGCTATATATTTAGAGATCTCTATCTATAAAAGGCAGGATGTGTGTGTGTGTGTGTGTAACGAATGCACGGCCGCAATTTTCGACGGATTTGCACCAAAATTTACATGCACATGCTCCCAGTTAGCGGGAAGGCCAACACCGACTTTGCATTTCCCAACTCCCATCGATAGTGGAAATAATCGATTTTTTCATGCTTCTACGGCAATTTTCATGTAGTTTGAGGCCATTTTGTACTGGCCAGAGTGAGCGCCAACAGCTGACTGACACGAATGATAACTGGCATGCTAGCATGCAAAAAAAATCGATAGCTGCATTCGTCACAAGTGGGAAAAATTTAAATCTGCACGGCACTTTACTCCAATTGGCTCATTCGCTTGCTTAAACTCAACGTTGATTGTGATTCCGCAGAACTGGGTTGGATGTGAAAAAGTATTTGTTGTTAACATTCTTTTTTCATTCGGTTTTTCCAGTTACGAGTCCTTTTTTTAAAATCTGATCGTTTTGTGTTCATTTTGTTTAGTTCTTTTTTCGTAACAGATTTAATGTTTAGTATAGAGCTTAGAAAAAATTCGCAGTGTGAGATGGGCAAGAAGTAAGGCATATAGCAACATCAGCACGGCAAAGGGAACTCATTTAAAGGCAAGGAAGGGCAAAATTATTTTAAGTCAAGTGATTGCGATTGCTGTATGAGTCGTACGATTTTTTAATCAAGCACGGGCAACGCCGGGGATGCTGCTAGTTCTTGATAAATTCCATAGAATATTATTGGTCCTGACCTGGCGTCTAGACTTCAGTATCTTTCTCACCGCCGCAAAGTTGCTTCCCTATGGCTTTAGAATAAATACTTTCATGGTAGTTGTTTGGGTGAGCTCTTTGCTGTGGTACCTAGACTTTAGGAATATAAGTGCAGTACTAAATTGGAAGCAAGATCTCATTATTTTATAATTGAAATGGCTAAATATAACCGTTATTTCTATGCTAAGTTTCTTTTCTCGCTTATGGAACTCCTTTCCGGCTTCTTGTTTTCTGGCCAACTATGATCTTCAAAAATTTAAATGCAATGTCAGTCGTTATCTACTGTCTTTCTGTCTACTCTTTTTGTTTTAGTTCCTTAGGAATGTTTCTCTTTTCTAATACATTCACACCAGTATCCCTTTGTGTCTTTAATGGCTTTAATACCTTGCATGGGGTGAAATGATTTAATATATGTATGATGGACTCTCCCATCGATTTCGACGTATGAGGATCCGACAATCTCATTCATTTTTTATATTTGTGACACTTCAGTCCCACTAGTGACCTGTATACAAATACATAGTATTCACATCTTTTTCTGACGTCACACCTCGTTTGTTTCAATTCTACTCAGTTGCAGTTTACAAAAAATGGTATCCATATATATAAAGTTGTCTGTTATCAAATTCCTCCTGGGGTTTTGGAGATAGACGCTCTATAACCATATATATTCTGAAACGACATTACCCATGGTACTTGGATAAGTATACTTCATTTTGATCAAAGCGAGTAGCCGAGGGGCATCACCCCATCAATCTTTTCCCTTTGATTTAAATTAAATTTAAGTTTGAACAAGGGAATGGCTTCTACCCAAAATATCGAAAGAGAAAGCTATATGATGGTCACATCGACAAGATCATTGAGTAATATTGAAATGCATCAATTTTCTCCAGAGATTATAACAATAATTTAGAATCAATCATCATTTTCTTACAAAAAAATGTGCAGGACACAGCAAGGCGTGGGTAAATGGGCTAGTAATATATATATAGTGTGTGGGCTCTAATATCGCTTGAGGCGTGAAATTATCATCATGCGGTCTTGATTTCTAAGTTCACCTGATCCATATTTATAAACGCCCAGTTTCCGATATTAAGAACCCTTACTATAGAAGTACAGCAAGTAACAAGTTGACTATCAGAGGCCAAATTTTTTTAAAAAATCTGACTTAAGGTTGGGCTACATTTTAATAGCCAACTTAGGTAACAGAATTTGATTTATAGCTGCAAATGAAGTCTTAGCATTGTTTTCACACTAAAAATATCACTTCGAAGAAACTCGTTGTTGACAGAAGATATCTCAGTCGGCGCTTTAATAAAAACTGTCAATGATCTGTATATATATATATATATATATAATGCTGATACAATGTAGGATATATAAAAACAATATCAATAAATCCTAAAAAGAAAAACTGTAGGAAACTACATTATGCATCTAGATACAACGGACGTTTTATATATATATATATATAAATATTGTTTTAAGGTGTGCTATGTTTATGAGATAAAGTGCTCAGTATCAGAGATAGAGCGTATATAAATAAGCCTGACGATTGCGTTTAGCATAAAGCAGCCTATCACCTCTGAGTGTTGACTTCAATGTTCACTTATATATATATATATATATATATATATATTACATTGATAACAGAATTAGCCTGAAGATCGTTCGTTATTGGGATGAAACACATCATTACGGTTTTTACACTTTGTCATTCGATTACCAGAATTTTGTCAGATATATAATTTTTGTATAATAGTTTGTATACACTCTCTATTTATACATTAACCAGCAAATGCCAAGATTTAAACGTATTCGAAAACAACAACAGTCTCCGATATTTATTTTTTTTTACAATCTTAATGGATCCAAGTGTGGCCAAAAATGCTCGCTGGAAAATCTTAATATATTTCCATTCATTGTATTCAGATATACACTCTCTGACGGATTAATAAATAAAACTCCATTGCTTCTTTAGAAATTGCTTTGTTTACGTTTGGATACGAAACTGAGCAGATATGAAAACTTCGTGAAAGTCTCTGACTAGGATTTTCCTTAAAGCTACTATTCAGGCATAAACATATTTCTATATCGATCTATAAGTAAAATGAATTTATATACATTTGAAATGTGGTAACATACATTTATATAAGTCAAAAGGTGCTAATAAATAAATGAGAGTTAATTTGTACTTAATAATTTCCTTTATACATTCTAGGTTTAGTGAAAACACGTTAAAATTAATTCGCTCATCAAATTTTACTGCTCCGTACTTCGGGAGTGTCAGACTTTTTAGGAAAGCATTGTTGGTTAGTCCGAAGGTGGAGTGAATCTCCGTTGATAGACTCTCTAGATGTTTTCCCGATCACGATAATCATAACCTCTTCTAGTCTAGGGTTAACCGTGATCTTTCCTACGCATCCTCATAAAATGCAATATTTATCTCATCTGACGTTTATTCAGTAATTCTATACATCGTCTGGTTATTGGGTCTTGTATTTAGCGAATATTAGTATAAGGAGAAAATTCACACAGTCACTCAAGAAGCGCATGTTTCTAGAGTAGCTTAATGAATTAAATAAATCACGGTTTCTTGTTTAGGTTGATTTGGGTCATCAGGAATATGTGATGAGATAAGAAATGACAGAAAGTCCCATTTATAATGTTGAATGATCTGACAAGGGCGGGGGAGGGTATAAATCATAAAGAGGACAGAAGTCCAATATTTTCATCGCATATGATGGCGTAAGGAAAGTCAAAATTAAGTAGAGAAATTAATTGGCTGAAAGGTAAACAGGCAGACGCCAATGAACTTTAAGTACTGATCGTTTGAATCTTGATTTGCACCAGTTTTGAACAATCGTCGAACAATTGGTTTGGAGACTGGCCAATGAAGAATTTCGCATGATATCGCTTAAATAAGCGTGAGCCTTGTGAACGTGAGCGATTATAGGTCTCCTATCCTTTGTAGTTCTAATGACTGCACCCTATTATCCGTCCCAGTCTATATTCTGTTATCCATTCACACAAGATCGTGAGGTTCCTTGCTCCAATCTCCGTTCCCTTGGGTTTTCACTATGTCCTGCGAATGTCAATTTATCCAAGCCCCCCTTTTCCTTTTAGGATTCAAAGAAATTTCAGCTATTTTTTTCTGATACTAAGGAAAGGGATCCGTTTTGTTTCTATTTTCCTTACAACGTTTTCGTTGGTCATATAATCTATTCTTAGTATTCCAGACATCTGTTTGTAGAAGCACGCTTTGTTTGCCTCAATTCTATCCACTCAGTTTATAAAAATTGTATTGAACTTCATAGCTTTACATTAAAGAAATAACCTGTTTGTCAAATAAAACAGTCATAAAATCAAGCAAAACACTAATGACGCGCATAAACACACACACACACACATATATATATATATATATATATATATATATATAATAAAATGGACAAAGCCCGACGATTATTTTAAGACATTTTTTTATATTTATACGTTCTTTTTATAGATACAAATATTTAAGTAAATGCTCCTTTTATAATAAACTATTAACAACATTTACCGGCCTGTTTATCGGAGAACGCATATTTTCTATGAAAATTTCTCGGACATTCAGGCTAGTAAATGTTGTTAATACTGCTTATTATAAACAGATCATTTACTTAAATATTTGTATCTATAAAAAGAACGTATAAACATTAAAATGCCTTATATATATATATATATATATATATATATATAAACCAAAAATATACAAAAATACATACATGCATATACACACATGCATCCAGTCCTTTATATATATATATATATATATATATACACACACACATTTACCCACATATATACATACGGACATACGCATACGTGCACATAAACATATATACCTAAAACCTTACATTTCTGTACAATTACATACACCCATTTAAACAAATAAACAATGTATCCCTATATCTATCCGTCTAACTATATATACACATATATATACGTACATATACACCCATATATAAATGTATATGAGTACGTACATACCAAAACATACACACTTATATACACACATCTACATATACATCCATCCATATACGTATACATAAATATACATATATACACATACATGTACATCCATACATACACATACATATACCTATATATATATATATATATATATATATATATGTCTTATATACTAACATGGCTAATGTCTCTCTTCCTTCAATAATACCACCAAAAATCTTGTCCGTAAATATAAAAGGATCCAATTAAATATAAGTAGACAAAACTTGTCCAAATTATTCAATGAAACATGTCTCTCTCTTTCTCTCTACACACACACACACACATATATATATATATATATATATGTGTGTGTGTGTGCAAATAATTGCACGTATTTAAATATATTTATTAAACGGGTGTTATAAAACAGTGCTCAATGTTATGGAATAGCGCTATAAGTCCATACTAATGTATATATACTTAATATCCAACCTCGATTACAATACTGGGAGTTTCATGCAATCTTATGTGTGGTTTCTGGCTGTTATCTGTCGCGTTCTCGTGATGGTCATTTAAAACTGGGTTTACAAAATTGCTTATTTAAAATATAGATTTAATTGTTAAAAAAAGCCGGGGCTATATTCATTATCAAAAACTATAACACAGATTAGAAATATAAAAGTGCAGAAATATGTAAATAAATAAATGATACGTCCGAACTATATATGTATACTTATAACGGTGAAATTATATTCACACACGTTATACATTAATTGAGTACAGTAATATTGCATTATATGTGTGCTTATAGGTGCATAAGGAAAGTTATAGGTAATGAATTCTAAAAGTATTAAAAATGTTGCGGATTATATTAATGTTTTTGAGCAGATACTTTGATTTGTGAATTCATCTAGACATTAATTCATTAAAATGTCTGAGAAGGTACTTCTGTTATGATTATTTTTTATTGTAGTGTTCTTGTGTATGAACAAGATATTTCCTCTTTGAACTTTGTGTATCGAAATTAATAAAATGGGTGTTCGTTCTAAGCACACACAGATGTTAGCCATTTCCAAGTGTTTCGGTTATGCTATTGTAAATGAGGTGTAGGTTTCTGAAAGGTCGGCTTAATTTTACTTCCCAAATACAGCCTGTGAATTGTTTTATTAGAGATGTTTCAATTATTTGAGACACTTTTTGCTATTTGTGGACCAAATTTGAGTTCTCGATATGTCTGTTGCGTATCGGACTTGGTAATATTTCATGCCGGTTTAAATGGACCTATACAAATCTATGGCCTGAGAGATGTAGGGTCACATGACTTGATAACCAAGTGGTGATATATCCGACGGAATAATTTACGAATTAGTTCTCGAGTGACGAACTTCCTTATGGAACAGTGTAATATACAAATAATGTTTGTCTTATATAGTTGTGTGTATGTATGTGAGCGTCTGCCTGCCTGCCTGTCTGCGTGAGAGCATCTGTGAGCGTCCATCTAAGCGCGTCTCCCAGTCTCTCTCTGCGCGCGCGTCTCCCAGTCTCTCTCTGCGCGCGCGTCTCCCAGTCTCTCTCTGCGCGCGCGTCTCCCAGTCTCTCTCTGCGCGCGTCTCCCAGTCTCTCTCTGCGCGCGCGTCTCCCAGTCTCTCTCACGTCTCCCAGTCTCTCTCTACACGCGTCTCCCAGTCTCTCTCTACACGCGTCTCCCAGTCTCTCTGCCTCTCTCTACACGCGTCTCTCTGTCTCTGCCTCTCTCTACACGCGTCTCTCTGTCTCTGCCTCTCTCTACACGCGTCTCTGTCTCTGTACACGCGTCTCTGTCTCTCTACACGCGTCTCTGTCTCTGTCTCTGTACACGCGTCTCTGTCTCTCTACACGCGTCTCTGTCTCTGTCTCTCTACACGCGTCTCTGTCTCTCTACACGCGTCTCTGTCTCTCTACACGCGTCTCTGTCTCTCTA
>CAHIKZ030000534.1:147500-172500 GCA_903632075.3 Acanthosepion pharaonis | reverse complement strand
TTTGTCTCTCTCTCTCTCTGTCTTTGTCTGTCTCTCTCTGTCTTTGTCTGTCTCTCTCTGTCTTTGTCTGTCTCTCTCTGTCTTTGTCTGTCTCTCTCTGTCTTTGTCTGTCTCTCTCTGTCTTTGTCTCTCTCTGTATTTGTCTCTCTGTTTCTGTCTCTCTCTGTCTCTTTGTCTCTCTCTCTCTCTACACGCGTCTCTCTCTCTCTCTCTCTCTCTCTCTCTACACGCGTCTCTCTCTATCTGTGCGTGTACATCTAAACTTTTATAAATACTTATGCTAAATGGAATGTACATTCGCTTTGAGTGAAGATGGAAATTATTTTTGAAATTTTGTTTTTAATGATTCACTTTTTGTTTCTGATGTTAGGCAATTTTCAATAATAGAAATTCCTTATTCCAAATTAAATCGATGTGCTGCAGCTGCTATCACTTCTTATCTTCAAAATAAATTGAAATGAATAAAAAGAAATAGGAAGAAATGAAATGAAAAATTCTTACACTAAAAATTCAGAGACAAGGTGAAATAAGCTAAGTGATTATTTTTTTTTCTTTTTGTGTCTGGAATGATGTGATGTACAATAGCCAGCCCCTTTACACGCTTTATTATTATTTATTTATTTAAAGATTCACAGATGAGGACTTCACAGTAGTAATTGATTATATGACGTAAAAATAGTTTTTGACGTCATGGGTAAAATATTTAAATAATATTACTCTAATTAATATAATATATATATATATATATATATATATATATATATATATATATATATATATATAAAAACCTCCAAATGAGAAAAAGAACAGATTACGTAAAATTCCGCTGTGCGTAGCATTTACTTTTTTTAAAAAGTGCTCAATAGTGTGCGATGGATAAATTGTTGTCTAAATTACGCAAAAATGAAAATAACACTGACATCTCATTTTAACAGATATTTACCAAAATTACACAAAATACTAAAGACTCGATTTATTCAATAAATCGCCATTTGCAGCAACCACGGCTTCCAGGCGTCTTCGGTATCTCTTGCAACTCTTCCAGCTGGTATCCTTGTTTAAGTTGATGACTGCTGCCATAATCATTATCTGACAGCCATGACTGGGTTCTCCCGCTTGTGTGGCATGGTACAGTCCTGTTGCCAAACATAGGCTCTTCCAGCAGCCACACTCTTGACACAGGGCAGCACTACCTCCTCAATGCACGTTATGTAGGTCCCGTGTTAAATTTGAGGCACTTACCAACAAATTCGGGAGTTCTTTTCTAATCGTTACGATCAAAGTGAGTTTTCCGAGCTGCCGTACCTTCGGAATCACCATTAGACTCGTCCAACTCTTTCCGAATCCTCTACACTCCTCAGATTGACGCCATCAAACATTCTCCAATGTTCGTATTGGAGCTTCCAAGTAAGCCATTTCTAAATTTCTGGCTGACAGAACATTTTCTCACAAACTGTGTCCAAATTACCCAACGATACTGTGCCGTCTTAGAAAGTATATCAACGCTTCATCGGTGAAACATGTCTTAGTATTTTTCCAAATTGTCTCAGATATTAATCATTTCGTCTGATTCCGATCAAAGTTCCCCGATTAAGTCTGACAATTATTTATTATATTTTCTATTTATACGTTATGTTTTTAGATACAATTTAAGTGAATGCACTATTTTTAATAAATCAGTTTTAATTACATTTACCGGACTGAATGTTCGAGAAATTTCGTGAAAAATATGCGTTATCCGATAGGAATGAAACCTATATTCCTATACGAAAACCCTCAATTGGCCTGACGTGCTGTACTATTCAGGTACAGAGAAGCGTCTGACTAGTAAAGACCTAACTACTGTTTATAAACACACAATCTTCGACGATTTTTCTCGGTCGATCATTTCTAATCACGAAATGTATCTTAACGTAAATAATGACAGCATATGAAATGAATTAAATGAATTTACTTAAATTGTATCTAAAAAACTATGCATAAACAAGTGTGTGTGTATATATATATATATATATATATATATAAAAACCTAGTGAGCCAGACAAACCTACCCAGGTTTCACCTAAGCGGATCGTCAGGGAAAGCTGGCTCTACGGTTGTATCGAGCTCTTTTGTTAGTTTACTCGTGTCGGGGTTTTTTCTTTGGGCTTGAAACCTGTATCTGTGCGATTTTTTTCGACGGACTTTCATGTTTCTAGCTCTTTCTTTTTTTCAAAACCTTTTTTCCCTCGAGATTGATTTGAGGTTAATGATTTTAAATGGCGAGACATCCATCTCGCAAACAATTCAAATATTACATTTAAAATCATTAACCTTTGCATTAGTTTTGTGTGAATAATTCATGTATTTGTCAATTGATTGCACGTTTATTGTATATATATATATATATATATATATATATATATATATATATATATATATATACACATACAGAGGGCACTTTCTGACCATGTGACCTGGCTTCGAATCTCGTAGGAGACTTCCCGGTGTTATCTGAATGGACTGAGATCGATCCCAGCGTGCAGCACCTCTGGAAAGTGCAGAAAACCATATTGAGGTTTGAGTGTAGATCGACCAAGTGAAATTGAGGACTGTCGATAGATGTGCTAGCACAAATTTACAAGTCATCGTGGCGGGGTGCTTGAGCGTGATGGCCTTGTTCAAATTGTTGGTCACGCTAGATAACACACTCTCTCCCAGAAACAGTAACTATGGTCTGCTCAGCATAGTTGCAGTATAAACCACGGGTGGGCTCTGTGGGTGTTGACACAAACACAAATGTACCTGAACGTAGTATCCTGGAATACGAGTAGCCACTGTGTGTGGTGGGTGGTGTAGACATTTTGTATTTTAACAAAAGCGAAATGGCAAATTGTAATTTAAGCAAAAAATTACTTTATTAAATCAAAGAAAATCTGAAGATCACTTTCTTCGTTAAAAGATGAACTGGTGTAATTTCTTTCTTGTAATGTTAGGCAATTCGTTCGAATAGATCTTTTGTGAAAAAGAATGATCTATATCCTGCCAATATGTAGCAACTTTCTTACACAAAGAATTCCAATATATCTGCCCACTCAGTAATACATACTTCAAATAATTTAGTTCAAAGTTTGCTGCTTCGTTTGGATTAGTGTAAATTTTATTGGCCTGTTAAAAATTGCCGGCAATGTGGCACCACCTTAGTATACAGAGATTAAATGGCTGTGGTAACCGTTACCTCAAGTGCCTTTGTCTCAATTATGATTTACAGGTCAATTTGTGTTTATTTAAGGCCATATTGGTAATTTTATTCCTGGCCAAATGAAATCTGCTGAAACAGACAGATATGTCCAGAGCATTGCGAGACAGGAGGATTTCTTTGGTAACAAAGAAAAGAATACTGAGCTTTTACGTTGACATCTGTCCTTCTTTACGGGAGCAAATGTTGGACGATGTCCTCAAAGATGAAGAAGAGACTCGAGGCGACGGATATGTGGTTCCACAGAAGGATGCTAAGTATATCATGGACCGAGCGTGTGAGCAACGATAAAGTCTTAGAGAGGTTGAAAACAAGGAGGAGGCTTATACTTAACGCTAGGAGGAGGCAGCTGAAGTTTCTGGAACACATAATTAGGAAGAAGGACCTGGAGAATCTGATGCTCACGGGTCGAATAGAGGGAAAGAGGGACAAGGGAAAACAGCGCGTGACATGCCTGGCGAGCTTGGGAAGGTGGATTAACGAACGTCGTCTGGGGGTGGGGAATCAGAAGGAAGGAACCTATTGAGAACTGCAAGGGGTAGAGGAAGGTAAAGATCAATGATCACCTACGTCCTGAAAGGATATGGCACATAAAAAGAAAAGAAACAGTAAATTTCCCACTCTCTCGTTATCTTTGACTTTGTCATCCAGTCAATATCCTTTATTGGGCGTAGGCCTTCCCCAGATCATTCCCTATTTCCCATTCAAGGGGAGGAATAAGTTATTACTCTACCACGCTGGCCTAGTGTTTGCTAGTAGGAGCTCGCAACTGGTATTCCCAAACGATCAACCACTTAGATATTGACCAGGCTCCACGTTGCTTCACTTTGGTGATCGGAAGAGGACTATTGTTGCAGGGTAATATGGCTGTATGCCATCTCTGGCTGGTAAAGTGTTTAAGTTGTTAACACAATTCTCACGCCATAATTTATTGTGTCTGAATGCAAAGGCCATGAAAATACTTCTGTCAGGCCACAAGCAGAGAAATGTCCAAATGCGCACGTCCCACATCCTGGTTTCCTTAATAAATCATTTTATCGATTCACTTTATTTACCTTCGACGTCCTGAATGGTCCGTTCGACGTTGATAATAATCTTTAAATTCCTCACAACAGTCATTTCTTGCTAACACTAAAAATCAACGGAAGCAATTTTATTGGCCGAATCGCCACCTTCTAAGATCGTACATAAATAATCCTTGCATTGGAGACGCACGGAATGAATTTACGATTTACTTTTTTTAAAAAAAGGCAAAAACACATTGGACATAAAGAATGTCTTCCGACATGACAATTTTTTTTCTTTTCCTTTCGAATTGTGTGCGTCTGCATTCGCCGTGTTAGTGAAGAAAATCTCGCAGAAGAAAGTCTAGCCATAAATAGTTGGCTTGTCAAGGTTGGCTGCATTAACAGCGAGCGAACGAATCCACAGAGAACGGACAGGGAGAATTTCTCTCGATATAAGTATCCCATAATTTGAAATTATTTGACATAATCGGCGCAGAAAAGAATAAAACAGTAATAAATCACAAAAGAACAAGGATTTTACAAGTGTGTGATTGCACTCCGCCTTGCTTTTGATATCTGTGTGATAAAGGATGTCTACAAATTTGAAATAGAGAATTTCAATCGTGAAAGAATGAAAAGCGGCTGGAGTTAGCGTAAAGGTTCTGGATTCGGCAATTCGAGTTCAAATCCATCCTGAGGCTAATATAACTACTCTCCTGAAAAAGATGAATCTATCTCTCCTTTACTCACTCCTAGTTATGGATTAAATAGCAGGATAGACTTAGAATTTCGTGTCAACCAGTCTAACAAAAGGAAAATGAAAATACTGTGTAAAACACCGAAAAAGAGGGGGAAATGCCGAAAAAATACGCAAGTTTTAAGAATATATAGATACCCGAACATTTGTGAATGTGTGTGTATATATATATATATATATAGGATAAGGTAAGCATATGAGAAAAAAAAATATATATATATAAAGGATAAGATAAGCATATGAGAATATATATATATATAAGGATAAGATACGCATATGAGAAATATATATATATATATATATATTAAAGGATAAGATACGCATATGAGAATATATATATATATATTAAAGGATAAGATACGCATATGAGAATATATATATATATATATATATATTAAAGGATAAGATACGCATATGAGAATATATATATATATATATATTAAAGGATAAGATACGCATATGAGAATATATATATATATATATATATATATTAAAGGATAAAGATACGCATATGAGAATATATATATATATATTAAAGGATAAGATACGCATATGAGAATATATATATATATATATTAAAGGATAAGATACGCATATGAGAATATATATATATATATATATATATATATATATATATATATATATATAAAGGATAAGATATTTATATGAGAATATATATATATATATATATATATTAAAGGATAAGATACGCATATGAATATATATATATATATATATATATATAAAGGATAAGATAAGCATATGAGATATATATATATATATTAAAGGATAAGATAAACATGAGAATATATATATATATATATATATAAAGGATAAGATAAACATGAGAATATATATATATATATATATATATATGGATAAGATAAGCATATGAGAAAATATAAGGATAGGATAAGTATATGAATATATATATATATATATATATATATATATATATATATAAAGAAAAAAAATTCTCATATGCGTATCTTATCCTTTTATATATATATATATATATATATATATATTTCTCATATGTATCTTATCCTTATATATATTTATATAAAAGGATAAGATATATATATATATATATATATATATTTTATATAAAAGGATAAGATATATATATATATATATATATATATATTTATATAAAGGATAAGATATATATATATATATATATATATATATATTTATATAAAAAGGATAAGATATATATATATATATATATTTATATAAAAGGATAAGATATATATATATATATATATTTTTATAAAAGGATAAGATATATATATATATATATTTATAAAAGGATAAGATATATATATATATATATATATATATTTATATAAAAGGATAAGATATATATATATATATGGTATTTGTTGAGTAGTTTTCTTCTGTAGTAGGTGGGAGCTTCTACCTATATAATCAGTTTCGCACTGGCAATAAAAGTTTAGTTTCTTTTACTTCATTTTCCAGAAGGAAAAATCTGAATTCCAAATCATGTAGAAGGCAACAGGAAACGATTTCAGGCTTTCCTAAAGAAGAATGGCAATGTACAAAAAATAAGGGGAAGTTGCGGGGAACTATTAAAAAGAACTTGAAGTTTCTCGAGGAGGTATATTTTGTGTTCGGAATTCCTAAATTTTCTCCGTATTCCATCGGCGAGAAGTTCAATTCAAACGGCTTCTCCCCGCGACCCACTGGACTGTGGAACACATTCTCAGGAGGATGTTTCCCAGATCAATACAATCGTAACCTGTTCAAGACTATAGTTAAGCATAATCTTCCCCTCCCATCCATATAAACTACCTCTTAACGTAACACTCTATCTTGAGTGGCTCCAGGGTCTTGTTGAGGGTTTGACTTATTGTAAAAAAAAAAAAAAAATAAAGAATTATTTTAATTCCTGTACCAGGTCATATTTCTGAGGTATTCTATAAATGAATCAAATTCCCTATTTATAGCTTGCATATAGTGTCACGCAAAACACCTGAATTAAGACCTCAATCGTAAGCATATATAAGGAATTCAAGTCTTTCTACTAACTTTTCCTTTTTGTGTCGATGATCACTCAGACTTTATCCCTGCTTTTAAATCCGACCTACCCCACATCTGCCACTTGTTTTTAGTCGATTTTATTTGGCCGTGAATACAATCTCTAAGTTTTCAGTCACAGACACGGCCTCGAATAGACACAAAGTGACCTGTAAATCTGAATTGAGCCAAAGGCACTCTGGTTAACACTTAGCACCGCCATTTAATCTCTGTATACTGAGGTGGTGCCACATTGGCGGCTATTTTCAACCAGCCAATACAGCCTGATAATGGTATTAGCTTACACTAATCCAGACGAAGCAGCAAACTTTGAACCAAATTATTTGGAGTATGCTCTACTCAGTGATCAGATATATTGGAATTGTGTGCGTAGGAAAGTGAGGAAAGTTGCTATGTATTGACAGAAAACAGCATTCTTTTTCGTAAAGATATATCCGAAGGAATTGTTTGATTTCACAAGGAATGAAATTTCGTCATTTCAACTTCTGACTAAGAAACTGATCTTAGGATTTTCTTTGATTAAGTGATGCAAAATTTGTTGCTTTAATTATGACCTTACTATTTTGCTTTCATTAAAATATAAATATAGAAACGGAGATATATAATATATATATCGCTGCTCTCTGTTGACCTTAATGTCCACTTTTATACATACATACACACAAACGTATGTGTTAAGACAAAATGGAAAAAGTTTACTTGTGATGCGTTTTATCCTTTCACTACTTTTTTGCCTCTTGATATATATATATATATATATATATATGAAATCTTCTGAATTTACCTCAGATTTTGATGCATACTTTAGGCAAATGTGTGTACGAACATTGCAGTCAACACCCAAAGGCAACAGTTTGTATCATGCTTAAACGCAATCTTCAGGCCATATATTTAACACTGATATTGAGCATCCATATATATAACATACCTTTATTTATTTATATATATATATATATATATATATATATATATATATATATATATATATATATATATATTAGTAAAGACAATAAATCTGTAGATATTCCAACTGAATCCTAGTAATATAAAATATTGATCCACAAAAGACCTCAATGTAGTTATTACAGAGCAAAATAGCACAATAAATACACAAATGAAATCCAAAGTCACTTCATATGGGGAATAAGCTTATTTCAACCGACGAAGGGTGGAAAGGTATCAGTCTTAAAGGGAAGAGATTTTATAAAATCAAACCCGGATATTAACCTTATGACATTAAATTGTGGTTATATGAAGAAAGAAATGTTAATTGTAAACTAAGAGAATTAAAAAGGGTTTTTTAGAAAAACCGTAAATTATAGAAAGTTATGTTTAAAAATTTCAAGTTTATGCTTAAAAGTACTATTCAAAAGACAAGTTATATTTAAAAACAAGATATATTTAAATAAGTTATATTTAAATAATTTTTATTAAAATTTCGTAAAATTTGCATCTAAAAATAAGTTATATTTAATATAAAATCAATAGGTTTTATTAAAGTATAAAAATATTTAGAAATGAAAATATAAGATAAAAATACATTATATATTTAAAAATTAAAATATAATGAAATAAATAATATAAAAAATAAAATCTTTTTAAATTAAAGTTAACAGCGGCGACAGTCTTTCATGCTTAAATGCAATCGTCAGTTTGTGTGTGTGTGTATATATATATATATGTGTGTGTGTGTGTGTGTGTGCGCGCGCTCAATCCCTGAGTTTACTTGACTCGATGGAAAAGGGGAGAGTAGTAACCGAGCAGTGAAAATAAGTCCTCATCTCAGAAATTCAATCAGAAAAGTGTCGTCAATATAATGTCATGAGACTTTTTTATATTACATACTTCAGAAAGGCTTTTCATAATTCAAGGAATAAAAATGAGAATTATATTTGTCTCGATACATATTGAGCAAAACCCAATTGCGCTTCATTTAACAAATAAAAACCGACTGATGTAAGATCAGTTGAGTTTTTAAAACGACATGCAGTTGATGTTTTTTTTTTTTTTTTTTCGTAGTCTCTTAGTCTGAAACATATACTACACCCAAACAATGGTGTGAAAATATGTATTGAAATTGATCAGTGTATTTCCTGACCACAAGCAGACTTAAAATGTGTATCCGTTTCGCATCAGTCTAGTAATTTTAACGAGCTGAAAATCTGCTATGAAATGTCGTTCAAAATACCAGCAGGAAAAAGTTCGAAGCTAACACCGACATAAACGAAGCAACTGAAAGCTTTCGTTAAAAACAAAGGCAAATACACAAAATTTGAATAAGTAATCATAGAGTTGAGTTCAAATAGCAGTCGCATTCGCTAAATTCACCTACGCGCAAATAACCTTGGGAAGCGTATAAATCAATTGCCTCTCATCTATGGATTAAATAGTTCAACTTATATCTAGAAAAACATTTATTCTCACAAAATAGTTAAGACATTATTAACTCGCAAAAAATTATTCTTAAAATACAAAATGTTTCGACTTTAAATAACCAACAAAGGGTTGATAAGCCGTAAAATAAAACTGTCAAAATAAAGTGTGAGCCTTCATTATGTAGGGTTTTGAATACTTCCCCCCCGTCATATTAAAATATATTTTATAATTTTATGTAAATGCATTTTAATTTTTTTGCTCTTATTAACGAGATGGAACCGATCTTCTATGTACCGTGTCCCTTCAGGACGTGTGCGATCATAGCTATTCACTATTTCCTGTCTTTTTTAGTAACTCTCTTTTATTCCTGTCCTACCAACCATTTATACAAATTCATTAGGTATGAAAATCATTACATTCTTTTATCCCTCTAACCATCAATATGTCCTGTGAGTGTAAAATTTTCCAAGCCCTCTTTCCTCATTATGTACCCTGAAAATTGTCAATTTCTGATAAGTATAAGTGTCTGTTTTGTTTCTATTTTCTCTAAAACTTGGTCGTTATCTATATGTTTAGTTCATGGCATTTTCAGCATTTCTGTAAAACTATATTTGTGTTTCTGAAGTTTCATCAACTCTGATGATGATGTTTGGCATTAACCGCTATATTAAATAAGTTTTTTTCTTTTGTTTTACAATGAAATTTCCTGTTTCTTAATACTTTGCTTGTCTTTTGGAAGACATCTCAACGCGCCTTATTTCAGTGTCGCATTTTCCTAGATATCGAAATTTTTGTTTTGATTTTGCTTTTCGTTGCCAACCATATATTCTACCTTGTTACAATTATTCCTTCCTTAGCGCCTCCCTTTACTACCCTGCCCTGTTATGGAACCGGTAAATGGTGTAAGTTTTATGTAAATATTATCTAGCTTTCACAGGAATTTTAAGATATTATATATATATATATATATATAATATGAGATCAAAACCAGGGGAGGATCGTTTAGGGACCTTGTGGCACATAGTGCACCAGGTCTATTTTCAGCTCTTCAAAAGTGGTTGGTTCTGCACAAAGCCTTCGACACTATAATCAAAACAAATGTGCTGGTGTCTGGGCTGTCGGTTCCTAGGAACAGAGCTGCTTGACTTTCATACGTCGAATACACAAATATATATGTACCACACACTAATATATATATATATATATATATATATATATATATCACACACTAACATATATATATATATATATATATATATCACATACTGACATATATATATATATATCACATACTGACATATATATATATATATATCACATACTGGCATATATATATATATCACACACTAACATATATATATATATATCACACACTGACATATATATATATATATATATATATCACATACTGACATATATATATCACACACTAACATATATATATATATCACACACTAACATATATATATATATCACATACTGACACATATATAATCTCACACACTAACATATATATATATATCACATACTGACATATATATAATCTCACACACTAACACATATATATATATATCACATACTGACATATATATATATATCACATACTGACATATATATAATCTCACACACTAACATATATATATAATATCACACACTAACATATATATATATATATATATATATATAATCTCACACACTATATATATATATATCACACACTAACATATGCATATTTCTGACATGAGTTATTGTAAATATTTTCACTATTTATATTGTTTGGACTGTTGTCTTCATCTTTATTGTCATAGTCACAATGTTTCAGCCGTTGTACGCTCTGAGCTTCTTCAGGTGATTGGAATTATTGTCATATTCACGGTTTTTAATTTTAAATGAGTCTAATTTATTTATTTTTTTTAAATTTTTACCAGGTAATATCCATGCAGATTATACAGGCTTCCTTGGTGGTGAAGGTATTTCCCGTGGAGCCAACCATATTGGAGTACATAACGGAGGATCCGGTGGTGCCCATGGAGGCAGAGGTGGACGATCAAGAGCTGGATATCTTTCTGCAATGGCGTACGATTCCGTCTATATTCCTCAGAAATACGGCAGTGGCGGCGGAAATGGTAAATCTGGAGACCGCGGTGGCAATGGAGCAGGTACGACTCTATTTGTTCCATTTTGTTTATTATTCGTTCTCTTTTCATATATAGGGCTCGTCGATTATTTCAGACTCTGAATTTTGGGGATCAGGAGGTTTTCAAGAGCGTTGAACCATCTCTTAATTGCTGGTGTTCCCAGGTTCAGCTTTACCCAGGGTGGTAGCACCTGTTAAGGTCCCAACTATGGGCAAATAGGTAACCCCCCAATCTGGGGGTTAAATATGAAAGTCTAAAAGTGGGTTTTATTAATAGAAATACTTTGCAAAGAAAGATATTACCAGCAATGCATTTTTGAAAAATGAAAAGATATTATCAGAAATGGATTAAAAAAAAAGATATTAACAGAAATAACCCATTGAGGTTTTGATATGCCATAAAACAAACCAAACCCAGGTCACTACAATCTTAACCTATTCAAATCTAAGGTTAATCATTATCTTCCCCATATATCTGCACAAACTGTGTCTCTTATTCTGTAGCCCTTTACCTCAAGTAGCCATCAGGCCTTGTACAGAGTGAATATTATTGTAAAAAGAGAAAACAGTGCTTAAACAAATCATTTTATTAGAAAGGATATCTTAAATGGCTACGAAACTCATGTTAGACTACTGTTTTATTTCCACCAGTTCTCACCTTCATTTCTAAGACTCGCCATGCCACGCCCATTGTAGCAAACCACCCTCATTCCCTTTGTATTCTATTGGTTAGATGTAAGTTCCACTTGAGCAGCTTCTTCCCATGAACAACTGCTTTGTGGAAACAACTCACAGGAGGATGCTTCCCTAATCACTACTCATCCTGGGTATGATGATAAACTACAGCCACGTCCTGGGTAAGATGATAAACTACACCCGACAGCTAGGCCTCTCATTAGGATGTTTTGGAAGTGTAAAAATAGGTTTTAATACCAGAAATACTTTGTAAAAAAAAATATTACCAGAAATACATTTGTGAATAAAAATATTACCTGCAATAAAAATCTTGTTGGTATTAAATAACCCATTCAGGTTGACATGCCGTAACCAAACCAAACCAAACCAAACCAAACCAGACAGATGGAGAGCATTAACGTAGCAGTTTCCAATGTAACACAAATGAAAATAAGTTTTATTCTTTGAAACTTGCCACCAATCATAACGGATTCAAGGCCAGGTTCTTGAAAGCGGCTATTTGAACAGTGTGGAAAACAGGTGACTGTTCTGGGACTCTCCTAAAGTAAATAGTGATCCACAGTTCAAGTCTTTGGTGGTCCTGCGAGATAATGAGCAACGAGGATCATATCACTACACTTAGCTAGATAGATACGGTGGTCAGCGCCTGAAATGAGATGGTAGAAATACGTGTAAAACTCTTTGCCTCATATATTACCCATGGGTGGATGACTGAAATATTTTTACAACTTTTGACACATTATACAACCATTTTTCCATATTAACGAGACAATCACAAGGGACGTAACCCTTCATAGAACATGCACAGTGTCTCGGGATTTGAATGGAGCTCCAAGACAAACAACGAGAGTTAATTCTCATGCCGAGAACTTAGATAGATATTACAGCAGAGTAATAAAGACGTATAAAATGAAGCTCTTTTCGTATTCCTTTCTTCGTCCATATAGCTACGCATATGGGTCTCCAGAGGAACTCTTAAAACATTGCAAATGAATAAAAAGTGCTTCAAGCGAATGAATCGTCTTGGTCTTAAAAATGATATTTTATTAGAACTGATAGACTGAAGTTACAGAATTTTAAACAAAGGGATTTATTAAATAACAGAAACAATGTCACCCGAAGATCTCAAATGGCAACAGCTAAAATGTCCAGTATATGTCACTGGAAAGGAAAATAATTATATAATTAAGATGTCGATTTTTCACACTACATTAAACAAAAAGTTTGGAATTTCCTTGCTAACAAAAAAAGAATACTGAGCTGTTTAGCGACATCTGTCCTTGTTTATGCCAGCAAATGCTAGACGATTTCCTCAAAGATGAAGACGAGACTCGAGGCGACGGAGATTTGGTTCTACAGAAGGATGCTATGGATATCATGGACCGAGCGTGTGAGCAAGGATGAGGGCTTAGAGGGGAAGCAAATAAAGAGGAGGCTTATACTTATCAGGAAGAGGCTGAAGTTTCTGGGCCACATAATGAGGAAGAAGGGCCTGGAGAATCTGATACTCACGGGTCGAATAGAGGGAAAGAGAGACTAGGAAAAAAACGCGTGGCATACCTGACGGACTTAAGCAAGTGGATGACAGAAGGTGGTCTGTGGGAGGAAGGAAGGAACTTGTTGAGAGCTATAAGGGATAGAGGGAGGCGAATGGGCATGGTCGCCTAAATCCTGAAAGGACATGGCTCATAAAAAATAGTTGAGTAATAACAGCATTTTCTTAAATCCTATTTTCCAGTGAATCACTTTCAGTGAATTCTTTTATAAATTTTATCACTAACTTTTCGATTAATGAATGCCGAATGTACTCTGAATGGAAACGACTAACGGATAAAAACAGAAACATCTGATTTTAATTTTATTCTCGCCCGGTTGATCGGTGGTAAGGGGGGAAAATAAGCAGTGATCCCAAAATACAAAAATCAGTTGTTGAAGGTCGTTATACGCAAACCAAAGAACTGCCTGAACCAAGAATGTAGCCGCTTCCCAGGCAGGATCTTGGCTGTCCTCCAAGCTGAAGATGTTTTTTTTTTTTTTTATTGAATAACCTCTTGTTGTTCTAAGTTTAACATATTTACAATTGTTTGTTCTAGCAGCTCTATCCTTGTTTGTATTTTGTTCTCAATTACCTGCTGCACGCTGTATACAGATCATTTATTTCCTGTTTAGGAAGCCTTTTAAATTGGGCAATATGAGCTTAGGGCGGATTCCAAGATGCGCATTTCAGTTCCTGCCATTTTAAACTCAAGGATCAGCAGTCTAAATTACGTTAAATTTTATTAAGTCTTTTTTTCTGCTCCGGGCATTAAGAGAATAATTATTTACATAGAAACTTTAAAACCGCAAGAAATAAGTTTTCCAATATCAACAAGATTATCTTTGTTTTTGTTTTATTCTGTTTTAATTCTATTTGTTTAACTCGAAGCAATGAGAAATCTTTTTGGAAATAAAGTTTTATCCAAGGTTGCCAATCGTTGAGTGAATGTAATTTCTCTCATCGCCAGCGTATTCCGTCCAAACTGAATGATAATCAAAAACGATGCTTAGTGTTCCTGATTTAGAGCTCTATCAACTCCCGGATTCTTTGGCATTGGATGGTGGGATTTATTGACAGTGCTTAATTTAGCCCATGGTCCAATGATTGCAAACATTGTTTTCTTCTGTGGTTTAGTTTTACACCCAGGATTTGGGATATTGTGTTGCCACACACACACACACATATATATATATATATATATATATATATATATATATATATATATATATATGATATACGTCTGATAAGCAATAACATTAAACGAAGAAAGAAAATCCCAATATTGATCAATATTTTTTAATCCAATCTAAGCTTTCGGCTTACATAAGCCATTAACAAAGATGTCAATTACTTTACAATATATTAAGCAATATACGGACAAGACAGTGATGATTTTAAATTTCAAATCTGTTATTTTATGAAACATGTATGAATAAAAATATGCTGCCTGAATACACACAAATATATATATATATATATATATATTCTTAAATTCTATTTTCCGGGGTGGGGGTATCAAATATTTTAGAATTAACAAGCACCAGGGAATTTATCCCGAGGAGCGAAATGGATATAAAAATGGGGTACAACTGAGTTTCATTTTTATATAATTATTATATATAATTATTGTTGGTCATTACTAGTTAACTTTGCATTAACTAATCATTCCCTGACGCAACCATACATTATAATAAATCCTTCCAACACATAACCTGATTTATACAAAAAAATATTATCAATACCACAGTCACCATAGCAACGTATATTATCCATGAGATCGTAAACTATTTCCCATATTTACAAGCATGTGTAGAGGTAGATAAAAAAAAATATTGTTGTATAAGAGTAAGTGTCACTGCCGACACCGTAGTTTGAAACTAGATCGCCAGTGAGTAACGCGGGCGATTAAGTAGATTATAAAGGAATTAAGTAAATACGAAGTAGCGTAAGGATCACTATTTCTCCTCTATCACTATACGGATCACTGTTCACTCTTCTTGTCTATCCACTATTGCTATACATTCACTCTATCTACTCTACGGATTACGATTCTCTTCTCATCATTATACTATTTGGCGATTACTACTTGAACAAGTATTACTGGTGCGGATATTATTAGAAGGCATTACTACTAGTACCAGTGTTTATGAAGTCTCAAATATAACAAGCATTTTGGGAAGTGATAACGAGCTTTCGCTTGACATAGCAAAAGTGACAAGCGAAGCAGTTCAACATCACAAAAGTGACGACGAGGATTCGCAAGGAATCGCAAAAATATATAAATGATATTTATCTACAAAATAATAAAAAAAATAACACCATTACATGATGAAAAATTAAACACTGAAAATTTTAGTGTGGGACCCTTCACACGGCTAAATTCGAAAGAAAACAAGTTAACTGGTCAAAAAAAAAGTATGGTGGGAACGTATAGAGTCCAAAATAAAAACAAACAGGAGATAATCGCATCGCTTCAAAGAGCTATGCTTTCGGCCACTTTCAGAATGGGGGTGAATGAAAACGGAAACGTTAGGGACTGAAAAAAATTAAAGGAGTCAATGATCATTTATTCCTTAGCTATGCTATTTTTGGAAAAATATCTTTATTGGCATGTTGATTCATTGTGTGAAAATTACACAATTGTGACACAAAGCTAAAGGTCGGGGGTAGGTCTGCTCAACAGTATATATCCTAGACCTATCTAATTAGATTCACGGCCAATTCATCCATTACAGTTTGCACGTTCACCGCAAGAACTGGCCCATCACCATTCAATCCTACATCTACCACAATACCACAAATTTTCACAGGGGACCTACAAAATTCCCTTGATATGAAAAATCGTTATTGGAATGTGTATTTATTTATTCATTTGAATACATAATTGTGGCACAAGGCCGAGGGGAAAGTGGCGTAAGGCTGGTCAACAGTAAGTATCTTAGACCTGGCTAATCAGATTCACGACTAATTCATTCATTACAATTCACACATTCACCACAAGAACTCATCCATCAACATTCAATCTTACATGTGCCACATATTCCCAGGGAAGTTACAAAAACCGCATGATGTAAAAATACTTATTGGAATTATCCCAAAATACTTTCCCTTACCCAATTTATAAGCAGAAGTACACAAATACATGCTGGAATTTCTTCATAGCCAATAAAATAGGCCAGTTCTCGGTTTCATCTGATGCAGTCCCGTTCTGTCTTGCGTTGAATTTGCTTTTGTGTGTCTACATCAATTTTTAGTTTGTGAACCTTTTCCCATATTACTCTTGCTTTGCCTTATTATTGTTAATTTGTCTTGCATATATTGTTTACTTGCTTTATATTGTTTTTGCCCTACTCTTTTCTTTTCCTTTTATTGTTATTGTGTATTGCAAACTTTTTGTTTGTTAGGCAGTTCTGCCATTTATTTACATTTAAATATAGCCACTCACTTTACAAATATATTATTGTATATACAAATATTGTGATTCTCTTTTCCTCCATGTAATTATTCCTGCTTTAAATCCAGGATTTTCCCTTCGGCTCGAAAACAACAACTGAAGCTGAAAGGAAATTGCAAGTATTTCAGTAACGGCTATGAACACCTAAATATTCTGATACTGAACTCGACTTTAGTGTAGCCGAAGACGAGTTCGATAAGTGCCGATGAAAGGTAGTTTATCCTTCCATAAAAGATGTAGTTATTAAGAGTCATCATTGCCCGTGTCCTGAAAAGACTTAGCACAAAGATTAACATTAGTCTAGGGTGAGCCCAAAATGCGATTTGCAGGTCAGGAACACTAGAATCAAGCAGATGCGGAATATCTAGGAAGCATTTTGACAGAGGACGGTAAGTGCAACACTGAGATCCGTTGACGTATTGGGATGGCCAAGGACGCATCCCAAAAGCTGGGCAGAGCATTGAAAGACGGGATTTCTTTGATAACAAAGAAAAGAATACTGAGCAGCTATCCTTCTTTACGGCAGCAAATGTTGAACGATTTCCTCAGAGCTGAAGAGATTCGAGGCGACGGAGATGTGGTTCTACAGAAGGGTGCTGAGGATATCATAGACCAAGAGTGTGAGCAACGATGAGGTCTTAGAGAGGTTGCAAAAAAGGAGGAGGCTTATAAGTAATATCAGGAAGGGGCAGCTGAAGTTTCTGGGACACATAATGTGGAAGGAGGGCCGGGAGAATCTGATACTCACAGGTTGAATAGAAGGAAAGAGAGACAAGGGAAAACAATGCATAACATACCTAGCGGCCTTAAGCAAGTGGATGACAGATCGTGGTCTGGGGGAGGTAGCAGAGGTAAGGAAAATGTTGAGAGCTGCAAAAGATAGAGGAAGAGGTGGAGAGCCATGATCGCCTACGTCCTGAAAGGACATGGAACATAAAAAGAAAGTCTGGCAGAAGCCATATGTGTAGGCTACATCGTGATGATCAAATTCACTACATTATGGCAACAGTTTTGCTAACCTGGTTTGCTAACACGGTTATTTTATTTATTTATTCTCACAGGTGTAATTCACATGAACATCCAGGAAACTCTTCGAGTAGAAGGTCGACTCCATGCCAATGGGGAAGGAGGTCATGGTCAGACTGGTGGTGGAGGTGCTGGAGGAAGTATATACCTCAAAGTTAAACATCTTGATGGCTCTGGATCTATTGAGGCGACGGGAGGCAGAGGTATGTTGTATATTTTACTTGTTCTTAAAAATGATATCGGAAATTTCTGAGCTAACATTGTTCTTTTGCTGAAAAAAAAAATCTATTCATATTTAAACATACGGAAGATATGAATAACGTACTCTTTCTGGTGTTAAGCCAGCAAAGTAGTACATCGTTTGTTGTGAATGTCATAAAAAAGTATGTGAGGAGTTTCATTCGCAAACGAAAATGACTTCCGATTAAATAATGTTTCTTATTGGTGGAATTATATCTATGTAAAGACGGAACGAAATTATAAATACGTAACAGTTAAAATGAAACATTCAGAGAAACGTTGAAGATACAGGGACGTTTAACTTTGAAATTTAAATGTCTGTCGTCCAGTGTGTCTAGATGTACAGCCTAACCAACGTCAATCATGTTTT
This sequence comes from Acanthosepion pharaonis, assembly GCA_903632075.3. Taxonomy (NCBI): domain Eukaryota; kingdom Metazoa; phylum Mollusca; class Cephalopoda; order Sepiida; family Sepiidae; genus Acanthosepion; species Acanthosepion pharaonis. Next base: position 153,601 of record CAHIKZ030000534.1, on the reverse strand, counting down.
CACTTTTAGCGTTGCTATTTTTAAATATTGTATTAGCTGTATTTTTAAGAAATGTTAAATTCTCTAGGAACCTGGCCGTAATTTTATCGTACAAGATTCAGGTCGGTGTAAGAATTTATGATCTAAACAACAACTACTTTCACCAGGACTGCTTTTCTTCTCATTTCTACTCTGAAAAAAAAACTTTCTTTGAACAATTAAACCTATTTAAATTATTCGGACAATTGTCCTCATCTTTGTCGCCATATTTATTACAACGTTTCGGCCTTTTTACGCTCCGGCCTTCTTCAGGTGGTTGGAACCCTTTATTTCGCTCACTGGGATACACTGTTCTAGTCCCACGTGCCATGTTTAATGGATGTCAGTTATCTCCTGTTAATTCCTCTCTCCAAGTTCTCCACTGCCTTAAGAGGAATTAACAGGAGATAACTGATAACTGACATCCATTAAACATGGCACATGAAACGAGAACATTTTACACCAGTGAGCGAAATAAAGGGTTCACTTCGACATTCCAAACACCTGAAGAAGGCCGGAGCGTACAACAGCCGAAACGTAATTGTTGCGGCCTGTTTAGGGGCCAGAAAGAAAGACACGGAAGACGAAGGTAGGTTGAAAAAATATATTGAAGATATATACAAAGCAATAGTGTTAGTCATAAGTAGATTAGCACTGCGTCTGCTACTCCACTCCACTCTTCACCCGGTATCCGACTCTCGCAGTTTGTATTTATGAGAGAAAGAAGAGTTCATTACACTGTAAGAGGGTTTACGACAACAGTAATAAATATGGCAACAAAGATGAGGATAATTGTCTGAATAATATAAATAGTACATTATTTACATTATTCGAACTATTGTCCTAATCTTTGTCGCCATATTTATCACAACGTTTCGGCCGCTGTACGCTCCGGCCTTCTTCAGGTGGTTGGCATTTCGAACTGAACCCTTTATTTCGCTCACTGGGGTAGACTGTTGAGCGAAATAAAGGGTTCAGTTCGAAATTCCAACCACCTGAAGAAGGCCGGAGCGTTCAACGGCCGAAATGTTGTGATAAATATGGCGACAACGATGAGGACCGATGAGGACAATAGTCTTAATGTAAATAATGTACATAATATCTCAGAAATATAGACAGAATATAAATAGTGTAAATAATCACTCATCTCAGAAATATAGACAGATACAATTAAACCTGTTAAATAACGCCATTTATTCCTATTGTAAATATCAAAATCCCACTTCTCTGATCAACTAGCTCGTCGGAAATACAGGTGTGTTACATGCTGGTATTCATTTCATATTCAAGGAATATGCTACAGGGTATATTAGGTTACAGGTAGAAATACACCATACTTTCAACTCAAATGATTGAACTAAATATAACATATAAACGACATAAATATTTTGGCGTAAGTTGTAATTTAATTTAAAAATTTCATTTGGTAATTATTAAAATCCAACCTAATTTTGTTATATTGTCTGTAACTTTTATAAGAACCCTTCTCCTATTTAGCAAGTTACTGCAAAAGAATATTCTTAACTCTCTCTCTTGACGTTGCACCGTATTTAATGACGTTTAAGACACCCTTTTTACTATTAATATTACGGTATCTGACATTTGAGTAAATATTTACCGTAAATCTTTACACATGAACTTTTCATAATAATATAGTATTATAAATTTAGGATAGGTACAGATACTGGTTACCAATGGCGCCAAGGTAAACATTAAACGACCAGGCCCCTCAAATTTCCATATAAACCTCCCATATTTATATTTAATATTACATTGTTAGGGAGTTAGACTCGGAAGAAAAAATTGTACTCTGTAGGTTTGCTTAAATGTTACCCGTTGTAAAGTTAAAAATAATTAATGGCTGGCTGTGTTTGGAAAATTAAAAACAAATTCCGATAACTCTAGATACATATATAAAAAATACATTCATTCAGTTAAAAATAAAAATCATCCTTGATAATGGCTAAAAGAATAGCCGAAAGCGCTCGGACATGCAGAACATTCGGATCATGTTTACATAATTTATGCCCATAGAAGAAAAAGAAAGTATACGAACAGAAGAAAATAAGTAAAAAAAAACATAATCGCGGTCGTTTTGAATTAAATTTGTATAAAAGAGATTAGATTGCTGATCAAATATATATATATATATATATATATATATATATATATTATTTCAAAATCAGGAGATCAGTTGAATCTGCTACCTGGGTTTCAGCCTTACGGTATCCTCAGGCGATTATTATCAAATGACCTCTTGACGCTTTATTAAAAAGAAACTAATGACCCCTATATTATTTTTTTTAAAAATACACACGACGTTAGGTGTAATAGAAAGTGAGGTGGAAAATATGAAGAAGGAAAGAGAAAAAGAAGGGGAGCAGAGAGAAGCAAGGGTATTATAAATGTATCAGTGGGGTTTAACTGAAATTTTGAACCTTTTTTTTTATCCAGCCTCATATGCGCTTAAGAGAAATTTCCTAATATGTAAGCAAGGACTCAAGACTTCGGGTTTTTGTTTAAAAAGTTCTTTAGATCCGGAAATGTCATAATTCTTAATTCTTCTTCTTTTTGACAGAGGTTGCAGATGTTGTTGTTGTAAGGCTTTCGTGGACTTGAAAGGATTAAATCTAAAATAGACATTATACGTCTAAATTGTTTAACCAAACATATGTGAACGAAAATATTCTACGCACACACACACACACACACACACACACACACATATATATATATATATATATATATATATATATATATATATAACAGATGAGTGCTGAAGGCATGAAACTAACATTCGTCATTCAGTGTTGATTTCTATGTCTACTGATATGTCTTTACCCTTATATAGGAAATTTTCAACAATATCATTACTTATATAATCATTGGTCCCGCTTGTTTGCTGAAATACGAGGTTTTGTCCAAGAGTTTTCTGTTGGTGCCCTAAAAAGTCTGCTGTTTCTTAATTTGCTCATATTTCGGATAGTTGGTTTGGTCAAGAACTTTTCCTGAAGCCACGACTTACCGCATTTTCTATTGGCGCCAGTGATCTGTATTAGGACCCAACTTTTAAAAACAAATGGGATGCTGTTTCAATGCAAAGAGGCTTCCAGTAAGGCCAACCTCATTTGAAAGATAAGGGCAGCATTTTGCCATATTTGTCCGTGCGCTCAACGACGCTGAACTTGTTAAATATCGCCATTGCTTTGGCTAACACAAGTGAATGAAAGAAAATATTGTGTTTGCATCAGTTGGACTAATTCAATCAGATTGACGTCAATCGGAAGACTCCAGAAACATTTTTTTTCTAAATATGATTCCTTTCAATCATTACCGCTTTGCTGCCATCGTAATCGATTCATTGGTGAAATAGAAAGACTGCGATGAGTTTAGTTTCTACAGAAATCGATCGTTCAGCCGACAAGACAGTCAGAATGATTAGCACCAAAATATCAGACGTTCTTTTCCTCGTTTTTATTTTTCTAAGATCTGAAAGCATAGTTTAAACTGAAGGGCAACTCATTTCGGTATCTCGTATATACGAACTGGTATCGGAAAGTTCACACACACACACACACTCTCTCTCTCTCTCCTTTGATTATACCATTCAACGGAAATGCATACGCTGATTAAAAACTCATTGGGCCCCCAGCCACATGAGTCAGTTTACCATTAATCTTCATGCTATCTAATCGTGTTTCGTTATAGTGCAATGTCATAGGAAAGTTTTGAAGGCTGACACTTTCTACTAACGTACCTGCATCAGATTTTGGGTGAGGCTTAATAAACGGTGCTTCTAAATCATCGAAATGTTTTGCAAGTTGTTCTCGCGAATATTATTTAGTTTGAGCACAGGTGAAACGTGCATTCCAAGGCCGGTTGAAACGATGAGTGTTAAGCGCAATTAGTCACCGACAAAGCACCAAAATCTGAGGGCAACAGGTTGGTTAATAAAAAAAATTAAAAAAAAATCTTCATTTGACCAACGCTGAATAATCTATCAGATCTCAATTACTGAAATCAATTATGTAGAGTGCCAGGAGATTGTAGTAGTTTTTCAATACTTATAGACATATACACAACGGATGAAGTACTGGACATTCTCATCCCAACATAGTTCCCAAAATTTAAACAAATGACCACACTCATGCACACACAGAGGTGTTTAGAATGGCCTCTTGGTCCAATGGAGAAATGTTTTCAGCACTCTCCTCCTGTGACGCACACATATATATATATTTTATTAAAGACATTTTTATGTTTAACGTTGTTATTTTATAGATACAAGTATTTAAGCAAATGCTCTGTTTATGATAAACAGTATTAAATAACATTTACCGGCCTGAATGTCCGAGAAATTTTCATAGAAAATATTCGTTCTTTGACAGGGTTCGAACCTGCATCCTATACGGAACCGTCATTTACGCTGACGTGCCTTAACCGTCTCGGCCACAAAGAACCTTTCGGTAGACAAGGTCGAATTTACTGCTTATAAACTTCAATCTTCCATGAATCTCGTACATTCATAACTGCTCTGGCGTATCAAATGTAAACAAATGACGTCATATATTAAGAAATGGACAAGGTCCGACAATTTATTTATTAAAGACATGTCTTTAATAAATAAATTGTCGGACCTTGTTATTTAATACTGTTTATCATAAACAGAGTATTTGCTTAAATACTTGTATCTATAAAATAACAACGTTAAACATAAAAATGTCTTTAATAAATAAATTGTCGGACCTTGTCCATTTCTTAATATATATATATATATATAATGTATGTATGTGTGTGTATAAAGTTTGTCACACAGGAAATGACGCATTCTTTGATTTTTATTCCGATCGTCTAACGAAGTCACCTCCTTAGTATATAAAAAAATCTTCATTTATTCCTGACTCTTTTTCTTTCCAGATAATTTTTCTTTCAATATATTGTTACTCATAAGTCCAATGAAAATGATTACAATGAAACAATGTCGAGTAATCTTACTCTATTAATACAAACTGCGGGAAAAAAAAACTATTTCTGCATTGAATCGTTTACATGCGATGAGAAATCGATACTCTTTAACAACGTTAAGAGAGTTGGCCACTGGTTAGCAGCAAGTGAATCACCAAAACAAGACCCAAAACCTCTATTGTACGCTAAAAAGTTAGTTACTGTATGGTGGTCTTTCAAAGGGGTTATTCATTATTCATGCTTGCCTCAAGGGAAAAAATAACAGCAATCTCCTTTTGTGGAGAAATTGTGTATATGCACGAAATATTGAAAAGGAAACATCCTAGACTTGTGAATAAGGATGGCACAATGTTGGTACTGGACAACGCGTGGCTACATACCACTCAATCAACTGTCCAAAAGCTGCATATTCCGAATTCTGAATCTTCTATTGATTATCATTTATTTAAGAATTTTGAGCTTTTTAAACACAATAAAACCATCGGTAAAGAAGAGGTGATAAAAGCATTTGAATTAGCGAATTTTTTTACTTATTACTGAGAGAAAAAACAAGAACAACATCTATTCTATACCTGAAGATGTCTGTAGGAACAGACGAAAGATAGTAAAAAATAAGAACTAATGCAGCAGAAATTTATAGAAACAAGGATCTTTTCATTCATAACAGGTTCGGAGGTTTTTGTATATTATTTGAATTGTTTGCGACGATGGATTTCTCGCCAATTAAATCATTAACCTTTGCATTTGTTTTTGTATGAATAATTCATGAATTTGTAAATTGATTGCACGTTTATTGAAATTAAAATAACTGATCCAAGTGCGACTTTTGGATAATAAGTGCGACATTACTGTAATTATTGAACAATATAGTTCATGCCACTTTGACAGAAAATTTACCAGTAAAAAAAAATTCGCTTATCACCATATTTGTACAAAAACGCACAACTGTAAAAATTTAAAATCAAACTCAACGTTGCTACTGCACGCTCCAAAAACAATAACTCATTTCCAATAGCATTTTTCGGATACAACAATACATATATTTTCGCTGTCCTCTTATTACTGAGAGAAAAAACAAGAACAACATCTATTCCATACCTGAAGATGTCTGTAGGAAC
>CAHIKZ030000534.1:27500-135000 GCA_903632075.3 Acanthosepion pharaonis | reverse complement strand
TTTTCCAACTTAACTGATTTGAATTGAGTAAGGCAATGTTTCTCATCCTTTTTAACAACTTTGTAAAAATTTTGAATTAAGAAATGAAAATACATTTTAAAAATGAATATTAAAACAAAGTATTTAAAATAACAAAATCGAAGAAGCGTGAAAAAAATTATTTGTGTTTACTTTAATACTTATTCATTTATTCAAATACAAACGCCTTGTCATTACTACTCCCCGCCCCAAACACACACACAGACATCGTGAAAATCTTTCGTGGCACGGTGGTTGATTAACTAGAGTAAGGTGATTTTTTTTTCTCTTATTTTCATGGGAGATATTTAGCAGAAAAAAATGGCACGTATTTGACAGAATTTCAGTTTATAATGTGCTATTTCAAGTATGTCTCCGTATAGTGATTTTCTAAGCCCGGCTTAGATGTGGCACAAGGCCGAAAGTATGGAGCATCCAGTGAGGATCGAACTCACTTTTCAGTCGTAACTGATCTAGCAAGACAAGCCTGCTAACCATTACACCACGCCGAGGTGCCCTAGAGATTTTTCAAGCGTAGCTTAGATGTGCCACAAGGTTGAAAGTATGGGGAATCCAGTGAGGATCGAACTCACTTTTCAGTAGTAACTGATCTAGCAACACAAGTTTGCTAACCATTACACCACGCCGAGGTGCCCAAAGTATGTCTCCGTATAAGTGGGTATTATTTGTCTAAACAGGTCACTGTGCAACAGAGTACTTGTCCAATCCACTCTGCATATCCGGATAGGCATTTATTCCTGCGTGATGTGTTTTTTGTCAAGAAGACACGGAAAATCCCATCTCTCTCCAGATGAAACCACATCTTCAACTTGAATGCTTGCTTTGTTCTCGTCGTCTCAGTTGGCCGTAAACTTCACTCTAGATTTTCTGCCTAGCGACAAGTTATAGCTTCACAGGCTGCATATATTAATATGTGGCCCAATCTACCCCTTGTGCGAGATGGGCGTTGGACCTTCAAGAAGGCTCCTCTGCACATTCTGACAGGTCTTGTTTCTCATCCTGCTGCGTCAATTATTTTAGTCGCCCAAGGACTTCATCTTGCCGCAGGTAATACTGTGTTACATGGCGCTCATAGATTGACTTTACATTTTTCCATTGACAGATCTTGACAAATGTCTAAGCACCAACTTCATCAGAATGACTTGGCATGTGAACTGGTTTAGTAGCCGATGGACCGACGATGCAGCGAGTATTTGGTTGGTTGGTTGGTTTTGTTTAGCAGCATATCAACCTCTATGGGGTATTTAATACTGAAATTTAAATATTTTGAACACAGTTGTATACCTTCAACTACAGATAAAATTTATTATTGGTAATTTTACTATAAATATATGTATTGTAGGTATTTTTTTATACAAATATGTATTGGTCGTAATTTTCTTATATAAATATGTAATTTTTTTTAATAAAATTTTATTTTTAGTCTTTCATACTATTTTTTTTTTTTTTTTTTTTTTTTTTTTGTGGGTTCACTATTTGACCATAACTGTGATTCTAACAATGTGCTACCACCCCTGGCCAGGGTGGACCTGGGAACAACAGCAATTAAGAGGTGCTTCCTCTCCTCAAAACCTCCAATCACCCGATCAGAGGTCTTGCTGCCGAATGTAGTTTATCATCATACCCAGGACTAGATCCCAACAGGTACTACCACCCCGGGTCAGTGTAAACCTGGGAACAAAAGCAATTAAGAGATGGTTCCACGCTTCTCAGAACCTCCAATCCTGCGATCATGGGCTATGATATCGGATGTAGTTTAGCATTATACCCAGGACTAGATCCTAACAGGTACTACCACCCCGGGTCAGTGTGAACCTGGGAACAACAGCAATTAAGAGGTGGTTCTACTTTCCTCAAAACCTCAAATCACCCGATCAGAGGCCTTGCTGCCGAATTTAGTTTTGAGTTACTTAGAATGCCTCGCATTCGTAGATTGACCTGGCATCCACCCTGTGATAGGTCTTTACCCACCCTCTTCGTCAGAAAGACCTGATACGGAAATTGGTTTCCATACAGCAGGTAATACTCGGTTACGTAGTACCACTATCACTTGCAGAATAACCGGGTATAAATAAAACTTATGGCAATGATATGATTAACAGGAAACATTTGGCATTCATTGACCGAACTGTTACTTGGAGGTTGGAATTTATAGATTTTTTTCTCTTGAGGTTTTTCAGGAAAATAGGTTTCTCGAGTCTGTTATTGCTCTTTCTAGTAGTGATGGGAGTTTATTTCCTCATCTTTTGTTGGAAGTAATATAGAATGACAACATCTCGATTGTGTCATGTTGTAACTTGGACTTACAACTGCTGTCCATTTCAGTTGTTGCCGCTTTTGGGAGTCTTCACGTGATGTGATCTTTGTTATTTGGTAAAGTTCTTTAATTGTTACTCTTTATCCCCAGTCTATAAGATCCTACAAATCACAGTCCTCTGCAAGCTCTACTGGGCTCATCCATTTGATTCCATTTTTAAATGCTGATTCGGCATTAAATGATCCGACATGGTTCAATATGTCGTTAAATTAACCAAACCTAATTCCTTATCAATGCCCTTAATCCAACGTTTCTTAATCGCAGTGAAGATTTCAGCTCAAAATTCTATGAATGGTCATGCTTGGATACTGTATATTTATTGATCATCTGGCATATATAAGAGACAATATTTCTTTTCAGCTGATAGAATAATTTCTTCGGAGCTAAAATGTTAATGTGATTTTCTTAATGAAGTCAACATTAAGCCTTAACAACCAAAATATTTAAACTTTTATTTCTGAGTATCCTTTGCTGGAGTGACGATACTTCACGCATCTTGTAACCATTTTCCAAGCGTGGCTTAAATGTTGCACAAGGTAATTTTTGTTCTTACAAACTTATACCTTCATCTCCATCTTTATCTCTTTTATAAACATTTTCCTTTCTGCTTCTCATCTTTGTTTTTCTTTACTTTTCGGCAATATTCCTTATTTATATTCTTTAATTTTTTTTTTTTACTTCTTAAAAACCATTCTTCATTGCTTTTCCAGCATTAATTCTTCAAATATAACGATAAGCTACATCCGGCAGCAAGACCTATAGTCGGGAGATTGGAGCTTTTAAAGAATGTGGAACCATCTCTTAATAGTAAATGCTCCCAAGTCCTGTGGTAGCACCTGTTAGGGTTCAAACTATTAACAAATAATGACCCCCCCCCCAAAAAAAAGAACATGAGACTATAAACCACACTTTATATTAAAAAAATACTAGCGATTCATTTTTATATAAAAAATACAAGCAATACATATTTTCGTAAAATGACCAAAAATACATTTTTAAAGCTAAATAGTACTCAACATATTTTATCATCAATTGCTTTTGTTTCTAGCTTCACCCTGACCCGGGTGGTAGCAACTCTTGGGCTCCCAATTATGTGAAAATAGTGCAACCCTAAACAAAACAATACGAAAGTATAAAAATTCCAGCAATGCATTTTTTGTATAAGGTAATTGCGGCTTGTTAACCATTACACCGCCTCGAGATGCCCAATTTCACGCATCTTGTATGTTATAAAACAGACTAAGCAAAAACAAAAATATTTTGAATGAAAATTTAAATTTTTCTATTGATTAAAATTTAAACGACACTTTGGATAAAATAAGTATTTTCTGGATTTGTATCTTTTCCGCTTTTGTCATTTACATATTTTTTCCTAAAACACTTCAGTAAAACAGTTTTTAATGAAAAATAAAATTTTTGTGAAAATTTAAACGAAAAATTTCTATTTTTTTAAGGTTTGTATTTTACAAAAATTTCTATTGAAGGATTACTGCAAATTTATCGGCCCGACACATTTCCCAAAATCTTCGCAAATACTTTACACAAGAGTTTCAGACCGAGACATTTTGCAGCACCCTCCTCTCTGTGTGTGTGTGTGTGTGTGTGTAAAATAGATAAGTAAAACTGTTGTTGGAACCAAATTCATGTAACTCAAGGTGTCGTTATGTACAACGCTAAAATTGGGTTTTAGGTGATATACATGTGTATAGATATGCATTTTATATATATATATATATATATATATATATATATATATAATAGAAATCTTATAAGTATAAGAAACTATACTCGCTCGGAAAACCTTCAGTATGTTGATTTGCAAATAAAACAAGCCAATACAAAAGGGAAAAAGGATATAAAAAAAAAGTAAGAACCAAGAACATCTACGTTAACCGAAAAATAATCGTCCAGCATATACGAGTCCAAGGCCCAAAGAAAAAAAAAAACCCGATGCGAGTATCCAAAACAACTAAATAAAGTGGCAGCCTTCCCTGACGATCCGCTTAGGTAAAACCTTGGTAGGTTTGTCTGGCTCTCTAGGTTTAACTAATATATATATATATATATATATATATATATATATATAGGAGTTGCCATGCTTCTCAATATTCCAATAGCTGCATAACCTGATTTATGAAATTTTGCCTCATCCTCCATATTCACCTGATATCTCTTTATCACTTATTTAAGCATTTTGAGCTTTTCATACGCAATAAAACATTCTCCAATAAGGAAGAAGTAATTGAAGCATTTGAACCATTCATGACATCAAAGGATGAAAAACCTTTTTAAAGATGAAATCAAGAATTTAGAGAACAGCCATTCATCAAAATGGTGCCTATTTCGACTAAATGAATGTCACATTTCAAGAGTTTTATTCATTTCCTATCAGGTGCGTGGTTTCATACACATACACACACACACACATATATATATATATATATATATATATATATATATATATATATATATATATATATATACGTGTGTGCGTTTCATTAAAAGCGACAAGGTACTGAGATTAGGCTTTTTAATTAACTTTTGTTATGTTCGAATGAGCGTTTTCTTTTCTGGACACTGTGTAGAAACTGTCCAAATGCTCTGTAATTCCGAGCGCTCTCGGCTATACATTTATATATATTATATGAAGGATGATTTTATTTTTGCTTTTTAACTGCGTGTATGGGTTGTGTGTATGTTTCTAGAGTTATAGGGATGTTTTATTTTCCGAATACAGCACATTCTGGCCGTGTTTGTAACTAATATTATTGTCTGCTGGCTTTTTTTCTTTTTTAATATTAAGGCTTAAGGTTATTATGTTTTCTACTAGTATGTTTCGGAGGGAGTCTGGTAACTTTGTGTGTGTTTAAATGGGTCCTAATGGAGCTGTTAGACCTCTCCGACCACAGCTCAAAACAGCCAACACTCAACAATCCTCATGAAAACAAATCAATTTCTAAACAAGCAACGGATGTTTTATTTATTAACCTCACAGATTTTATGAATTTAAACTTTATTTTTATGGTTACCCATATTTAAATTGACGGTCGTTTTTTCTCTGGTTTTACGTTTATTTTATCTTAAAGATAAATATTTAGATATGAAATTAAATTAAATTTCCCCTTTTACAATGTTTGAATAACAAAAACGATCTTTGTAAGGCAGATGGCGCTTCCTATCACCTCGCAAAACTGACTTGAAAATAGCACGTCTAATAAAATTGCAAGCTGCTCTCGCAGACAGTTCTATTTTCATACATATATATTCTCGTACTTATCTGGGATTTTGTGGATTAGGAAATAATTAACATATACATAATCTTCTCCAAAATATAATTTGTTTTATTTTGAATATTGTCTATCCAGAAAACCAACCGACAAATTAATATTAACTCCACCAAAACAATTTGCACAATTGTGTATTATTTTTATTATTATTGGATAAAGAATTTCCTGTTTTTTTTTCTTTGTTGTTGCCTTTGTTTTAATCTGTTCATATTATCGTGGAAATATGCAAGGTAGCTATCGATCTTTCTTGTGTAGTCTGCCTTCAGAACGTAGAACATTATGCCCTCCACATCTTCCTGTCTTTTGTGGCTCTAAGCATCGTTTAAGACTTTGGCACTCCACTTTGTCCCCCTTCTGCGACCCATTCCCCCAAACTCATAAGGTAGGTTATTGGCCGTGTCTATCTGTCCATTTTACCATTAATATATCTTATGAGTGTTTAATTCCCCAAACAATCTTTCCTCATTATGTGATTCAGAATTTTCACCTCTTTCTGATCTTAAACATCAGTTTTCTTTCTAGTTTTTTTTTTTTTTTTTTTTATAATCAATTATTTACTATATAAGTAATCGAAAAGCGTACCGGAAACAGCCAATTTGTGAAATGATTTCTCTACTGATATAATGAATTACTGATTTCGATTCTAGATTGCAGAGTTAATTGCGCAGTAATTTGTGCATCTTTTTTATTGTGTTTTTCCTTCTGAAATATCTATTGTATAATCTTCATTGCATTTTGAACAATGAAACGTGCCCTTTTCATTAATGTATAAATATGTTCTTGCTAAGATTCAACTCGAAAAGTTTCATAATAAACCCACATGAACGAAATTGAAATTCAAAAGAAACATGATTATTTAAATGAAATTTTTCATAGTACGAAATTCTTATAACAGCTTTGTAGCTTTGTCTGTTTAAGTGTTTAAGCTATGTGCAAAATCGCAAACTCTTTTGAGTGGCATCATCATTGAACGTTAAGCCCGTCATGTGCATGAGATTAAAATAAATTTCTGGCCTGGTTTTTTCTTTATTTTAACATCATTTCTGCATAGAAAATGTTTCTAAAATTAAATACTTTGATCATTTTTTCATGATGCATCGTAAAACTATACTCATATATATATATATATAGAGAGAGAGAGAGAGAGAGGATGTCTGTCTGATATCTTTTCACTCGAGATCCATCCAACCATTTTGACCAACGTTGGCACGTACATTGTAAGAGATAGCTTCTTAGCGTAAAAATTCGATAAAGCCGGTCAAAAATTGATAAATTCAATTTTTTCCCCGATTTTATTAAAACTCGGTATGTAGGTTACTTACATCACGACGGGCTCAACGATATCTCATTTTTATTACTACGCCACTGCGTTTAGCGAAAAAAAGCAAATCGATTTCAACACATATTTTAAACAATTAATTCCCTCGGTTATCAAGCAATCTAATATAAACTTCACTCAATTGTAGCCAATTCAAAAACCTTAAAAATAATTGTGGTCTGAAGTGTGTTTTCATGTTGCCATTTTTACCCCTTCACGTCCTCGGCTAACTCCGATTGAATAAATACAGACTACTTCTATTATATCAGTAACTGCATTAATTCAAAATGATTTTAATGAAAGTACTTTAAAGTAATTGAAGATAGCCTCTCTTACATCTAAATATGATGCTGTTTTTGCTCCATTCTAATTGAACGCTTTTTTCTGATCGACCAGTTGGATATGGCTGCTAGTACAATATATTTTAAGTAATTAGTTCGATCCTTACCCTGAGGATAGAAATAATAATCGACATTAAATACTGCAATGTCTTATAATCAAGTAACGTACACTTAGCTAATATTTGTTCACCACTTTTTGTTTGTCGCAAGACAACCTTTGAGCCAACTACAAAAATGTCTTTTTCTAGCAAATAAACAATAAATGTCACTTTAATATTAAAGATAATCTACGGAATTTCTGTTTCCTAAATTTAAACTATATTTATCATCTATTTTATTCAGTCCTCGATATGTGACTGCCTACAACGTGCAGAGTTACTACCAAGGCATCCAGATGGTCCATACCAACGGATTTGTATCGACGGAAGGATGTAAAACCCAGCAAGAGCCAGACCAACATGGACTTGTTGAGATCAAACGAAAATTAAATAAGGTCGGTATTAAATTATTTTATAAATCGTCATTTCATATCAAAGAATTTGATTTCTTCTTTGCTGATCGCTGCTTTTATAATGGTGACATTGATGACTAAGAAGACCAATTCTTGCATAAAAGAGCCGATGGAATTGACTTCATGGTAATATTAGTGAAAGATGAGATCGATTTCGTCGAGCATTTCTTTCTCATCTTTTGACTTCTTCATTTTCTCTTCTGAAGGTTTGAATTAATTCTCCTAGACGGGTTACCACCCAGTCTGTCCTAATATTTTATCCATACCTGGGGGGGGGGAAGAAAGAATACTCTTTCCCCAGAGTATTAGAACATACGTGAATGTAATGAACTTGAATGGAATTCGATTTCGAATTTATAATTCCTTAATCCAAGCCCCGCTAACCACCGTGCCACACACACACACTATATATATATATATATATATATATATGCAAATTTCATTAAATATGACCGACAAGGTGCTTTGTTTAAGTTTTTTTATGTAATTTCTTATGTGAGCTTAATTTTTCTTTTCAGTAGATAAATTATATAAAAACTGTCCAAATGTTTTTTTGTTTTTTTTTAGTTTTTTAGTTTTTTGGGGGTTTTTTTTCGAGCGTTTTCGGCTATACATTTAGCCATCTTCAAGGATGAAATATATTTACTGTTAACTAGAAATAGATCGTTGTATGTATTTATATACATTTTCAAAACACGGTCAAGATATAAAAATCAGTTTCTAGTTAAGAGTTGATATATTTAACCTTGAAAATGGCTAAATGTATAGCCGAGATCGCTCGGTAAAATATTTGGACAGGTTTTATATAATGTATCTACTGAAAAATAAAATTATCAGATCACATGAGAAATTATATTAAAAAAAACTTAATAAGAACACCTTGTATGTCATATTTAATGACACTTGCAAGAAAGAAGGATTGCTGCCTAAATACACCATATATATATATATATATATATATATATATATATATATATATATAAGATTTATTTGTTTAAACGTTATTTTTACTCGATACTCGTATATGACTAGATCCTGTTTTTATTATTAGATAATATACTTAAAATCTAGCGAAGTGAATATTCGAGAAATCTTGTTAGAAGCAGATATACCCTTCGAAATAAATGTACTGTTTAATAATAAAAACAGAGCATCTAGTCAAATTAATTAAAAATACGTCGGATTAAATCCATTTCCTAAAAAATTGTCTTTGTTTACGTTAGGATACGAAACAGTAGATATATATGTTTCGAGAATCGGGAAAGATCTGTGTTCAGTCGCATTATCCGGGCTTTGTTTGATCAGCTGATCCTACTTTAATCTGCAAATAATTTAAAGGCAATGTCAATCGCTACCTACTGTCATACTGAGTAATCTTTTTTTCTACGCTCATATTTCTATTTACATATGCTCTATCCCTGATATTGAGCAAAATATAGAATATTTTCTAAGTATTTTTATCATATACAATAGTCCCTCGATTAGTGCAGCTAATGTGTACATTAAAAGATACGCACTAATTGAAAGCGGATTAATCGAATATAATAACTTACAGAGATTTATGTACAGTAACTCATAATTTTAGTTCTATTCACACTTAATTTCTAATTTGCGAGCTTTTTAATTAAGATATAGGTACATACAAGAAAATACAATAAAAATGCTATAAATTGAATGGTTTGTCGTATGGTATACTTCTGTTGTTCTTAATGGATAATTACCCCTCAAATTTTCCAAACATATAATAATTAGTATTTTAACGTAAAAATCTTATTATATTTCTATAGTAAATGCATGCATGTTTTACATGTCGATATTTTTTATTAAAACTAAATTTCTGTATCTAATTAAATCGTTCATTTTTTTTTTTTTTTTTTTTTACAAAAAATCAGAAATTTCCTTTTAAAACCTTCAAAATGAACATAAAAACAAATTAAATTATTCAAAGAATTTTAAGAGACAAATATTAAAATATGTATTTATTATCCGCTTATATTATAACATCTATTTATATATCCGTTCATTTTTTAACACTATTGTAATTACGTAGATAGAGCAATATTTAACAAATAAAATAATGCGTTATCCGGAATGTTCATGTCGATTTTTAAAAGGAATTAAAAATTACAAAACAAAAAATTATTTTGTTGCAAAAACTTTCCCTTTTTTTCCTTCAACACTTGAATTGTTTTAATTCGTCCATTTGCGAATATTTTCAGAATCATTTTGTCATAGTACATGATTCAAAAATACTTTTCTTAAGATAAAGACCTTTTTTTGACTCCTTCAACTTAGATTCTTGAATTTTTTCTCACCGCACAATTTAAAATTCGTCCATTTTTATGAGCAGTACTTTTCAGAAAAATGCGATCCAAAGATTCTTTTCATGAACTTGACTGGTTACTTCATCCATAGTGGAGACGCTCATAGTTATTCATGATTTGGTCGTCATCTTTCCAGTTCCATCAATAAGACTATAATCAGATACACACAGTTCTGTCAGCAAAACATCTTCGACCTTCTTAAGATAAAAAAAACCCATATTTCAACTGGTTACGGCGCCAACGGTGACGTCGCTCCTGGTCGCTCCTCCTGGGTCCAGCGTGCGGGTCAGATAACCAGCCTTTTCCTGACTCATGCCTGGTCACCTCAGGATCTCCGGTCTGTCTACCCACGCTGGAAAATTTAGACAGACAAACGGGATCCATTTTTCATCACCAAATAAAGTAAACTCACGAGACAAAAAGATTGCTGATGAAAAAAAATGGGTAATAACTTTTTATATCTTAATGTCCGTTACAAAAAAAACAAAATTGTTCTCATTTCCAACCCGGTGGACTATTTCATGCCACAACCCTAAAGATTTCAACACAGATGAAATGCGATCCAAAAGATTGATTCTTTTCTTCGATTTTGTATTTCTTCTTCTTCGATCATGTGATACCTTGCCAAACATCGTCGTCCGAGTGATTTGAGTCCGGGGCTGGAACTCTTCTGTCTTCGACCAAGTTTCTTGTCATCCATAGTGGATTTCCCTGATAAATTTTCTGTCGAGTGTTTTTTGCCCGCAACAAACTGGGGTTCTGTCGGCGTTGTTTTCTCAATAACTCCAAAAGTCGCATTATTTTTGATTTCCCATTATCGCTATTGTTTTCATTCTCACCAAATCCATCTTGATTTGGTCGTGACCGTTTTCGACCAATGGTTCCTGATAATATAGATCCTGACCGTTTCCGACCAATTGTTCTTCATTACAAAAAAAATTTTGCAAAATCCAATTTTGCCTTTTCACTCTGCAAGGCCTCTCACCTGGGCTCTGACTTTTCTCCTCCTTTCATGTATAATCACCAACTAAAAAACTTAGTGAACCATTGTGATCTGACAGTTCTGTTTTTTGTCAGACCCGGCAGTAAAAATCTTAATTTATCATCTTCACTCGTCAATGTGGGGGTTCTAATTTTTAACAGCATATAACTTTTTTTCTCTGATTAAAAAAAAAAATTTCGTTTCTATTGTTCTAAAAAGAAAAGTAGGCTAGATGCTGTCATCAAGCTTTTTTCTCCCTCTTAATATTTTTCATTTCAAATAACAATTTCCCAAAAATTCAGCCACGCAGGCCAAGATATCTTTCTGACACTTATCTTCGCTTATGACTGGGTCATGCATCATCCAACTCTCTCTTTCTTTTTTTATTTCTAATTCTATTCTTCCAATTGTCTTTAAAAATTCGGTCAACATATATAAGATATCTAAATTGACTGGGTCATGCATCATCAACTCTCTTTCTTTCTTTTTTCTTCCCTTAGGATCGTCCAAGTCAATCTTAGTTTATTTTCAACTCAATTATTTTCCGTTAAAAAAAAAAAAAAAAAAATGTTTAATAAACCGAATGAATATTTCAAAATTGACACCATTTTCATAGAATTAAGTAATTTTAAACTTTTAATATATATATATATATATATATATATATATATATATATATATATATATATATATATATATATATATATATATATATATATATATATATATATATATATATATATATATATATATATATTATATATATATATATATATATATATATATATATATATATATATATATATATATATATATTTTATATATATATATATATATACACACAAATGTTTGTTTTTGTTTTTTAGTCGTTAATTTATTTACAACAAAAATCCATTTACCTTGTGTTCCAATTTTCCCTCCTCATTCGCTAGTTGCAAATATGTCGTTGAATATTTTGTTCTACGGGCAAACCATACAGTGGAGTAATGGATAGCGACTCGAATTGAGGAATTGGAGAGCCGAGTTCGAATTCCAGTCGAATCCATTACATTCAATTATGTGCTAATACCCTTTGGAAAAAGTATGAACCATCTTCTTCTCACTCCAGCTGTAGGTAAATAGCAGGACAGACCGAGTTACATAGCTCTTAGATAGTAACTGGTCTGCCGCAGAAAAAAATAGCAACCTACTGCGGGGAAAAATCTGCCTCGTCAGTCATGTATCGAAAGGTACATGATCAACTACGCGTGCATCACGCATGGCACACAATTGATTTTCTCCTTTTAAAAAAAGTGTTGGCTGAAAGTGTCTCCCAAAGCTAAAATGACGTCCTCCCCGTTTAAGTATATCTTCCTCTTCTGTGGGTATAAGTCTTAAATGAATTATTAGTAGTAGCTAGATGTATAGTAATAGTACCCTTTATTTTAAAGGCAGTGGTATAGTATAATTTTACACTAAATGGTGTTTTTTAAATGACCTTAAGTCAAATTCCTATTTTATATGATTCAGTTGTGATGTATCGACAAATATCATTGGATGCGACTTAAGTCTGTGATCTACGTGCACGATTCTTTTTAAATAATGTAATATACCTCAGAGAAAATTATCTACGTAAGCAACTTTACCTAATTAGTACAGTGTAACCCGGATATAAGAGAGTTGTCGGGACCGGAGAAGAAGTCTCTTATATCCGGGTTTGGTCTATTATATATACATTAACACAGGCTCGAATTTGGGACCAGAGAAAATCTCTCTTATATAAGGGTTTCTCTTATATCCGGGTTACACTGTACCTAAGTATCAAAGCATTTACAACCTCATCTAGTTTTCATTTTCTGGAGAAATTATGCGATTCAAAAATGCAATAGGTTTTGGACAAGCTATTGCATTTCTGAATGACGTTCAAACTGTTTACAGACAGAAATAGTATTAGTTTAAATAATAATTTCTTTTTTAGATTTTTTTTTATCATATGGTATTATTTGTTTAGTATATTATAGCATATTAAATAAAGACGACATTTTTTTTCTTATTTCCATAGATCTATTTTTAATGTATATTTTAATGTAGAGAATTCTCTAAACTCATAGATCTCATACTTTACTAATGCGTTGTGCTGATAGATCACATACTTAGGTAGTGCCCATTAATGTTGAGGAATTACATATGCGTAAATACTTACCTGGTGTAGGGATCCGTCCCTGTGCTGTTGGTATCACGGCTACGACCAGCTTGGACCGGCTCTGACCAGCTAAGACCAGTTACGACTAGCTTAGAACAAGTCTGACCAGCTTAGATCGGCGACCCGAGTGAAAACACTTTTGTCCCCACGTTAAAAACTGACCTTGTGTCACAACCCGACTCAGTGGGGGGTCAAATAAGTATCCTTACCTGGCACATGTCAGGGGGTATCCCCCAGACGAGGCTCTGCCGAAGGGCAGTCTCTTGTCTTCGGAAACTGACTCAGTTTTTACGTGGTCTATTGAGAATTTTTGACAGAGTCTATGGGCTCTGATACCCCAGTTTAAAACTCGGCCTTGTGCAACATCTTGCTGCGTAGGGCAGCGGGTAAATAATTACATATGCGTAAGACACAGTGTTGACATAGGAATCAAAACTGTATGGTGACTGCCTGTTTCACGCCTCAAAGTAATACAACATGCAGTGTTAAATTTTCTGTTCACACTGTCATTTTAAAAAAAAAAGTTCAGTCTCCATATTGAGCACCTCTCCCTATAAATATAGTCAAATTTAAACAATTATATACTCTATAAATTCTGCTTAAGTAAATAAGTAACGCATTATTGCAGGTGACGTAATGTTAACCTGTACAGAAAAACGGGATAGATGTACCTAAACTTTGGCTAAGTTTGCTTTTAAACTATTGTGCTTCGGAAAGGCATGAAGTCACTTCTTGCTGAGATGACTTTCTGTCTTCATACATAGAAACGCTTTTTCTCTTTTTTCCTGCAAGATTGGTCTTTCTCTCTCTCTCCCCCTCATATATATATATATATATATATATATATATATACAGTGATTTTTCAAGCTTAGCTTAGATGTGAAATGAGGCTGAAATATGGGGCACCAAGTGAGGATCGAATTCACTATTCAGTCGTAATTGTTCTAGCGAGACAAGCTTGCTAGCCATTATACCGTCTCGATATATATATATATATATATATATATATATATATATATATATATATGTCTTCGCTTTATCTAACTTCCTGTAGGAATTACTTATCCTCAGACTGGCCAGATGTAACGACGAAAATAGCCATCAGTCTTAACATTCCAGATACAAAAGCAAGGGAAATCAATTCAAACCACTTGTAACATGAATAAAAGATAGAGCTTTTTTTTCAATGAACCATTGCTGCTTTACTTCCAGAATATTTTAAACAAATTCGCCTCTAATGTCGTTACTTGCATTCCCAATCCAATTTCGCATTTTTACGTGAAGCAGCCATTTTATCAAAAGCGTAAGTGAAATAGCATTAAACAAAACACTAACAACATGTGGTTAATGGAAGTGAAGCCAAATTCACGATGGAAACACTTGGGGCCTGCAAAAACAAATCACTGTTTGTAAATGTTTATTAATGAAGTTCGAATATAGACTCCTGTTTGTAGTTTCGCTCTTAAATAAAAAAATTGTATGTTTGTTTATACTTAGCGATGAATAATCAGTAAAATTCTTTCATTCGCGGAAGAAAATACTGCGCAAAATGTTTGCAAATACCTAATTGTTCGCCATCTGACAATGGGCGTTTCCTTTTCGAAATATTTGTTTAATCTAATTTGAAGCGTCAGCCTGCTGTCTCTTTTCTGAAGCCATGAATAATTTCGCTTATAGAAAAAATTTTGTATTATGCCGTGCATGCAAGAAAGAATGTCTGTTTTTAATCATCTTTGTGGCTTTCTTTCACTAAATGTACGATTGGATCAATAATTCCGTGGTTTGACGATTAATTATTAAGTGCTTTTTGATCTGAGATTTTTAATTTAGAATATGCGTGTCATATGGTAAATATGTTAAATCAATTAGATATTCCGTATGTTTCACAAATATGCAAGTACTTTCGATACGTCATCCGATCATCATCGGGTAGGGATATTATTTTTTTTTATTTCTATCGAAAGTATGCGCATATTTATGAAACATACGAAATATCTAAAAACAAGGATCGCATCACGCAACAAGTGGTTAGTGGGTTAATACTTTTAAATTTATTCGCGAACTGAATTCGCCATTTATTACATTAACCTTACGCATTTATTCCTTGTATGACTGCTTCATTGTGATATTAATTATACTACACCAATTATATATATATATATACTATGAATTGGAATCAAATATGATTAAAATCCCACAGAATGTGAGAATAAGGACCAAATAGGAAACCTATATAAATTTAATATTTCCAGCTTTTGTTTAAACTTCATCAGAATTTTTAGGAAAAAGAATTTTTGAAGCTTAAATAGAAACGAAACGTATTAAATTTATAGACCTTTCTTATATGGTTACTTTTTCTACCATATATAAGATGTGTGTGGTCATTATGAAAAATTTTAAAATATTCGGAATCCGGACCAAAGAAAATATTACTTGGACGACTTGGTCATTTGTGCATTCACTAACCATGTTATGTTCATTTCGGAATACCATTGGCAAGAAGAATAATGATGCAATCGAGTAGAAATAATGTTAAAATTAAACCTTTAACAAGAAACTGGAATTTTTTTTTTCGAGCTGCCAACTGTGAATTCGTTTTTAATTTCTTTCCACTTTTCGTATTTTCAGTTGAAAATAACACTGAACCATATAAAGGGTAGTTTATCCTCCCTAGCCGAACTGGAAGTTTACGTCTCTGAAGATCCTGATGACTCTGTTCAAACCGACTATTGTAATGCTGTCGGTTCTGCTGTAATACTGCAACAGGAAGACCCAAGATCAAAGCACGAATTCGATGAGGTAGGATATGATTTCGTCTTATTTATTAAGCATTTTTCAGACAAAACTAGTCAAACGTAGTCAATTTTTACGTGCTTTTTTCTGAACGACATTTCAATTTTTCCTAAAACCTTTCGATAAAGAACCTATAATTTTGGGGTGTCATTTTTGCTACCTTTAAATATTCTATAAGATTTGTCAAAGATTATAAATATATTAATGCGCAGAAAGGAGTGTCAAACTCATTTACTTTTAGTAAATACCGACTAGCTGGTATCTGTTACTCAGATCTTGGCTGTTGAGTAGCCCGGACGATGCTATGCCGAAGTGCAGAGTTTCGTCCGGGGATGTAGACAGACCCGAACCCGTTTATGCGTGGTTAAGAAGAATTTTTGGCCGATCCTACGGGCTCGGATTACTCCATATTAAATTCGGCCTTGTGCTACATCCTATCTCGTGGGGAGGCTGGTAAATATTGGCTAGCTGGGATCTGTTGTGTACGACTCAGACTTATGCGAGAACTACCGACTTTTCAACAGTAGCACTCACTACTGGATTGATTTGGACGATCTTGTGCATAACCGTATCTTTATTCTTATTGTACTGGTTTTTACAATAGTCCTTTACTTATTTTATCCACCGTGTTTTTCAAGTATATATTCCTATTAGCACGGAATATAACAGTAACACAACGAAAAATCCTATTACTTATTTACCAGACAACTGCCAGGGCTACAAATATAGTTTTAAGTTATGCTATATTTATGGGTAAGATTGCTCAATATCAGGAATAGAACGTATGTAAATATAATTGTGTTCACCCAGCAGTTACAGTTTCTTAGGGGATTGAAACCAGTCTTCAGGCACGAAACAGTGTCAGCGATCTGTAATGACCTTTGTGTCCACTTATAACTCTACGTGTCTCTTCTTTCCTCCCCCTCCCCTTAATTAGCACCTACGTTACCGCTGCCAAAACCATATAAATAATGGACTATTCCGTTTTGTTTACGTGGAAACACGGAAAAGAAATAAGAGACACCGTTTGATTTCAGTGAAAGAAACCAACGCCCTGCCAAATAATGGACTGTTCCGTTTTGACCATTGAAAAAACGGAAAGGCCATGTCAGATGTCTGATTACAGTGGGGAAAAAGAAAACAAAATTGAAACAAGAAAATCGTGTAATTCTCACGGGTACTACTATCTGCAACCCCATTCTCACAGACAAGATGTCACAAACCTCACGCTGTTCTATCGCTATATCCACGAAGACAGTTCAAATGAACTACAGTCCAAACCCTCACGACTAAGACCCACCATGCCACAAATTGTAGTGAACCACCCTCTTTCACCTCATATCCCCCCTGGTGAGATGGAAGTTCTACTCAAGCAGCTTCATCACACCAAACGCTGCTTTGTGGAACCGACTCCCAAAAGTCTGCCTCTCCGATCACTATCTTGTTCAATTTTAGGGTTAACCGTTATCTTCTGTCCATATCCGCATAAACTCTACCTATTAATCTGTAAACCTCTACACCGAGTGACCGACAGGATGAACATCATCGTAAAAAATAATAATGTCACATTTTGGTAGCAATAAAATACATGTTTTTAAATTAGGATTGTTTATAGTCCATCCTTTATTTTTTTTTTGTTTTTCAGACCTAAATCTATTTCACACTTAATAGATTAAATGTTTTTCATATGAACTGGGCAAACAAAAAAAACTCACTCGCTTTATTACAATATTCGCTTTATCTCTGAGGAATGACTGTACATGTTTATATCTGTGCATGTGTTAAAGACTAGTTGCAAAGAACCTTTTAAACAATTCTAGAATTAATAATAAATCTAATTAAGATACATCAATGAATGAAAAATTCTTCGGTAGCCAAAAATGTCACTCAAACGTAAGATGTATTTTTTTTTCTTTTAATATTCTAAAAATGCTGTC
Organism: Acanthosepion pharaonis; assembly: GCA_903632075.3. Taxonomy (NCBI): domain Eukaryota; kingdom Metazoa; phylum Mollusca; class Cephalopoda; order Sepiida; family Sepiidae; genus Acanthosepion; species Acanthosepion pharaonis. The sequence continues at coordinate 116,969 of CAHIKZ030000534.1, read as the reverse complement.
GTTTCAAAAAGAATGAAGAATTTCTTTTTTTCTTTCTCCAGCTTCATATAATCGGAGGTGGCTCTCTGGAAATATCGGGAACAAATGCCGGAATCACTGCACAGAAAATCATAGGTGATGGTAGTGGACGTTTGAGTGTCAAATCGCGACAATTCTTCCAGATAAAAGCTCAAAGGGAACGAATGCAGTTCGCACTTCTGGCTCAACCTCTAACAGATCTAACTCTTCCAGATGTTCTGGAATGCCGCAAAGTTGATGTCATCTTGAAAGGTGAGACCTGAAGATTCTAAAACACCCACTCGTTCAAATATTAACCAGAATATTGCTTGTTTAATGTTGGTTGTTGACCGTGAATAGCTATGTTTATAATAGTCCAACATTATAGTTACTAATAACCTCTATGTATTAACACTTTCATTGCTGCATTTTATAGCATTTTTTTTCCTGCCTGTGTTGACCTGTTTTGGAAAAAGTACGGAATTGTCTTTTTCTTGAAGTAAATAACTATAAAGATACTGCGATTATCTATGGATGCCGCCATTTGGCTTTTGATTGGATAATCTGCCATATAGACTAATCTAAATGACATCCCTAACAAACATATAATAAAAATACGTTACCAAATAGGTTGTATTGGACGCTGTTGAATACTTACACTGTTGTTGAAATAGCAATAAGCGCTTTTTTATAACACAAACATTAGAGAGAGACATGTTGCGGTGTCTTGTAAACGTATCTATACGTCGACAGCAAGCAATTTGGTTTCGCAAAGACGTACAAATACGTTATCAGTAGCTTAATATTAAGATGTTTTTAGTTTTCTTTTTTTTTTTATACTTTCAGTTTTAAACAGTCTGATGTATAATTTTCTTCGCTGTTGCAAACCTAAAGAAATTATGCATTTTTTTTGTTTTTGACATCAAGTTAACATCTACTTAAGCCTACAGAAGGACATATACGACAAAAAGATTGCCTACAATACAACAATTTTTACTTTAGCCAACCTACAGTTTTTTTTTCTTTGCCTATTTTCTTTTCTGTCTGTATAGATGTGGTTATTTACGGGTTTTAATGAAAAAAAATTCCCATGATGCTTTAGGTCTATTCATGTGTTATATAAAGCTCACCCCTCCCTTTCATTTTCGTTCAAGTCATCTGAAGATCGCGTAAACGTGAAACTGGTTCCGACTAGGAACATTCTTTCATAAGATTTAATGTCGTTAAGCGTTTTTTAGATCAGTTTCGGCTTCGAGCACTTTGCTGAGTAGGTAACTTTGCCTTGGTCCTATTTTCTCTTTCTTTTTTCAGTATTGTCGTTTTTATTCGAAACCTTATCTGGATACAAGTCAGCTGAAATGTGGCACAATTAGTGTTTACTGCTTTGCCTGCACCTACTGATTAATGCCGACATTTTGTTTAACACTGATATCGCTGCTCAAACTTAATATAGAAAACTTTTTCTTACAGGCAAGGCCAACACACATTATATATATATATATATATATATATATATATATATTTTTTTTTTTTACACGCTCAGCTTTGCCTAAAAATTTCCAAAGTTTGGGTAACTTTTACTAGTCCCTCAAGAACACGAATCTTTTTTCGATTCTCCAAACAATCATATCTGCTCAGTTTCATATCCTAATGTTAACAAAATAATTCGAAAAGTTGCAATGGATTTTTCACTTGTTAATTCGCTTTTATTTCTGAAACGACTGTTTCGAGAATCGGAGAAAGGTTTGCGTTTATAAGACATTGTTCAACTTTGCTTCATCGGCGACGCATTCACGTAGCTGAGTCGGTATAAGCACGTCGGTTTCTCCTGCTATGTGGGACGCCGGTTCGAATCCTGCTGGAGAATGCGTATTTTCTTTAATAAGATTTCTCAAATATTCAGGCCGGCAGACGAAAATAAATATACTGTATCCACTAAACCAAAAACGCCTAAGCAATATATATATATATATATATATATATATATATATATATATAGTTTATGAAAAACTAGGTAATCCGTATGATAAAATCCAGAGAGCTCAATGTAAATTCAGAGCAACACTTTCAAAGTAAAGCAAAATAACAGCGTCCGTTTTTTGCCTGTTTTCTCCAAAGAAAATTAGTGACATCTTCTTCTGTCTTAACTTCGTTCCCTCTTTTACTCTCTATGGTTTTTTCTTCTCTACCCCTTCGATATCAATATATAACTTCCGTTAAGTTAACCGTTTAAATGTTTTATCTGCTAACTCACTCATGTCTTCTCTGTCCCCCCTCACTTCGTTAATTTACATATGTTTAATATGGCTCGCCAAAAATGTGTAAATTTTCTTTTCATTTTTTTGTTTAGAAGTAAAGTCTGATGATCCGCAGTCCTTTTAAAATGGCTGTGGTGAAATAATTTATTACATGGAACCTTAAAGTGGTCTGTTTTTATTTAATATATAATATATATATAATATATATATATATATATAATAACCCGGGTAGCCGTGCGCCATAAATCCAGATGCAGTGTATAGATTGGTTCAACAGGTAGATATCTTAACACTAACAGATATTCACTTAGTTATTAATGTATCCATGAAAGTCATAATTGTGAAATCGTTAGCTGTTTTATTTGCTTTTATATATAGGCAACGTTTTTCACAGAACATAACTAAACAATTTCGTCTGAAGCCTTTCAAATTTGATAGGCATTCTCGCTGGACAGAAAGAAAACTTTTAACGTAAAATGATGTAAAGTTATGAAATCGTTAGGTGTAAGTCTTGTCTAGTTTTCTAAGTAAAGTAAAGGAAAACTCCCCACTTTGCTGGTTTTCACGTTGAGAACGCTTTCCCCACCTCGCAACCGAGAAAAAGCTGGTGTTATATACCTCCGACCCATGTTAACTATTGGCTAATGCTTGTGCATTATCGTCCGTATGCAAATTATGTCAGCACAACCTACTCTTATTAGAATGTCCTCTCTCAACAGTCAACTGTGGGATAGGGTGTAACTCCTGGTGCTTACTACACCACACGCAGCCAACCCTGGGTCCATTGTCGGGTTGACCAGATTCTCTGTTACACGCTAGCTGTTTCATTATTTGCTTTTATATACAAAGTTTTTCTCTGTACATAACTAAACAGTTTCGATTGGAGCTCTCAAAATTGGTAAGCATACTCTTTGGAAACAAAAATTATTGGTTCATCGATCGGGAAGAAGGACTTTCTTTTAAGGGGGAAATAAAAATATATTACAACCATTCGATGCAATAATATCATACTTCTTTTTACTAATACCCGGATAAGAAAAATATTTATGTAAACTGAAATACGAATTTCGAAAAACAATATTTCGAAAAAAATGTTTTCCTATTTTTCATTGCAAACGAATTAGACACAAATAGAACCTATTTTCCTTTTTTTTTTCTTTTCGCCAACAATTTTCTGTTTATTTTGTTATTGCAAAGTAAAAAAAAAAAGCTCGTCGGTATATATTATTGATGTCGCTAAAAATAAATCCTGGCGCACGTAAATAATGTCGACAATAAATTACAATAAAAGGAATAAAAAATACAATATGTACATAAGCATTTCATAATACAGTGTGACCCGGATATAAGAGATTTTCTCTGGTCCCAAATTAGAGCCTGTGTTACATAAACAAAATAGACCAAACCCGGATATAAGAGAAACCCGGATATAAGAGACTTCTTCTCCAGTTCCGACAACTCTCTTATATCCGGGTTACGCTGTATATTTGTTTCCCATTGGTATTTGTAGTTTCGCTGAACAAATTCCCGGTCTAAAAAAATGACACTATACTTAAATCTTTTATGCTTAACATTGTATTTAATTTCGATATTGTGTGCGTGGGCCCAACACACCTGGTCAGAACGTGAGCCTTACATTCTCTTCAGCAATGTTTCAGAGACTGCCCAACTCATCTCTGGACTCTTATTCATGTCGTTCCTATGCTTGTAAAACTAGTTGGTGCGAGGCGGCCGATAGTAACCGTAACTCAAGTTTACGCTTGGCTTTCTTAGTCTGGTGTGAAATTCAACCCAAAGACTCTTCCGGTATAATACAACACAAAAAGCCTTTCCAAAATATCCAGGTTTTAGAAAAGGATTACAACACCTTTTGTATTAGGTACCGTCAATCCATAAACGTTTTAGTCCATCTTTTATTTCTGTTCTATCTGTTTTGCCCACCACAATTTTTGTCGCTTAAGAACTCTAGCTATATTCTTAAATAACCTCATTTGATTCACACTCACATATGGTTGTGATGCTTAGAAATGTCTAAACTATTTACGTACAACCATTTTTCTCATATCAATATTTAAAAATGGTATCAACCGAATGAATCCTCTAGGTCTTAAGACAATCCTTCAGCGGATTCGGTGCTACCGAATCAAAAAGAAAACAATTTTACCAAATAGCCAAAAAGACGTCATATTAAAACTTCCGACAGCAGTAACAACTAAAATGGATAGCACAGGTAGCTAGAATATAATGAAGATGTTGACTTTCTACACTATTTTTAAACGAAAGGTCTGAAAGTAAACTTCCATCAGGTGTCTAAAGAAATCTATTTGCCGGAAAATAACTTTTTTTAATAGAAAGATTTTATAAAACTCAATGAAAAAGTAACGCTGTTCAGTAAATAAATGTTTCCAGTAAGGAAATTATTCATCTCACCCCCCCACCACCACCATCATTAATCATTTGTCTGGTCTATAAGGAAGCACAGTGGAGTAATGGATAGCGGCTTGAATTGAGGAATCGTAGAGCAGAGTTCGAATTCCAGTCAAATCTATTACATTCCTCTTACTTGGGAAAGGTATGAATCCTTTTCTTTACCCCCCCAGCTATGGATAGAGAGGACAGACTGGGTTCTATAGCCTTGGATGGCAACTGGTCTACCGCGGAAAGAAATGGCAACCAACTGCGGTAAAAAAAAAAAAAATCTGCCTCGTCAGTCATGTATCGAAAGATACATGATCGCCTAAGCGTGTATCACGCGTGGCACATAACTGACTAATATTGACCGTTTTCTGTCTCTTAGAATTATCCATGACATAGATCATTCCATTGAGATTCCTACTTCTATAACTTTTTCAGTGTCCTTGTTAGTTTTCATGGGTTTTTACACGTACATAGTAGCAATCAATATATCGCCATTATACACGTGGTACTTTATATATCTTGGTAATGCAACGAACAAAATATTTGTATGAAGTCTGATAAATGATGTACACCGAAGTAATGCCTGGGAATGACCAAAACGCTGTGATGAATGCAGGAGATGAGGAGGTTTGTCTGAGAAAACTGAATGGATATTATTCCTCTTGAGAAATCTTTCAGCAAACCAAGGCCAGAATCAAATTGACATTTATTTGTGTTTTAAGCACTGGGCGAAGTGTTCAGGTGCCAGTTGGAGTTACAAAGATAGAAGTTACCGTAATGTGTTGTAACTTTAATTATTTTAATAGGCACAGCGCATTCTGATCACGTTTCTGCTTTGGAGAAAGAGTTACAACGAGATTGTCGGTTTGGAAGCAATAAATAGTGCCGCTCATTTAGCGTCAATCAATTTCATTCGCGTGCCGAATTGTCAGATTAAATCTGAAAAGTCGGTTAAGTACTAAAAAAGTTCAAAAGTTGACTTCGATTGAAACCGCACGATTTTATTTTATTTTTTTTTTTTCACCTTTCGTTGACTTTCGCTCCTCTCCGACAATATCGAAACGCACTCAATTCCACTGTTGTTCCACTGTTTTATTCTGTTTCTATCTATTTTCTATATTCTTTTTTTTCTCTAATCCGTTTCGATCGCATTTTTCTTTCTCCACTCCATTTCGCTCTCTTTTTTTTTTCTTCTTCACTCTGTTGCGTTCTCGTTTTTTGTTTTTTGATTTTTTTTCCTCCATTCTGTTTTGTTCTTTTGATTTTTTTTTTTATCCACTCCTTTTGGCGCCCTTCTTTTTTTTTTTTTTTTTTTTTTTTTTTTTTTTTTTTTTTTTTTTTTTTTTTTTTTTTTTTTTTTTTTTTTTTTTTTTTTCCGGTCCAATCCGTTTGGCGCTCTGGCTCTACCCCTCTTTTTCCTCTCCCCTCCGTTTCGCTCTTTCTCTCTATTTTTCCTCTCCTCCGTTTCTCTTTCTCTCTTTTTCCTCTCCCCTCCGTTTCGCTCTTTCTCTCTTTTTTCCTCTCCCCTCTGTTTCGCTCTTTTCTTTCTCTTTTTCCTCTCCCTCCGTTTCGCTCTTTTTCTCTCTTTTTTTCTCTCCCCTCTGTTTCGCTCTTTCTCTCTTTTTTCCTCTCCCCTCCGTTTCTCTGTTTCTCTCTCTTTTCCTCTCCCCTCCGTTTCTCTCTTTTTCCTCTCCCTCCGTTTCGCTCTTTTCTCTCTCTTTTTCCTCTCCCCTCCGTTTCGCTCTTTCTTTCTCTTTTTCCTCCCCCTCCGTTTCGCTCTTTCTCTCTTTTTTCCTCTCCCTCCGTTTCGCTCTTTCTCTCTTTTTTTCCTCTCCCCTCCGTTTCTCTCTTTCTCTCTTTTTCCTCTCCCCTCTTCTTTTTCTCTCCTCTCCCCTTTTCCCCTCTCTCTTTTTCCTCTCCCCTCCGTTTCTCTCTTTCTCTTTTTCCTCTCCCCTCCGTTTCTCTCTTTCTCTCCTCTCCTCCGTCCGTTTTCTCTCTTTTTCTCTCTCCTTTTTCCTCTCTCCTCCGTTTCGCTCTTTCTCTCTCTTTTTTCCTCTCCCCTCCGTTTCGCTCTTTCTCTCTCTTTTTTCCTCTCCCCTCCGTTTCGCGCGCTCTCTCTCTTTTCCTCTCCCCTCCGTTCGCGCGCTCTCTCTCTCTTTTCCTCTCCCCTCCGTTTCGCGCGCTCTCTCTTTTTTCCTCTCCCCTCCGTTTCGCGCGCTCTCTCTCTTTTTTCCTCTCCCCTCCGTTTCGCGCTCTCTCTCTCTTTTTTCCTCTCCCCTCCGTTTCGCGCTCTCTCTCTCTTTTCGCGCTCTCTCTCCCTCCCGTTTCGCGCTCTCTCTCTTTTTCTTTTTTCTCTCCTCCGTTTCGCTCTCTCTTTTTTCCTCTCCCCTCCGTTTCGCGCTCTCTCTCTCTCTTTTCTCCTATCCATTTGTTACCCATTTTCCTCTTCTCCCATACCTTTTCCCACCTTTCGCCGGCCCTTACACGCTATCTGCTGCTCCCATCGCCGCCTGGTTTACTATTTCCACAGAAAACCTCATGCTCCCATCTACGCTGATTGTGTTCCTATATTTCTATTCTGGCTCTGTACCTTTCTTGATTCCATACTGCTGCCGCCTTTGCTTTCATCCCAACCGGCCAGAGGTCATCTATTAACATTCTTTCATCCTCTTGCATTTCGTGTTCTTTACTAATATTTTTCCCGATCATTTTCTGAAAATAGGTAACTTTTTCTGTTTTCTCTGCTAATGGTTTGAAGTCAACTTTTCACATAGTATATTCATCGTTTTTTCTTATAACCGAAATTCAGAGTTTAATCATTTCCTGGCTGTTTTCTCCAAATAGTATCATTCAAAACGTTTCCTTATTTTTAAGCATTTCACCCCAAGCAAGACAGGAGTGTCACTAGTACGCAAGGGGGGCTACAGAAAGTGAAAAAACTGGGTAGGGGGGGACTGAGGAAAGGATAAAAAGAACGGAGATCAAGGCATCAGAAGATGTCGATTGACATTACATTTAAATTTTTGAATGATTATAGTTATCAGGGAAGCAAATAAGAAGAAGGGTGTTGCACTGTCGGGAAGTGTGAAAGAAGCTGTTGCAGTAGAAGAGACGGTTACATTTTACCGTTTCGACAGTAAAAGGGTGGAACCGTGATATCAACCTAGTAGAAAGCTTAAATTCATACATTCGTGGCATCAGTGAAAATAGCTCGTCAATGCAAATGTCATGAAAATATTTAAAAAGAAAAGATAGATGGAAGACACATAACGTCTGTGAGAAAGTGACTGGAGTCGAGATGCCAGATCAGGACCTATCACATTGCATATCCGTCTTTGGATTTTGTCGAGAACGTCGAGAGGAACATCGGGAGCACCAGATCCTATTTTTTTATCGCTTCACCAAGTTGACAGCGCAATAAAATAACATTGTATTAACGTCTTAGTTGAGATTGGAAGGGTTACCTATCTTCCTCAAGTAGAACTCTCTTGTCCATCAGGTTGACATGACTGCATGTTAAATTCTCCGGATGCTGATTTGAGAGAAGACAGACTTATCAAAGATTCGTCTGTCCATAATAGGAAGATAGTCTTCTTGAAAGGCATTGTTCGGTGGTTCGAGCCCGTTGCTTTGAAAGTGTATCCTTACAAATGTATTAGGTTAGTGCAAAAATAATGACATAATAATGTCGTTTTTTTACGTACTTTTCTACGTCAAAAAACGACATTCTTACGTCATTATTTTTGCACCAACCTAATAGATTACTGCTAGCCCGAAGCGTTATTTTGTTAAACCTGACTCCCAATCTCTTTCATTCGACTATCTCGCTTTATCTCATTTCACCTGTCCTCTCCTCTTCTCACATATCTCCACTCTACATCCCCTCCTCTCGCTTTCTATTCTCCAGAAGTCTTTCCACTTTTCTGGCATTTTCTTTGACCTCAACTTCTCCTGTTGTCTCTCTGTGCATCATTTGCTCCACTTCCTCTCCCACTCTGCACTACTTAATATTCGCTATCTCTCTGAAATCTACTTTATCCTCTATTTGATTGCTTCTCTCCCTCAACAATTACCTCTCACTCATTTTCCATGTTTCTTTTCTCCTTTCCACTCTTTAAATCTTTCTCCCTAATCTTTTCTATGATTCTTAGTTTCCTCGTATGTTGCCCTCCTGTAATCCTATCCTTTTCCCTCTCCAGCCTTAATGTGTCCGCTGCTATCGCTCATATGGATACTTCGATCGCTTCTCGTAGGAGCCAGTCGAAATCATGAAATTTTAACATCAATTAAGTCTTCACGTGTCAAGGCTGAATTGTAGCAACCGAGAGTTTCGCTTTGTAAGGAGACGTTGCAAACGACTTTGATTGACAAGATCAAATTGACGGTTTCTTTGTGATATCAAGATCCAGAAAGAGAATGGCTTCAGGTAAAACGAAATGAATCTTTGGCCTTTACGCCTCACGGTCTAAGGTTTATTAATTTTGATTATTGAATTGTTTTATTCGTGAAGGTTACACACGCAAATCAGTGTTTCAAAACCGAACCATATGATATATACTTATTTAATGAGGGACATCACAAACTAAATTTTCGAAAATCTTGACACAAACATTTATGTATTATTATTAGATTCGGAAAGTTCATGTCGATTTTTAGTTGTTCATGTTCCAGCACGTTAGAACACGTCAACTTTATCAATATATATGGTAGTTTAGATTACCGATTAGACATACTTCAGACTACCTCTTGAGAAAGAAAGTTTAAAATTAATTCATGTCCATTTTGCATCCCTATGAAAATGGAAGATTAAAAAGTTGCATTTTAGACACTTAATGCTTTTTTTTGTTACTGTAAATGTAAAAATGCCTCACAAGCAACAAAAATATGTGCTGTGTACGATGAAGATGCTTTAGCTGACAGAATTGTACGGAAGTGGTTAGCTATTTGGCGATTGTAGCCTGGTTCATGAAGAATTCTCTGGTTGACCTCCCCACTACAGATGACGACCAAATCAAGACACTGATTGAGAAAACTCTATATTTCACAACGCGGGATTTGGCAGAAACACTAGATTTATCAAAATCCACAATCCATGAGCACTAGTCAAGGTTGGGTACTCAAATCGCTACGACTTTGTGGTACCATATGATCTAAGTTAAAAGAATCTTTTTTGATCGCATTTCATCTGTGATTTGCTGTATAAACGTAATGAAAATGGACTCTTTTTGAAGCATATTTTGACGTGTGTTGATAAATGGGTCGTTTGCAACAATGTTTAGCGACAAAAATCCTCGGATAAGCGACATGAGCCAACTTTAGCCACCTCAAAAGGAGGTCTTCATCCTAACAAAGCCATGCGGTGCATCTGTTGGGATTGGAAATGAATCCTGTACAATGAGCTTCTGCTAAGTAACCAGTTAATTAATTCTGAAAAGTACTGCTCTCAACTGGGCGAATTAAAGAAAAAAACCCAGAACTGGGGAACATGAAAGGTGTTGGTTTCCATCAGGATAGTGCCCTGACTTCACGTTTTTTTGACAACCCGGCAAAAATCTTTGCCGCTTGGGTGGGACGTGTTACTCTACACGCCATATTCACCAAACATTGTTCCTTTGGATTTTCATTTATTCAGTCAGTTATGTGCCATACGTGATACACGCTTAGGCGATCATGTGTCTTTCAATATATGACTGACGGGGCAGATTTTTCCCGCTTTAGGTTGTCATTTTTTTCTGCGGTAGACCAGCTGTCATCCAAGGCTAAAGAACATGGTCTGTACTGCTATTAACACATACCTGGGAGGAAAGATTCATACCTTTCGCAAGAGTATTAGCACGTAAGTGAATGTAATGGATTCGACTGGAATTCGAACTCTGCTCTCCGATTCCTCAATCCGAGCCCCTATCCATTAGACGTAACATTACTCATTTGTAATCAGCCTATGAAATTTTCAGCCCACCCTCGTATAAATAAATAAATTTAAAATTAGAACTCCCTGGATGTTGAATTTGATTAGGTAATCTAATTTGATTTTTTGCCTATTTTTATCCTCAAAAATCCCAAAAGCATTTTCTGTACAAAGAGTTCTAAACTGAAGCTGCGCCTAACACACGTCGGAGAAAAGCGTCGTTCTAAATCTTTTAATTTTGTCGCATTATCTCCCCTTTTGTTTCAGATATTATTCTACTTCTTACTAACACGCATTAGTAGGTTATGTAACTGTATGGGATATCACGTGTAGGATGTTTTGGTAGGGAAAAGGAAAAGATGTTTATATTTTAGCACCTACATCTGATCCTGAAATCTTGAGCTATTTAATGTGTGGGGAATAATGTGAATTTCTTCAAGGGTCTAAAACCAGAAATATAATTTTTAGAGTCAGAATAAACAAAGCAATACATAAAAGACACATGTCCTTTTGTGTGCAGATTGCACAAATAAATTCGATGAAGCAAAACACGAAAAATTTAAGATGGCATATGTCTAATCACCTACTGTGGTAAAGAATGCTAAAAAAAGATTTTAAATGACCAAAATGGCTCATTTTGAAAATTACTGAAAATGGGCAAAGGGTGTAACACAAGAAAATTTAAAATACATATTGAAAAAAAAAAATATAAGTACAAAAACCTTTTTCTAACAATGGCACAGAAGCATCTGAAATCTTTGGATAACGTAATATGAAGTGAATGTTCGGCAAATTTAACACTCACGGAAAAATCAAAGGCAAAGGATACAGAAGAAAAACAGTAAATAATGAATTTGATAAGTCGTTGTTTTTAAGTTATTAAATTTAAAGAAGTTTTACGGTAGATGGCGCTGTGTTAGCATGTAGACTAGTTCCCATCTCTCATTCGTGTACACTTGTGGCTAGTCTGCCTTCAACGTGTAAGTTAACCGAGAAGTGTTCTGTTTAACAATGGCAAGGTCGATTTTACTGTTTTTAAACTACAGTTCTCCATGATTTAAAAACAGTAAAGTCGACCTTGCTAACCGAAATGCTCCTCTGTGGCCTATTCGGTAAAGCACATCAGGCTATATGACGGTGCCGTATAAGATACAGGTTTGATTCCTGTCGGAGGACGCATATTTTTTATGAAAATTTCTCGGATATTCAGGCAGGTAAATGTGGTTAATACTGTTTATTATAAACAGAGCATTTACTTAAATATTAAAAGAATGTATAAACATTAGAAATGTCTTAAAATAATTGACAGACTTTGTCCATTTCATAATATATATATATAATATATATATATATATAGTAAATCGTATGAACTTTCCAGGAGGATATACTTCAAGGGAGAGCTCTATGTCAAAAGACAGAGCAAAATTATTAGTAATTAAATGTTATCAAACATTTAAAATCCCATAGGTAATATTTTTTATATCTTGAGAGCTGTTTTTAAAGCTCATGAAATAACAATTATTACCTATGCGATTTTAAATGTTTAATATTCTTGAACTTATATATAATTAGTCCAATTCGCTTAACCAAATTTTTGGTCCTTGATATGTGAAGTGATATACTACACAATATCTGGATTGATTTTATTACGTTTTTCTACTTCTCGTTTGGTATTCTTCCGCTATTAATTCACACTAACGTTTATCAGTTACAATCTGTTACTCCTACTTCTCTAGAGTCTAATGTGTCTTGTGAGTGTTAAATTCTCTAACTCTGCTCTTCTTCTTTATGCCTCAGAAATTTCATCTGTGTTAGGAATTGATATGAACAGCATCTTTAGCGTTCACTATACTGTAAATGCCTTATATTTCCTCATCGTAATTTAGTTTGACACAAGGTTATATTAGAGAATCAGATAGTCAGGTTTGAACTCAGCGAATTGACCCCAAAAATCAGACTTCATTATCACGTTACTTTTCGCGCTTAATATCGATTTAAAATGGCCACACAAATAACAAACGTTATAATGAAAAAACTTTGTATAACAGTGAACTCGACTATGATAGCTTGTTAAATATTTTTTCTACAGTAGAGTACCACTTCTTTTTTGTGCCAAATCCTTTCAGGATGTAGGCGATCGTGGTTTTCCACGACTTTTTTCATGCTTTCATTTTTTTTACGTACTTTTGCTATTAATTCATACAAACTTAAAAAAAACTATACAACAGGCACGAGGCTTCTATCTCAAATTTTTGTCATGTGATACTTTAAATTCAATGCTAAATTCCTTCATTTTTTAAGAAGTAGTGGATAATCTTTTTGTCTTTCTCAAGGGATTTCAACTAGCCATTATCTCACACACACACACACACTCTCTCTCTCTCTATCTCTATATATATATATATATATATATATATATATAGAGAGAGAGAGAGGGGGAGAGATATTAATATACATATATCTAGGTATATACGGTTGTTATTTTCTAGTTATTTTACTTATCTACAATCTTCCTGTAATTTTTCAGGTAAACTGGAACCACTCAAGTCCTTTACAGTAAATGCTGATTGCCGTTTCATCGTAGAATTCAACACGTCAACCAAATACAAAATCCACAATTTTGATATAAAGACATTTGGTGAGGTGCAGCTAAAAACAAGAGAAAACGTCAGTATTGACGTTATCGGAGAAAAGCTTTCAGTTAGAAGTGGGGCGAAGGTAAGGATTTCTGGGGGTTTTTTTTGTTTGCTTTATTGTTATTTTTTTTTTCTCAATAATTTAAATTGATAATATTGAGTCAGTTGCCAAGAAAGTTGTTTCGATATGTCGTGAACTTAGTTTGTGTAAATTAATTTTACTGGGCTGGACAAGAACAACTACAACAACAATAACGCAAGCGTAGCATCTGTCACTCCCTTATCTCTAGGTTGTACGTTCGAATTAGGACAGAATTACTTTAATTTTATGACTGAGTGCTTTAGCGTGACAAGTTAACCACAGAGTAACATAGGGATATGCACAAAATGTCACAGTCTATATTATCTTATATATGCAAGTTTCATTACATAAGACATACAAGTTGCTTTCATTAAGATTTTTATATAATTTTTTATGTAATCTTATAATTTTTGTCTTTTCAGTAGATAGATTATATAAAACCTGTCTAAATAATTATTAATAAAAACATCATTCAATAACATCAACTATGAACATGGACACGTGAGCGTGTTTTGAAGATGAAAAATATAAACACATGCATACAACAATCTATTTCTAGTTAACAGTTAATATATTTCAACTTTTAAAATGGCTAAATGTATAGCCAAAAGCGCTCGGAAAAAAAATGTTTGGACAATATTTATATAATTTTTCTACTTTAAAGAAAACAAAAATTATGAGATCATATGAAAAACTATATATAAAAAAAAATTAATCAAAGTGCCTCGTCTGTCATATTTCATGAAACTTGCATGAAAGAAAGATTGCTGTCTAAATATAATATATATATAATATATATATGTGTGTGTGTGTGTGTGTGTGTGTGTATTTAATAGGCCGGTTAATGAAATTTGAAGAATAAAACAAAAATGATAATATTGGCAATAAGATTGATGATATTATATTTACACGCCTGTGTACTTTGTCAATGAGACAAGGAACAAAAAAAGAAGTGTCTGAAAATTCCGACTTTAAATTTTTTCTCTTCATGCTTCAATTTAGTCAAAAGTCTAATATATAATAAATATCATCAATCTTATTGCCAATATTACTATCATTTTGTTATCTTTTTATTCCTCAAATTTCATTAACCACTCCATTAAATCTACATATATATATATGATCATATGACCCCCATGCAAAACTTCAGAAAGTCTGTCTTTTAATGCACTGGAAATCTCTTCCCGCAAACATCCCTTCCCTCATTCCATTTTAGAAGGCTATATATATATATATATATATATATATATTAAAATGAAGAGAGAAACCGCAAACGGTTTTGGTTGTAATGTGGATTTTTCTTTTAAAATATATATTATGGTTTATTTTTCATAATTTTGTAACACGTGTTTCGGGTCTCCCGATCTTCTTCAGGCAAAGAGTGTATGTTTCCATATATTATTAAAGTGAATCAATTTTCCTTATGTTTCCCGATGTTAAACATTCTCTTTCTTGTGTGGTGTGTGAGATATATATATATATATATATATATATATCTCCAAGTATAGGATTGGTGTATACGGAATAAATTCCAATAACCAAAAAAATACTATTCTTACAAGATTGCTCAATACAGAATAGAGCAAATATAATTATTTATTTGAAAATTATAACATAAAAATGTTATAAAATCGCTACAAAAATAGCTATTTTGTTTCAACCCTTCTGGCGTCTTGTCAAGTAATGGCGTTGAATGTAGAATAAAGGGGTTTAAAAGGTTCAAATCAATCAAACACCCGTCGCAAAGGAAAACGCTGTTATATAAGCTGGAATGACCAATCAAAATACAAGTATATGAGAATTCAAAAACTTGACAACGAAACTTGGTTATAATAATTAATTAATGCTTTAATGTTAGGGTTAGACTAAAATAGAATTCATTCTAACTAATTAATATTAAATTTTACTATAAAATTCAAAATATTCAAATTTGAATTCATACATACTATTAAAGTAAAACTTATACAGGCAGAGATATATAGATAAAAATCGTTGAATAGATAAAATTTAATATGGATAGAATAGAAAAACAAATATTCGTCAATGAACAACATGAAGAAAAAGGATACTAAAATATATCGAAATGGATAGAAAAATAAATATATATATGCATACACACACATAAAAAATCACCAAATTCAAATGTCCAGGGAAAATGTAACACTTAAAAATAACACTATCTAGTAAATAAAAAAGAAAACTCCTAATCAAACAAACATATATAAATATCTCATATATACTTATATACACATTAGTACACATACACGAGTACAAATATATAACAGTATGTGGGGAAAAAAAGAAATACATACATACATACATGTACACACATTCTTCACTACAAATAGAAACATACAAAAGTTTACCTACGCACATACATATACAAACACATATACTCATATACATATATATATACACACATATACATGCACATATGTGTATATACACACATATATATGCACATATGTCTATATATACACACATATACATGCACCTATACACAAACATAGAAAAATATATCAACCTACACTACATATATTTATGTGTTTAGGTGTTTTCTGCTCAGTGGATAGACTATCAAATAGTAGAACATTTATGGAAGTTAATGAAGTAATGTTAATGTGATAATGTTCCCATTTTAGAAAATCGCGCTTTGTCTTCATTTTGTCCTTTGCAGATTATGACTAACCCACGCTCTCTAACGATGTTATTTAGTTTCTGACAAATGTCTATTCTGTACTGATCTATATGTCAACAAAAAAATTACTGTTGTAAGTCTAAAGAAAACTTTGATTCTTAATATACAGGGTGATCGAAAGTAACTCTCTATTTTATGTATGAGTGGCCAGCCATTAGTTCTGTCTTAACATCCTATGACGTTTTTTTTCTTTGGGGTTGGTTAAAGAAGCAAGTCTTCTATATCAAAACGAGATTTTGTAGGAACTTGAAGGCCGAATACAAGAAGTTGTCTTTCATACCACAGTAGTTTCTGGTGAAATCAGTTAACGCGATTCCTGGGTGACTCATATCTATTTCTTTAAAAATTATTATTAAAGTGTTTTAAAATGAGGAGTTACATTTCAGTCATCTTGTATACGCCAACGAAAAAAAAAAAAAATACATTACTTAATAAAGTCTTAAGAAACCTTTGATTTGTAATATATTTATGAAGTCTCTTATGACAGGTTACTCTTCCCTGAAGCCAAAATATGAAGGTCGGTCAAAAGTCAATGACTGATTTAATTTAATTTTAAAATATTATTCAGAATTCCTAGAGATACTGTCTGCGGTTTATTGATAAACAAAACAAATAAAGAAATTTCTTTCTCACGAGAGAATACCCTAGTGAATTAAAGCGTTGGTTCGTGAATTTGTCAACATAGTAATTGTGAGTTCAATCCCTGGGCCTAGCAGTGTAGGAACATGGCGAGCAATAAGGCAAGACGTGATATCCCTGGACATGTCCAGCGGAACGAAAACAATCCCTCCGCACACACCGTTTGTTAAATAATAGTTTCAGTCCGAAATTCTTTGAAGGCTATCCGAATCGGCAAAGAGCTGATGAGAATCTCTAGGTAAAACGGTCGAAACGGTGTGATACCAATAACGATGAGAAAAGTAATCCGAATATGAATAATGTAAAATCCATAAATTGTTTAGAAAGATTTCCTACTCATAATCCTCTCTAAGAGGACAAAAACGACGGTTTAAATTAAAGTTGTTCTTGGCATCGAGATTGGCTGCTCTTAGAAGTCTAACACAATACAATCTTCCTAACTGTATTTTCCACATTTGAGCCTGTAATGTATAAAGCTATGTTTCATAAATATCATGGAATTTAAAGGTAGTTGAATTATAATGTTTTTTTTCTATTTTCAGTTATTTTCCAACGATATGGTTCTCAAGTTTGTCAACATCACAGTCGAGCCATTTGGACAAATCACAGCCAATAAAGGAGCACCAGAAATGGTCGCAAATAAAGGTGTGAACTTGTCAAGTATCACTTTTATAAATAGCATATTACCCGGCAGAAGTGGTAATAATATTTCCGTATGGATTAGCACTTCGTATTAAGATGAAATCATTTTGACGTTCTACCAAGAATTAGATTACTATCTGTGGTCTTGGTTTGTTTGTTTGTTTTTTTGTTTTTTTTTGGGTTTTTTTGTAAGTTAATTTTACTGTGGCGTTAAAGAAGAACAAGAACGCTGGCGTAGTGGCTATATCACCTACTTGCTTGCCGCTAGGATCGTTGTTCGAATTAGGATAGGATTTCTAAGTTAATTTTATATGTGATTGCTTTAACGTGACAAGATACGAGCAGAGAAACGAATAACTATACAAAAAAATCACACGCTACATTTTCTTTCTCTCTCCACTCTCTTTCTATATATAATCTCTCCTTCTCTCTCTCTCTCTCTATATATATATATATATATATATATATATATATATATATATATATATATATATAATCTCTCTCTTTCTTTATATATATATATATATATATATATAATCTCACTGTGTGTATATACTCTCTCTCTTTCTATATATATATATATATACACACACACTGTGGTGTAAAAAGTAAGTGAATCCCTATAACAATATTTAGAATAATTGTATTTTTCCAGATAATCAACATATCTTAATGAAACTATATATTCATTAAGAAAAAAAAAAACTCTAATTTAATTAATTACAAACGCTTTCAAAGATTTTCATCAAGCTGGAATAAAAATATTAATTAAAAATTTATGTGCAAAAGTAAGTGAACCCTTAAAATTATACTCTCTATTTTTGTTTAACATGGTTGCCAGTGCAAATAATTTTTCGTGCGCATGTGAAACTCAAAATGACACATTTTTTTAGTAAGCTGTGTATATTGCAGTCAAACAGTATAACACGTTGTGTGTGCAGTTAGTGACTAAATTTTAAAAAATATATATGCAAAGATCAAAAAAAAACTTCCTGAAGCTTAACAAATTGCATAGTTGAAACTTATAATGACGGAGAAAGCTACAAAAAGCTATGAAAACGATTTGGAGAGTCCGTATTCATAAATGGAAGGCTATTTGTAGGACGGCATCACAAACAAAAGTGGCGATGTTCGAAAAACAACAAGAACAAGTAGACATTTATTTCAAAAAGCCCAGGTAAATCCTGCTGTGACTTTTGCGGTTCTCCAATGCTCATTGGCTAATGTGCATACATCTACAGTGCGATGAAATCTGAACAATGCCGATCTTCATAATAGAATACCTAGAAAAAGCCATTACTTAGAAATACCACAAGCATGTTCTTCTCAATATGCCAAAGTTCATATTAATAAAATAGATACAATCTAGCAAACGGCTTTGGAAGAAACAATAGTTGGTAGATCTGGTGAGCTGCTAATACGGCTTTTGAAGAGAAGAATTTGATACCAACCATTAAACACGGCAAATGACAGCATTATGATTTGGGGGTGCTTTGCTGCAGTTGAAACAGGCAAAATAGCATGCTTGATGGAACAATGGACTCTTCAAGATACCAAGCAATTTTGAAAGTGTTTTCTTCTTGGTCAAAATTTGGGTTTATGTCAAGGCTATAACTTCCAACAGGACAATGAGCTGAAGAATCATAGCAAATCAACAAAAGAATGGGTTCGTAAAAACAAATTTCATATCTTGGAATGGTCTAGTGAATGTTCTGCTCTAAATTCAAGCTAAATAAGGCAGCACATACAAGAAACCTAGGTAACATCAAGCAATTGTGTCGGTTTTACCAAGGAGAATGGTCAAAATTCGGCACTCACTACTGTCAATAACTTAAAAATGATAGGAAAAACTTTGTTGACATCGTAACCTCAAAAGGAAACGTCACCAAATATTAAATGTAAAGGCTCACGTACATTTGCAAGGTTTAATTTTTAATTTTAATTAATATTTTTATTCCAGCTTGATAAAATAATTTGAAAGTGGATGTAATTGATTTAATGAAGGTTTTTTTTTAATGAATATATAGTTTAATTAAGACTTGTTAATCATGTGGAAAAAGAGAGAATATTTAGAATATTACCATAGGGGTTCACTTGCTTTTGCACAGCTCTGTATTTATATATAATCTCTTTCCCCTCTCTCTCATATATATATATATATATAATTACTTTCTCTCTCTCTCTCTCTATATATATATATATATATATATATATATATATATATATATAATTACTTTCTTTTCTATCTATCTATCTCTCTCTCTCTCTCTCTATATATATATATATATATATATATATATATATATATATATATATATATATGATGGATCCCCCGTTTCAGACTCACTCCAGGTCAAACTAGTTTCTACAGAAATTATGCTGAATAGAAGCCAATTTCTGTTTCTGTGAGAGCAGGCAGTATCAGGGTGATCAATGGTTTGACGAAGGAAGCCACTCCCAAACCCTCGACCATGATGATTTGTTTGATCGTCCTCGCAAAAACATCGAATTCTAACCAACATTTTTGATGGACATTTATTTACCAACAACATGCAAAAATATCTTAATGAATAGCCTTGTCTGCCAGCGGAAGTTCACTTGAATATAACTGCTTGAAAACCAACGAATTACACATTTGCCACGGCTCTTGAAAACTCTTTCCTTAGAGGCAGAAATTTCAAACAAGTTGCATGACTCTATGAACAGTGACGAAATAAGTGTAGTTATTTCACATGATAGGCTTTTTTCTAAACATTTAATTTCAAAATTAGAAGTTCTGATTTTAATAACTTAACATTTTCGTTATTTGGATTTCCTTTAAAGTGATGCTTGGTTAGTTCTTTGATTCAGCGGCATATCAACATCTTTATGGGTTACTTAAGGCCGAACTCTAAATATTTTGAACTCGATTTTACGGTTTCAACTAAATATATTTGGAACACAATTGTATGCCATCAACTACAGATGAAATTTATTGTTCATTTTACTTTATATAGATTTGTTGGTTAGTTGATTTTGTTTAGCGGCATACGAGTTATTTAATACCCAAATTTAAATATTTTATACGTAGATTTTGCTGGTAATATTACGTATTGCAGGTAATGTTGTTATGAATAGACATTTTTGGTTGGTTGATGTTGTTTAGCGGCCTATAAGTTATTTTATGCCAATATTTAAATATTTTGTACATAATTTTCTGCTTTCAATAACATTTTGTTTCAGGATAAAGATATGTTTAATTATATATATATATATATATATATATATATATATATATATATAGTTTGTAGATCATAAAATATATGGTTGGCAATTTTACTATAAAAAATATTTTTTATGTTTATTTTTTTTTCAGTTTTGCATTGATTGTCATTTTGCTATAAATGTATTGTTGGTCATTTTATTATAAAAAAATGTATTGTTGATTTTTGTTTGGAGGTTCACTATTTACCCATATTTGGGACACCAACAGATGCTAACATCTCTGGTCACTATAATCTGGGAACAACAGCAGTTTGATAATGGAGACAAAATGACAATTATAGTTAACATCAGAGACATAGTTGATATTTCTAGAGAAAATTTGACACTAAAAGAGCATATTAGAAACGAAAGGGGCAGATGAAAGCTGAAAATACCCTACCTAACGAGCTTGTATAAATGGAGGACATACCAGCCTAGGAGAAATAATGAAAACTCAAAATAGTCACCTACCTAACAAGCTTGTGAAAATGGATACCATAGGTGTTATTGGGAATTATAAACCTTATTAATCATCTCCCCCCGACACACATAAGTCAATAAAAGTCACTGTTATGCAATAGATTACTGAAAATAAAAAAGAAAATTAAAAGGACGTGATTCAAGGCGACACAAGGTGACGATTATTATTAAATTTAAATTTTTCAAGTGGTTTTAGAGGAGGATGCTGCGAATATCACAGACCGAGCATGTGATCAACGGCAAAGTTTTAGAGAAAATGGAAGCAAAAAGGACGCTTATACTTAATATCAGAGACAGTTTGAAGAAAGAAGGCTTGGAAAATTTGATACGCACAGGACAGATTAAAGGCCCGAGGAAAACAACGCTTAAGCTATCTAGCGAGCTCAAGTAAATGTATGTCAAAACAGGATTTAGAAGACCTCGAAAAAAAAAAGATAGATTTTAATAAGAACTACGAAGGGCAGGACATTTTGGCCAGCTATGATCGCCAACGTCCTGAAGGGACATGACACATAAAAGATCGTAAAAAACTGCCTTCTTTTCTGAAAACAATTTTTTAATCCTTTCACTATAAGCGAGGCTATAATGCTACTATAACGCAGTCGTTTACGAGGAGTGATAAGACAATAAGGATTTAAAGAAACAGATGATGACGATTGGCATTGCATTTTAATTTTAGAAGATCGTAGTTGACATGAAAGCCGGAAGATAAAAACAAAGGGAGTGAGTCTCCACTTTGTTTCAACCGCAAGAATTGACCTTCCATTCTATATTCCAACTAATTAACCGCATTATCTATTTAGATGTTCTTCTCCATATTCTTATGAGAGTGACAGTCGTCATCGATCATACAAAATTAATTTCTTTAACTTCCTTCTGACTGTATTAAACTGTTTGCGGATGGCATGACAGGGTAAAAGGCATGAACCCACGTCTCCATTAATACTATCTTATCGTGACAAAAATATTAGAATAGGTGCGTGAGCATTTTTCAAAATATACTCCCTCATAAATACTTTACCGATCAGGCAATAATAACAGTAAAAAGATTTTACATTTATTGTCATATTTGACAAGGAGAGTTGCGAAATGTAGGATATATCTGTGAAAGGTGTATTTTCCTAAGGCATCAGCATTAGATAGCACAAAACAAATAATATTCAAATGTTGATCTAGGGAGAGTATCTACCTAGATCAACATTTGAATATTATTTGTTTTGTTTTCCGACGAGGCGCAGTACAACTATTTATGACACTCAAAACTGAGTTTGATAATAATCGTCTTTGGCAGACAGTATATTTTTATTTTTTTATTTATTTATTTTTTTTTTCATTCAGGAATTGGTATTGGTTTTTGCCGAACCAAACAAGGTTGTTCTGGTGCTGGACATGGAGGAACTGGAGGCCAGGGTTACAATGAGAACAAAGCCGGTGTCGCATTCGATTCCTTCTTGGCACCGACAGAATTCGGTAAAAACGGAGGCCATTCATCATTCCCGCATTTAGGAGGTCTCGGAGCAGGTCGTCTAAAACTTGAAGTTCTCCATTTCCTCACTGTAGATGGAACTCTAAGTGCAGATGGTGGGGACTGGAGATCGGTGAGAGCTGGAGGCGGAAGCGGTGGTAGTGTATGGCTGGAAACTCACACTATTGACGGCACTGGATATATTCAAGCTCTTGGTGGTGCTGGTTACCATGGAAACGTTGCTGAAGGAGGTGGAGGAGGTGCTGGAGGAAGAATAGCCCTCTATTATGTGAAGAACAACTTTTTGGGTAAGTCTCTACTTTGGAGGGGCGTAGATGAGCTGTTAGTGTAACGGTTACCGGCAGAAAAGGTGGAATCGACGAACCAACTTCAAATTCCGCTCCCGTCTATCGCGTTCGCTTTCGCACAGATGTAATCTTCTCTCGTCAGCTATGGTTTATTTAGAATTAACCTAAATTATTTAGCATTAGCCTTAAATTTGCGGATTACCGGAGCTGAAAATGGAATTGGCGAGCCGAGTTCAAATTCCGGTCAAGTATGCTGTGTTCACTTTCGCATAAATCCCCTCAAAAAGGTATTTCTACTCCAGACATATGGATTAAATAGTAGAATAAACTGGGTTCTTTCGTCTTCTGTGGTAGTCGGTCATGAAGAAAGATATTCTGAATTCAAAACGGTGGAGAAGTCAAAGGGGATCCTCTTTTTCCAGAACCCATGGTAATATACAGTGTAACCCGGATATAACAGAAACCCGGATATAAGAGAGATTTTCTCTGGTCCCAAAGTGTTCCCATACTTACCTAAACAAAATAGACTAAACCCGGATATAAGAGAAACCTGGATATAAGAGAAACCCGGATATAAGAGACTACTTCTCCGGTCCCGACAACTCTCTTATATCCGGGTTACACTGTAATAATAAATAATTAAAAAATATATCCTCTGATGAATCGTGATCGCCTACAATCTAAAGGAATATGGCATTTAAAAAAAAAAACGCTGTAACTTTATAGTTTTTTTTTCTAATGACACATGCGCATGCGTATTTTATATTGTTTCATATTTTGAATTAAGCAAGGGATTTATGAATTTTTAATAATAATAATTAGGAGTCCAGTTTACCTCTGCAAAGTTATTAATAATATATACTGATTCTTGCATTTATTAATAGCTTTTCCTATAAAGGTCTGTTATTCCCCTCCATTTTTTATAACAGTGATGTTAATATCTACCATCTAGAAATCAAAATTCTTAAATAGAATGTCTCGCTCAACTCTGTCTTAACCTGAGTTTCCTTTTTAATGTGAGACGCCAACTTCAAGACAAGTGTGTTTTGCCATTCAATTACGAGAATTGATTAGAGGCAAAACCAGGATCAATTTACTTTACCCCTGTTTTTAAGACAGTAGATATCAATGTGACTGTTTAAAAAGAATTAAAATTAAAACAGATGTCTATTCAAACACTTGTACTCATTAGATGTTTATAGTAATAAGGCATAATGCCGAATTTTTTAAAAAAATGGAATAATTGCTTAAAAATTGCTTTTTTACGTGTCAGATAGGGAAATGAAGTTAAGATACAGACTCTAAAATGTTCCAACGAGAAATGAGCCTTCCTTAAATAAGCTAATTGATCTTTGCTTTGTTGTAATGACTTCTCGTGGTTTAGTGGTATACCACGTCACTTGGACGTGATTTTTCAGGTGGGAAATAGGAATGCATTTTCTATCCCTGTCGAGAGATCTGTTGTCTTTACAGAGGCTTTCGATTAAATATTCAGACAACTCCTCGAATGAGTTTAATCAATGTAAGATACATAAATAACACCCCCCCACTAAACAGCACTGCTTTCTGTCAATTAAAGATAGATGGTAATACACTCATTATTGCGTAGGATATTGTAGCAAAAGCCCAATCTTACAATGGGAAAGGTGATAGATGTAATTTATGTCTTGATGAAAAATTAGTTATTTTAAAACACTTAAATAACCCTAGCTTATTAAACAAGAGAAATGAACTGATGGCTACATGTAGGCATAAAAATAAACATTGATCCAGATAATTTTTTAATGTAAATTGCTTCTTTTTTTTTCTAAAAGAGCCAGTAAATTAATATTCGCAAATCTAAAGTAATTTTTTACGTATATATATATATATATATATATATATATATATATAATATGTGTGTGTATAGTTTATTTTAAATGCTAAATATATCTTTTAAAATAAAAAAAGGCAATGACCATAAAATATATGGCTGTGCTAATATTGCATAAACCAGATATTTTATGAAAAGTTAAATTACGTAGCGTTCTGTCTATACTCAGCACCTGAAGGCTACGTTGTGCATGAAACTTCGAGTCGTGCTACCGGTGAGGTATATACACAAACACAAGAGGTATGTCTGAAAAATAACGGGACTGGTGTCCCAAACAATTTATTTCAATTCTAAACAGCAAACTACATAGTTTCCCCACTTCAAAATAATCTCCATGGAGTCAAATGTACTTTTTCATCCATCGGTCACGCTTCTATGCCCTGCTGGAAAGATTCTTCTTGGATGCCCGTCAACTCCATCGTTACGGCTCTCTTGATAACCTCCACACTTTCAAAACGGTCGCCTTTGATTTTGAGGAAATGAAGACATTCACACAGAGCAAGATCAGGTCAATAGTGAGGTTTTTCTTATTACGGCGATGTTCTTCTCAGCCAGCAAATGCTGGATAATCAGGGAGTTGTGAGCAGGTGCATTGTCCTGGGGAATCAGCCACGATTTATCCTGCCACAACACTAGCATGTGAAAAAATGCAATCATTTTAGAAAGGTAATATTATAGTTATATGCTCTCAAGTGTTGCGTGTTTGTAATTGTTTCTATTCTACTTCGATATTACAACGTATTTGCTTTGTCCAATAAAAAAGAAAGGCTATCAGAAATATGAAGAGAGAGCAAAAACAACGCTTAACTCTAGAGACCAGGTTTTCGTACTACTGACATCTAAATGCATCAGCATATGCAAAAGGTAAGTCTGATAGTGACGTACAAATAAGGAGAAAAGAAAATCACAGAAATAGTCCCTCCCTTAATACTGCTCATTTGATTTAATTTCATTGATTCGTTTTTAACGACTTATCAACCCTTTACAGGTTATTTAAAACCAGAAAATAGTTTTAGATTGTATGAATTTATTCAGATAATCAGATTTTAAGTGATACAAGTCTTACTAATTAGCCTATAGCCGGATAAGGGTGGAGAAGTGTTGGATTCATACCCTTTTCAGGGGTATTTCCAAGGGTATTTCCGGCAAGTTAATATAATGAACCCAACAGAATTGGAATTCTGCTTTCCGATTAAGAATCCCGAGTCATTATCCATTACACTACCCACACAACCAAGCTTACTTGGTATTCGTAAGCGGTCAACCATCTAGGTACTGACCAGGCTCGAAGTTGCTTAACTTATCATAGGAAAACCGGTGATTCATTATGGTGTGACTGTAAGCTAATAATCCCTTTCAGTTCATGTTCGCGTTTGTGGCGCTGGGGGCGGGGTGGCCTCTCTTTTCAATTAACATAATTATCCATCCACCTATGTAATGTTGAAATGATTCATTCACTTTAAAGAAACATTTGATATTCATCGACTGATCTGTTAGATTTGCTGCTGATTGAAATGTATAAATCTTTTTCACTTAATAAACTTCTTTATGAACATAGGTTACTCAAGTCCACTATCTGTTATCGCTCTTTCGCATATAGATAGGGGCTTCCTTCCTAACCTTTTCGCTTAATGTAATATGAAAATTTAACCTCTTTATTTTCTTCATTTTCTCTCCAAGATAAATATGCTATGTATTTTTGTTCTTGCCGCTGTGGAAAGTCTTCAAGTGATATGATTTCTACTATTTGATAAAGTTCTTTGTTTGAGATTCTGTAGTACCATTCTTTGGAATCTGACGAAGGATTTGTCTTCATGTGAATGATAACATGATTATAGAATTTTTACTTTTGGAATAATTCTTCGGAATCGAAACATTTATTGTGTGAAATACTGAGGAATAATAGATGACTTCGTTATAATTTTTCATTTTTTTTTTTAAATTAAACCAAAATCTCTTTATTTTTTTAACAGGCTCCTTTAAAGCCCATGGAGGCGTTAGCATGAAAGCCGAAAATGGAGGACCAGGAACCGTTTATCTCCATCGTCTTCCAAACCCGAATATCGATCCGAAAAAATTTGCCGAAAACCGAACACTCCTTGTTGCAAACAACAATTTAAAGGTCAAAGACAACCAAAAAGAAGTCGAAAGTGGTTACTCCGACATCTCTAACAGCAGTTGTGTTGCCTGGGTGATTCCATCTGCTTACCCACCGATTGCAAATCTCAGCACTTTGCCATCCATCATTGTCTTGGATAATCTGATTGTTATGAGAGATGCGCAAATCGCGTTCGTCAACCCAGCTACTCATACTTCGTCAATTAGCGTTAAGGTCCAATTAATGCAAGGAGATCGGAGTGGACACCTCCACATTGGTTTTAACCAATCTCTCTATATTGGCGACGGTAAATTGCCACTTGACCTGTCCATCTACAAAGGAGGAGAAGCAACGCTTCAAGGAGAATTACGCGTTGCCGGTGTCACTGTCTCAGTAGAAGGAGTTCTGAAAAACGTTGAAAACATGATTGTTACAGATGGCGGTGAGTATGATAAAAGAAACTGGCCGATTATTGACGATTTAGCTGCAAAATTCAGTTTACATGAGCTTAAAATATGTGAACAGGTCGAAAATGTATGAACTTTTTTAAAATGTGTGACATTCTTGGTCTACTAACTTCGTCAAGAATGAAGTATTCCTCTCTATATTAATTACGTATAGCCCGACTCGATGAAGAATACGGCAGATATATTTAAGATGGCATTGTGCTAATCTTCTAAGAGTAGACAATTAGGTTGCCTTAAATACAATAATTCAATATCTGTTTTTTTTTTTTTTTTTTTTTTTTTTTGTTTTTTTTTTCTTTGTTAACCAAATCTCAAACACTGTCCGTTGATGCCGGTGAATAATACGCGACTCTCTCGGATACAGGGCAAGCCACAAGAAGTACTTATCAAGCCTTTATGATTTTCACAGCTTATCAAGCCTTTACGTTTTTTACGGCTTATCAAGCCTTTACGTTTTTTACGGCTTACCAAGCCATTACGTTTTTTACGGCTTACAAAATCTTTACGTTTTTTACGGCTTACCAAGCCATTACGTTTTTTACGGCTTATCAAGCCTTTACGTTTTTTACGGCTTATCAAGCCTTTGCAGGTTATTTAAAGACAGAAAATAATTTTAGATTGTAAGAATTTTTTTTTAGATAATCCTAGTTTAGTGATACGTGTCTTACTAATTAACCCACAGGTGGGGGATAAGTGATGGATTCATACCTTCCCCAAGACTATTTGGAAGTAACTGAATATGACGAAACCAACGGGAAATGGACTCTGTTCTCAGATTAACAATTCCGAGCCATTATCCATTACACCATCCGCACACCCAAGATTACAGCACCTTGTATTTTCAAGTGGTCACCAAATCTAGATACTGACCATGCTCGACGTTGCTTAACTTCGATGATTGTACGAAAACCGGTGTTTCACGATTATCTTCAACACTGCGTTTATACCATAAGACTCTTAATACTTTCCAAATGTTATTATTCTCTGTATAACCATTATTTTGTTACCCGTTTATTATACGTATAAAAAGTTACCGGGGAAACATTTATTTGAAAAGCCAGGCTTATTGACAAATTCACAGCGGAATGACTATTTCCGACGGTACTTGTATGTGGCGCAAAACATTAATTCCCTTAGAGAAATAAAAGAAAGCAAAATGATTACAAAAATCGAAACACAGACGTCGAAGGTCCGATAAGGCGCAGACACACTAAGATCGTATTGGGTCTTTTCTGCAAATCAAAGCAGAATGATGCAATGTGAAACAGGTTTTCACCAAAGATACAGGCTCTCTGAAATCCGTTATTAATTATCTACATAGAAAGAAAATATTTAATTTCTGTGATTTTTTTCCGTCTATAATAAAAACATTTATATTGCATTTACACAACAACAAAATAACATTTATATTGCATTTACACAACAACAACACACATTTCCATTGCATTTACACAACAACAACAACAACAACAAACATTTCCATTGCCCTCACACAACAACATTTCCATTGCATTTACGCAACAACAACAACAAACATTTGCATTTACGCAACAACAACAACAAACATTTGCATTTACGCAATAACAACAACAAACATTTGCATTTACGCAACAACAACAACAAACATTTGCATTTACGCAATAACAACAACAAACATTTGCATTTACGCAACAACAAACATTTCCATTGCATTTACGCAACAACACCAAACATTTCCATTGCATTTACGTAACAACAATAACAACAACAAATATATTGCATTTACGCAACAACATCAAACATTTACATTGTCA
Source organism: Acanthosepion pharaonis (assembly GCA_903632075.3). Lineage (NCBI taxonomy): Eukaryota > Metazoa > Mollusca > Cephalopoda > Sepiida > Sepiidae > Acanthosepion > Acanthosepion pharaonis. Next base: position 87,964 of record CAHIKZ030000534.1, on the reverse strand, counting down.
AGGAAAACATTGATGCTGATTTCTCCAGCTAATTCGATTGCATTGCGGTTCTTTATTAAACTGTAATGTTATAAACTTCTATAATAAAATATATATCAATGCCGTTTCATAATTCATAGACTTATTCTTTCAGTAATTTATCTCTGAATTTCTGAGATGAGGAGTTATCATTATTTAGACTATTTACGTGCAGATTATTGTCCATATATTTCTTATTGCTATCACAACGTTTCGGTAGTTGGACCCTCCGTTATTCATCAGGTGTATGTCAATACGGGTAACCTACACGGAATTCGAACTGACTCTTTTATTTAATATTTATATGCTAATATTCGCCCAATACAAGGCCCAAGAGCAACTCAAGTTGTATATTTGTAAGAAAAACCAAGAAGTGAAGTTTCTAGTGTTATGGAAGAAACTTAACTGTTATTTGAAGAAGTCAAAGTTGTATAAACCATCCTGCCATGAATCTGTTCCACAAAGCAGCAGTTTTGGGGACGGAAGTGGCAGTTAATTTTTACTAATGGAATACGAAGAGAATGATGATGATGATTCCTCCTTGTATATGCGATGAGGCGGGGACGAGTTTCAAAGGTCAGGGCCTGGGGTATCAAGGAATGTAGCTTGTCAGAACACATGCCACGGAAAAAAAACAATAGAGAAGCGAGAGATTCGCCACTTTTCGTCAGTAGGGTGGATAATAATTCAAAGACTGTTCTCGTTCCAATGAACGTGTCTAGTCTAGTTCTTATTTTTAGTACTGCTCAATTAGTACTCATCCTGTTGTTCTCAGAGTCCAAGTACACACTAGTAAACCCAGGGATCGAACCCACAATATCAACAATCTGACGGGCCAACGCTTTAATCCTATTGGCTATTGCCTAGTAGGTCAATTCTCCGTGGAGAACGAAGTCATAAACTCAACTTGCCTGCTGATGAGTAATATTTAATTCTAACAATGAATCTCTTTTTATTGCATTCCTATTGAAATATTAACTAACAATGCGTTTATCAGTATCCTTCTATTTTTCTGAGATGAGCTATTATGTACACTATTTACATTTATATTTGCCTGGTTAAGGCAGTGGAGAACTTTCAGAGGAGAATTAAGAGGAGATTACTGACATCCATTAGAAATGGCACGTGGAACTAGAACAGTCTAGCCAGTGAGCGAAATAAAGGGTTCAGTTCGACATTCCAACCACCTGAAGAAGGCCGGAGCGTATAACGGCTGGAACGTTGTGATAAATATGGCGACAAAGATGAGGACAATAGTCCGAATAATGTAAATAGAATGTGTTTATCGTTTTATACATTTTGTTAATCGAGTAAGTTTTTTCCTTAATAAATGTGATAATCTCTTCTTTTAAATTGGTGTTGCTTCAATATGAATATTAGGCCAACATTTTCGTATTTTTTTTTATTATAGCCATTAATTGTCTTTCCCTTCTGTCAGACTTATTCAGGTTGTTAATGAAGAAAGGTAATCACGCGCAGGACCGTTGAAAGTAGCGTTAAAGTCAGTGGACAGCGATAAAAAAAGTAGAAACTTTGTCTAGGTATGCCGGGTTCAAATCCCGTTGGCGCTAACACAGTGTTTACTATGACCTACCCTTGATATCGCAAAACTAGAGAAACGTGACGAACACAGTTAAACATCCGTCATTTTTTTTTGTCTTTCTCCAGGTACTCTCATTGTGGAAAAAATGGTCGACGTAAATGCCAACAGAATCGACGAAATCACATTTGGTTCAATCTCTATCCGTAATCGAGGAACAATGATCGCTAAAAATGGCCGCTTGCCTCGCTTATTGATTGGCAAGCATTTGCACGTCTTTCCCGGCGGAGTTCTAAAGGCCACATATCTGTTAGCCGTAGTACAAAACTTGACTGTTGATGTGATGGGCACAATTCAAGCTGATGGCACTGGATACCATAATAAAGGTCAGTATTTAAATGCAAAACAATTTGGGGACATTTTTCTTTTTGAAATCATTACTAAGATACGGTTTTTTAAAAGCTATTTATAAGAATCTCGGCTATCTGTTTTGAACAGTTTCAAGGCTAATTCACCCGTCTTGGGTATGACGATAAACTACATCAGCGTCTTCGGTAAGACGATAAACTACGTCCAACTGCAAGGCCTCTGATCAGGAGGCTTTGAGGAGCGCGGAACCACTCTCTAATTGCTGGTGTTACCAGGTTCACCCTGACCCAAGATGGTAGCACCTGTTAGGGTCCCAGCAATGGACAAATAGTTAACCATCAAACTGGAATTAAAACACCATGAAAGTGTAAAAATAGGTTTCAATACCATTAATACATTTTTGAAGGAAAAATATTACCAGCAATACATTTTTGTAAATGATTATTATCAGCAATACATCATTGTCAGAAATACATTTTTGAAGGAAAAAATATTACCATTTTTGTAAATGATTATTACCAGCAATACATTATTGTCAGAAATACATTTTTAAAGAAAAGAAAAATATTACCAGCAAAACAATCTTTTCGACATTAAATAACCCATTCAGATTGCTATGCCGTCAAACGAAACAAACAAACCAGCTAATTCACATTTTCACTGATTTACCTGTTACATAACGCCTCATTTTTTAGAATTCGCGCCTTCTTGTCGTTTTGTCTTCTACACACTACTAAAACTAACACCTGTTATAGCGATTATATTTAATCTTTCCGTAATCTCTGCAGTTCTTTACTTAGCCTTCACACATAAGAGATAAAGCATTGGTACTGAAAATTTTATTTTTTGTATAGCAGTTAATTCATAATTTTCGTAGCTTTCTAAAGTAGTTATTCCAACTGTTGACAGCACATATCCACGATGTGCATATATTTTCCTCGAAATGCTTGTTACATCACAAATATTTGTCCTCACTATGAAGAAATATGAACGCAAAAGATGAAATATATGAACTTAGTATCCCCCACTAAACATTTGGCACTATTTTAATCTTTTTGCTTACATATATTAATGAGGTGATACATTTAAAAGTCACTATTACATCTTATACCTGTGGGAAGGGAGCTAAATAACTGTAGATCATCAGACATTTTTTTCATGCCTTGGGCAATGATAAACATTTTAACAGTAGTGTATTAATAGAAACATGAACAAAAAGAAACTGAATGATACTATTTTGATCAAAATAAATCGAGACTGTTGTTATGGTAACTGACCTAAAGTATGCAGAGTGAAGCCGCTTGTTACAGACAGACATTGAAGTCTGTTGTGCATAAATACTAAGTAATAAGTTTCTGGCTGACTTATGTTTTTTGTAACAGTGCTTGGAAGCTAAGTTTATAGAGTGTGGTCGTCTCACCCCACCACAGAGATTCCATCAATGACTATGGCTTGTGTAGCACTTTCTTGACACGAAAAACATTCTCCAAACCCGAAAACCACCATATTCCCAGATCACAACCTCTTGCAATATTCTTCCTCTTTCAAAAAATCAAATCCAACTTGAAAGGAACAAGATTACAAGATGTCGAGGAAATCCAAGAGAATGCTAAGAGGCTGCTGGTCACTATCCCTGAGAAAGTAGTTCCATAAATGCTCCTATCAAAGGGAACGGCATTGGATAACGTGTATGAATTCAGAAGGAGACTATTTCGAAGGAGATTAAGTGCTGAATTGGTATGTGTTGTAGTTTTCTTTTTACAGCCTCATTCCCGATACTTTTCGATTAGCCTTCGAATTTTAAAAATAAAATTTTTCTTTGTGTTTGTGTAATCACATCAACGAAATCATCACTTTAGTCTGAGGTTGTCCTAAAGAACGAAACGCGTCACACGTAAGCTATTTCCACTTTGTCATGGTTTATTTTTTCACTAAAGTTGTTTTTGGTATATAAAAATTTATATATTGTTTATCCATTAATGGGGATAAAATTAGGGCTGTTTCATGATGCCAGTGATATGCTGAAGGCAAATGCAACGGAATGATGGAGATTGTGATCTCATGTACACGTCGAAGTGGTTCTCTTAATAAATTATACCCTGTAGTATATTTTCCAGAAGTGGAAAGGCAGAGAAATACCATGAGATTTGATTAGATTTAAAATCATCTGAAATTAGTTAAATCAGTTTTAGATCATATCACTTAGAAATTAAATGATTCTACGAACTAATGCGTCCGAAGTCAATTGCCCAACTCAAAAGTGCACATTACAACTGAATACCACAAATATCACTGAAGACACGATTACTAACTCACCAAGTATCTTATTTCTTACAACCACGTTCCCTAAGACTCAACACTGCAAGACTGTCGTTACTCTATCACTATTTTCTTGGCAAACATGCGGAGGAAATCCACTCTATAAGTTTACCATTTCATACCTTTACGGCTAAAAATTGTCATGTTACTTCCTTGGAGTAGAATTACACTTATTATCCCCGTGTCCAAAATATAAGAATATTTTATTTAGACAGCTTTTGCCAAGCACTATCATTTTGTGAAACATACTCTTAATGAAAGAAAGCACTGTCATTTTCAAGTTGACCTCGGCCATATTTGGTAGGAAATTGAAAGTAATCCAAGATAAAAGACGTGTTGAAATCAGCCCCAAAACCAGCAGTGCAATATCTTCATGGCATCTGTCGTTCTGGCAGAAGAGTTAGAAGTCGGCCTTTTCTAAAATCTGTCAGAATCAAGCAGATGTATTAGTGAGGAAATTGAAATGATCGAAAAAGTGTTGACTCACTATATTAATTTTCCAATCAGCTCTCATTTGATAAATTTCTGAGATTGCTTTTGAACTCCTTGATGCACAACATCGATTATGGCATGGAATTGAATGTATTGCCCCTTCGAACGTTCTAGTACGCTTTGAAGATATCAATTCAGAACAAATATAGATGCATTGTGCTGCGAAAACTTCCACTATTCAATGACAGTCATTTGGACAAAACCTGAACTCTTCATTGAGAAAGACTCTCTCTATATATAAGATTCTTAATCTCTTTGGTTTTGCTCACAATCATCGTTCTTGTCAGAGAGAATGATCATAAAAAAGATTCCAGTGATCGAAAATAACTTATTGAGGAAAGAGCTTAGACAAAAATGGCCACATTGGTGCAAGCTAATAGTAATGAAACAGTAGCTTAAATAACGATTCTTTAAAACAGAGATACATAAGATAATCTCTGAAAGATCACGCAGTCGATTCTTGAAGCAGATGGGCTACAGCATCAGAAGACCATGCCCGGTGACACTCTTGTCAGATAAGAACAAAAAAAATTAAAAAAAACAAACTGGGCTACAATTCGCTAAGAATCACAAAAACTGGACAAAACGAAAAAAGATTGCCTCGTTTGACGAGTTAATTTTCGATGCGGCAATCGGATGTTTAGTCCAGAATTTGACGTAATCAACATGAAAATAAATATTTCTCATACCTTGTATCAATGGTTTACAGTAATGGTATGGGACTATTTTCATGGAATACATTTGAACTCTTGGTACCAATAATATAAATAAGTTAAATAACTACCTACATTTTGTGGCTTAAGAAGTGCCTCAATTTATGACTAGGATGCAGTCACACTCTAATGGACACTTCCAACAGGTCAACGCAGCTAGTCACAAGGGAATAATGGTGGTATATTGGCTCCTGGAACTCAGCAATGAATTTTCTGTGTTAAAGTGGCCCCCATTGTTATCAGATCTGTTCTAGAGAGCACCTTTGGGATGTGGTAGAAAGGAAAAATCGAAACCAGTCTGCAGACAACCAAACTAGAATTACGCGATGCCTTAATAATACCATGGATCCACTTTTCGAAAGTGTACTTAGTCGAATTCATGCCTTGAATAACTGAGGTTGTTTTAAAGGTAGAAGTTCAACCCGGGAAAATATCTAATAAGTGACCAGTGAGTGTATAATGATCACAGAAAAAAAAACTCAAAAAAAATGTATACAATGCTCAAAAACAGCAAGAGGACTTTCTCATGTGTTTCCTTTGGATAACTTATTTTGTTAAAAATTCTACGTTATGAATAAAATCGCTTCAGCAATAACAGAGGAATATGCCTGATTAAATTATACAGGGTGAGGCAAAAGTCACGCCTTTTTGGGTGCGGGAGAAATAGATTTTTTTTATTAGTCCGGCAGATATACTTTCAACATGATGTCACCCAACTATGACCTATGTGTTCGAGAATGGTTAAATCTTAATTTTCGAGCTGATGTGGTTAAGCCGACGTACAGCAATTGAGTGTTCATCAGGATCACCAGTCATAGCATCAACCTACTGTTTCTTTTGAGATCTACTGAATGACCGTGTTTACAGGTTCAAATGAAAAATATCCCTGAATTAAAACAAGCAATTTCAGACACATTCTTTGAAATTAATTTGCGAAATATGTCAAATGACTTGTAGAGATGTTGCTGATAGTGTTCAGCGTTGAATTGAACATGAAGGGGAATATGTTAAATAGTTTGTTAGTCATAACAAATCATGTCAATCTGATGCGATAGTACTTCTTTTGGAAATCAGCATTTCACATCTTAGATTTCATTTGGATTCGGACACCAGATCTTGGAATCGATGGAAAATTTATTTTTTGCGGCCATGTCTTTTCTCGATGTATGGAAACTTGACTCTCCATAGATTTCGCTGTATCTGTAAATGAAAATAGCGATACAGCAATGAAAACGGCAGATTTTGAAATACTGAAATCCGTTTGACACCAAACACCGTGCTGCGTTCAAATATCACCTCAAACACTTCCTCGCCATACCTTTGCATGAAATGAAATTCGGCAGGTTGCCATAAAACTGCTTTAAATACTTTAAATTCATTAAATTGGTGCCACAATATTGGCTGATTATAAATTTATATAAAAATACACACACACACACATATATATATATATAGACTGATAGTGCTCGACTTTCATTAGGAACCTATATATATATATATATATATATATATATATATATATAAAAGATTAAGAGTGCTCGACTTTGATTAGAACCTATATATATATATATATATATATATATATATATATATATATATATAATAATAATAAAAAAAAAGAACAGTAAGATATATAACCGGTGATCTTATTGATATTTTTACTTTTACAAAACAGTGCTCAATGTAAATTTACAGAGCATAAGTATTATAAATTAACTGATTTAAAATATGGTTTCTTCGCTACACAGGAATTGCCATGTTTCAAAAACCGACCACCGGATTATATATCTTACTGTTCTTTCTTTTTACTATAAGTTATTCCAAAATTCGCTTGAAGATGAAACAGAACTAATGCTTTCAATTTAATTATATAATTAAATTTGAAGTTTTTAGCTTCGGTTTTTGAAACCCGGTAACTCCTGTGTAGCGAAGAAACCTTATTTTTAACTCAGTTAATTCATAATATATTATATATATAAGTGCTTTGTCTTTCTCTCTCTCTCTATCTATATATGTATGTGTGTCTATATGTATATAAAATGTGTGTGCGCGCGCATGTAAGACACAAGACATATATGAACTTAAATGACTAGTGAATGTATAAATCATGTCTTATGTTATTGTAAGGCTCGCAAGAATATTTCCGCGTCCTTTGTTATTACTGCGATCATTTCTTATATTTAGGATCTTTGGCATTTCATGAGCGTCACATGTCTGTAACCTTTATCTTTCGGCAAGCTTCATTTTTCGATTACCATTATGCAGCTCGCTCTACGGCAATTCCGCGGTTATAAAATACGTAAATAAAATGGCTATATCTGCCAGTTACATGACAACTGCTACGATCGTCGAATCTAGAAAACAACTAAACCGCGTCGTCCATTTTGAGTCTGCCTTGTCAATAATAAATAAAGTTGGCAAAATTCAAGGAAAGATAACTCACGTATAAAGTAGCTCATCTTGGCATTACTTATCATTTATAGCGTTGCGACAAAGAAGATGACACGTCAGAAAACGAATTTGTAGTTTGTTTTTTTTTTGTTTTTTTTTTTTGTTTTATCCGAAAGACTTACCAATTGAGAGAGATAAGACATGACTAATAAACGTCGTAATGGAAAGTTATGTTTTTGTTTTTTTTATATCTCTAATAGAAGATAACATTTTAATGTTTTTTTTTTTTCAGCCAGACATGTAATGTTAAGGAAAGTTTATCTATCCACAGCAATCGTAAAGATTTAGAAACAAATGTTGTTCATGGTTTTGTGTTGAATCCATCAGCTCTTGCTTGTTCAAATTCCTATCTTCACCAGTATTGTTTTTCTCCTAGCGTTTATACCAATATGCCATTGTACATTAGCTGTAATGTCATCCCATCAGGTGTTAAATGTAGGCGGATTAATAAAATGATTTTTTTAAAACTTAACAAAAGTTCCCTCGCTAGACTGCGGTTTCATAGCTTTAACTAATGTCGGAATTATTTCACCGACGAGTAAGGGAGTGGGGAAAGGAAAGACGGTTTCAAGGCTTGCAACGAAAAGTCTGACGTTGCTTACAAGCGAAGTCTTCCTTGTAACGGTAACAAAAGTCAAATGACTGGTAACACTAGGCACTCTCCTCTGCGTAACAAGCGGGCTTTTCAAAGGTTCTGTAAAGAAAAAGAAACTGAACTTGCGACAAAAAGTAGCACCTTTTAAACACTCAAGGTCTCGTTCAACGTGATTCATGGTCTCGTTCAACGTCATACGACGAGACCAGAGCGTCTAATAAAATTGTCAATCCTTTGGCCCTGGTTCGGCCCGGCAGAAAGTCATTATTTTAGACGCCGACGCCACCAGAGCACATATTTCCCCCTCCCGACCTACCCTCAGTGAGTACAATATATTGTTCTTTTTTTAGTCACAGTAATTTATTAACTTAGCTCGGTTTTGTTCCTGACTAAGAAATATATATATATATATATATATTACACAATGACGATCACTGCACTGTGTGCAAGTTTCTAGAGTCACTCAGGTTAAACGGGCACAAAGTAAGCAGTATAGTTTATGAGGGAGATAAATAGAGAGTAACAAGTTAGTTTTGTAAGGATCGGGGAATTGGGAATCTGTTCCAGAAAATCGTTTCTTGGGAAATCCCTGATCGATCGGAACTTGCATCTAACCAGCGGAATACGAAAGGAATGTGTATGGTTCGCTACAGTGTGTTGCATGGTGGGTCTTACCCACGAACATTAGAATCGTTGGAACTAAGGAATGTCGATCGTCAACACTTTCTATGAAATTAACGATAGAGCAGTCAAAGGCTTGCGACGATTCGTCGGTGAAAAATAATTAATTACCCACAAGGTCGCGGAGAGGCTTTTAGACTATCGAGACTGGAAAGTGATGACTGGTCAGTTTCTATCCATATATAGTAGCAGTACTCCATTTCCAGCCTGATTGGAATCTTGTAAAGGTAGAGGATATCAGGAGCAGTCCAGGAAACTGACTATTTCCCCATTCTCGATACTTGAGGTATTGGTTGAATTTAAGTCACAACAGACGCTCACTGAGAGAACAACCGTTCATCGCGATAGGTGAAAATTCATCGTCCGTTCGGTGAATGAACAAAGAAAAGTATTAAATGATTTTTAAAGATCTTCCGACTTGGCGTACACAGGACAAAATCTGGAGGAATGTACCTTTGCGATACCCATAACAAATATTATGATTCAAGTTTGAGGTCAAGTACGTAACAAATAAATTATATAGGGCATCCAAGACTTATATGTATGACGGCTACAAGTATTTAGTTAACCTTGCGGTCTTTAACAGAATTCGAAACAAATGTTTTAGTTTCCAATAAAGTTAGAAAACGAAGTTGTATATAAGGTAAACAACAACGATATACTTTTTCTTTATCAACAATAAAATCAAAGGGTATTAATAAAAATTTATAAATAGATTCTGGGGAATTGTTGCTTAGAGTTCAGTTTCTAAGAAAAAAGATTCAGCATGTATGTGAACTAGAATGTAATCTGATAAGAAAGGGACTCGGATCATGAAGAAAGTTTAGGAGGAGAAGTCATTTAATGGGTGGTGTCATTGCATCTTCACCTAGTAGTTTGTGAGTAGCAACCAACCGTATTTTCATTTGAAGTTAACTATGTACTCATTGGTTCTTTTGACGCGAGTATATATATATATATATATATATATATATATATTCAGTTTGTTGTCTTTTATTTGTTTTCCGATGAACTACCGGATCCAAGGTTTAAGGGTTTTAAAAACTGAATAGAATCATTTGATTGGTTAATTATTGAATCTGAATGAATTGTTCTGTAATAGGTCCGACGAAAATCAAACGTGCTCAAGCGAATATGATAACAAAATTTTACCGACAGAGAATGTGGCAGATGAGAAAGTTTTAGGAAAAATAGACACTTCAACAAAAAGTGTTGCTGACAACTGGGGAGGAACATGTGCAAGTTTTGCAAGCCCATAACAAGAAAAGAATATTTTGGCCGCTCTGAGTCAGTTTTCTTTTTTTCCCCGCATGGCTGTATTTATTTTCTCATTTCCCTCTCCCTTAGTGAGAAAGCCTCTTGATTACAAGAATACAGCGGCCATTCTGAATTCTTTTGAGGGTTTGACGGGTTCAACAAAACATCAGTTATCTTTATTATATTTCATATTTTAGTTTGTTTTTTGGTTTCATCATCTACCTCCTCATTGTGTATCATTTGCAGATTTATATATATGGAATCTTATACTCATTAATATTTGATTTTATTGGGGGGTGTTTTGGGGGTGTTTTTTGTTTTTTTTGTTTTTTTTTATTTTTGTTGTTTTTTATTTATTTATTTTTTTGTTTTTGGTTTGTTTTTGTTTTTTTTTGTTTTTTTGTTTTTTTTGGGGGGGTAGTTTTCCCGGTATGGTGGTATATGGAGGATTGGTTGATGATGGATAAATTTTTCTTGTGAATGTGCAAATTGTAACGAGTGACTGGGTTCTGAAACGGATTAGCTAGGTATAAGATAGTAAATGACGACCAGCCGCAACCCATCCCTCCTTTTTAGGCCTTGTGCTAAAATTGTCTTTCATATACAATAAATCTCAGCATGAATGTTCGTAAAATTATAGTGAGCAAAAGGCATGGAAAACGGCGGAGGGAATAACCACCTTAAAAATGATGTAAATGGATGACGGATCAAGTATCACAATGAGAAAGTGGGATTATAAAGGAAAAGTTAAATGCTAAAAGAAAATAAGAAGCTGTAGAGAGCTTTAGGCATTCGCTTTACAGCATGCAGATATCAGATGCCAGTTTAGTAGCGGTAAATATCGAATATTAAAAATGTAGTTACAACAGCTTGGATCTTCAATAAGCATGGAATAAATTCTTGGCATCAATGATTAAGAACAAGGTCAGGTTTACGTCATTTGCCCTTGCAGCTGTATCGGCTGAAAAGCAAAGCAGATTTGTAAAATGTCACAACAAAAAAAAAAGCTTTCTAAATTATCAGGCACAGCCGATCAGAAAGAGATTTACCGACTGACGAGGCGTGTTCAATCGATATTGATCTTCGTCGGATATCGATTTATTGATTGATTGGCCTTGTTTTTTTTTTACGGATGATTTAATTAAGAAGGAACAAATCTAGGAGAGTTCCGATCGAACTTTTGAAATTCATAGGCACGAAATTTATTTCCGAAATTCATGGATTCTGATAACGTGATTGAACTCTTTTTTATTGATCGCTTAGCATATTACCTGTCAAAAATGGGGATATTATTTACGTATTGATCGTCACTTCTGCTTAGGGTCATAGTGTATTACCTGTAAACTTTGAAAAGTATTATACATACACTCTATCGTGAAAAAAAAGTGTGTATATATATATATATATATATATATATATATATATATATATACACACAAAACACACTGCAGTCTCAACTTTTGAGGCGACCTGGTAATTTTTAAATTGGCCCAAAAAGTATTTTTTTCTACTTTTAAATAATAAAAATTATTATTTATAAAAATTGAGACATTATTTTCTATTAGAAATTTTATTATGACAAAAAGAGAAAAAAGAGTTTATGATTAAATTTTGCTCTCGTCAAAATATCCTCCGTTAGTCTTGATTATTGCAGCACAAATCTTTGACATTTGTTGCTAAAGTTTCTCAAAGTATATAACTGATTCCATTATTTTTTCAATGACAATAAGAGCTCGTTTTTTGAGGGGTTGGGTCACATTTCTGTCAAGTTCATACCATCCTATTTTTTTTTTTTTTTTGGTGGGTTGGCTTCAAACTGTAATATATATATATATATATATATATATATATATATATATATATATAAATACAAATACAAAAGGAGAACTTTTCCTCTGAGGAACTTTATCAAGGCAAATGTGAGGATTTCATTTTGTAACAAGTTTTTATTTATATAGGGATGCTCAGAAATATTCAGGGCACTAGCGGAAAAGTTAGGCAAGTTCATGGACATCAGGTGATACTTCCCTTTTAGATTAATAGTGCTTTATCGAATCGCAAAAAAGGAACATGATCAGTTCAACAGTGATTTACTTAGCATAGCTGAGATGTGGCACAAGCCGAAAGTATGAAGAAACCATTGAAGATCGAACTCACAACTCGTTCATACTAATGATTCTCTCGATGGTATCAGCCTTATGTATAAGGGTGAACAAAGGCAGGTTATTATTCGACCTCGAAATCGGTAAACATACAGGGATGCTTAGCATAAATTTAACTTTTTGACTGCCTATGTATCTAGATAAATAACTTTCTTGAATCCATTATGTTTTGTGTCTCATTTGCTTTCAATTCTATTTTCATCACTGTTTTAATATATCTCATATCAATATTAGTTTTGTGACAAAATTAGATACGTTTTATGTTCCTGGACATAAACATATCGGTTAGATTAGTGCACTTTCAATAGATATTTGCCTTAAATTAAGTTCTCTTTTAATAAAACCTGCATTCTTTAAATCAAAATTGTTAGCTGAAAAACTAATGCATCGAGTGCATTGTTTTGTAAAAGATCTGTTTCGTGTACATAAAATTTTTATTAAGATTCTTAGATGTTTCCCGTGTATAAGACGAAACGCAGGATCGAACGTAGAGGTAGTGACTTGTGGCGTGCACAGCCTAAATACTCGCTCTACTACAGGCCGTTGTTAAGGCTTTTATTAATCTTAGCCAAGCTGTGAACAGGAACCAAATTAACAATGATAACGGAACGCTCGTATGTTCCATTTCCATTTGTTAATTTTGTTAATTAGTATTAATTATCGATGAGATAATTCAGCAAAATGAGGAAAGTAGACATGGAAAATTTGACAAACACAAGACATATTGAAGATAAGCGGGGCAGAATAACCAACCAAATGAACTTGGATGAATTGAGAGGGATAAAGAGTCAAATATTGCTTAGAGTTACAATGGATACGAAGCTGGGGAGAGCCATGAACACTTACGCTTACAATGGTACTTAGTCAAGTAACACAATGAGAAGAATTCTCGAGCGTCCCCGAGAAATTGCTAATGGTGTTTTGCGAAACTACCTTTATAGATTATCACAGTCGCCTTTTTGGATATTTACTCAGGTTACATGCGGTAAGAAACCAACTGGATTGGAAATGATAGAAAGATTGTGTTCCGCTAACTTAAAAAAAATGAGATTGCCTTGAAAATCAGTATTCAAAATCCTAACTTTTACCTGAGTTCAATCCATTTCTTAACCCCATGAATAAATACAAGATCTGTCAAAATAGTATCCAACTATTTAATATTAATGAATGAATAGCGCACCTGGGTAATGGCGCGATTTGCTTCATTGGAAATTACACTAATCCCAGCATCCTCTCCAATTTACAGAAAAGTTTTCATAGCCTTATTGGTAGCTATTTGCTTCCTTGTTACCATCTCCTTAATACCGCCCATGGTTTGGATTTTCCTCCTTTTCAACTACAATTTTGACTTTGTGAAAACACGGACGTTTATGATAGACCAAAGCAATCATAGGTGTTGGAGTAATTACGGTTTTATGAACTTTTCGAGACGTGCATTGGATGATCTACATCTGGGCTACACACGGTTGTGAATTCAGAGGTGTCCTCCTTCAAAAATGGTTTCTAACCATGTTTTCCCTGTTGGATTTATAGAGATCGCTTTATATTTTGCTAGGTGTATTTCTGCGAAAAGGAATGTAACGAACCCGATTGGAATTCAAACACTACTCTCCGATTTCTCGTTACGAGCTGCTACCAATTACACCACATGCATAATCCAACCAAAAGCTACAGTGTGTCCAGCCTGTTGTGTTGGGTGTTGGGCAATAGATAAAAGTGATGCATCTTTTGAGAAAAAAAAAATCCCTGCAAGGCATATGCAAATTGGCGGTGTCGTTAAAGTCCGTAATACCTCGTGATCTTTTAATTCACGCCGTTTTTTCACTCATTCAACGTATTCAGCTGTTCTGCTTTTTGAATGGCTTCCAAAACCCCGACCGTTGTTAAACGAATTCTAATTCCAATTTGAAGCCTCGGTACCATTTTTTATGGGATCCGTTCATTGATTCAATGAACGGATCCCATAAAAAATGGTACCGAGGCTTCAAATTATTTATCAGAATTATTTCTTAATTATTTGAATAGTTTACACAGACGAATGTTCACGTTTCAAACTAAACTTGACGCAAAATAAATATAAAGGTATTAGTTACAAAACCACACAATCTCACTCACTCTGATATATTACTGCTGATTGAGTAGCTGCAAAGGCGCATGTCTTCTCGCATGCGCAGTAATATCCCCCCCTCTGGTTGCTAGAGTTATGTCCCCACAGTCGATTCGCGCTATATTCTTAACTCGCTAAAAATGCCGCACTCCGTGCGAACTTTTAAGCTAACTTCTGGGGAGAGCTATACATCCATTTCCGGCTAAAAGATCGATTTGGATCAAAAGTCCGATTTAGGCCGAAATTACAATTCAGGCAGAAAACTTTGTTTTTCAAATCCCAAATTCTGCGGAATTCCAACATTTCCCATCCTTGCATTTTGAAGAAATAAAAATTGATTTCTTCAATTCACAAAGTTTTGTCGATATTTTAAACTGAATTTAAAACAAAAAAATGAAATGAAATTTTTGCGTTATTTAAACTCAATATAATTTTAAAAAACATTTCAAATCACTAATTTGTTTCAGTTATTTTAAAGTTTCTATGTTTAACTGTTGCCTTTTCATCCGGACACAAATCCCAATGATGGATGTTTAAGCACCAGATGAAAGGCAAACTTTCAATCTCGGGTTTATCCTAATTCCAAAAAGGTATAATATGTCTACGTCTACGTAGAGCAAGTGTAGCCAGAGTTAGAGGAATTTCACAATTTGCCCTATATATATATATATATATATATATATATATAGAGAGAGAGAGAGAGAGAGAATTTGAATTTTTAACAGTTTCCTTCTCAACCGGAAAAAATCCCAATGTTGGATGTTCATGCTTCAGGTGAAGGGCATATTTTCAATCCCGGGAGCACCAGATGAAAGGCAAACTTTCAATCTCGGGTTCATCCTAATTCCAAAAAGGTATAATATGTCTACGTCTACGTAGAGCAAGTGTAGCCAGAGTTAGAGGAATTTCACAATTTGCCCTATATATATATAGAGAGAGAGAGAGAATTTGAATTTTTAACAGTTTCCTTCTCAACCGGAAAAAATCCCAATGTTGGATGTTCATGCTTCAGGTGAAGGGCATATTTTCAATCCCGGGAGCATCCTGATTCCAAAAAGGCATGTCTAACTAGAGCAAGTGTAGCCTTAGTTAGACAGGTTTCAGACACACGGACGGACAGATAGAATTTGCCTTTTCTTATTTAGAAGATAGATAGATAGATAGATAGAAGGAAGATAGATGGAAGGAGAAGATTGTAGAATCCGTACCAAATAGAACACGTATTTGTATTTTTCATTGAGAATAAATGTATTTAAATCAAATACCATTTTTTTCCTTTAAATTAATATTCTTAATTAAAAGTTTTTTTCTATCTTCTTCAGAGGGCCCTGGCGCTGGTTACACGACTGGACCCTATGGAACTGGTGCCAGTTATGGCGGGGAGGGAGGTGCTGAATCAGAACAGGAAACTTCCCCACAGGCATACGGCTCGTTCAGCTCACCAAGATATTTGGGCAGCGGTGGAGGTGATGGAAAAGAAGGAAACATTGTTCATGAAGGTAAAAAAAAAAAAGTCTTTTTCTTTGTGTTGGATTTGAGGTCTTTTAAAAATGTCCCTCAGAGTAAAATTACAAGTATAATCAGTTATACAAATACAACTGTTTCATAACTCGAAAGTACTGTGACTGTACAAGAGGAATTTCATATCTATAGTAGTAATATAGCAGGCATTCGTTTATCACATAAGATAAAGGTACCGCCTTGTTCGGTAAAAATTCAGTCATTTTGTGGTGAATCTGGAGTGACCTCTCCAGGGCACAGGCCTGGGAAACTGTATATGGAGGCCCTGCGATGTCCGGACTATATGCGACCCCACGTCCACATCTCGGCCGTACCAACAAGATTCAAAGGTATACAGAACATTACATTTTGGGACGACTTCGTTGCAGGAATTCTCGGAAACTTGTGAGTGTTGACAGACAACAACCTTCGGGGTTCCACTGAGTGGAACCCCGAAGGTGGTTGTCTGTCTTGATTTACTTCCATTTAAACTTCAAGTTTAAGGGGATGGATTTTAGCCACAGGAGAAAATCAACATGAAACAAGATTTTTATAAGCCATTAAAATCTTTCATTTTATTTCAGTTAAGTTTCAGAAATTATTTCAGCAATTACAGTTATACAATGATGAAAATATGAGTAAATTTTACTAAAAAAAATGGCGAGTTATTGATGACACTTGGGATCACAAGGAGAGGATGGTGACTTAGAACTATACGAGAATTGCATATTTTACATAGTAAAATAAAATGAGGTTAATGGTTCTGGACTATTAGCATAGGCACAGTAAATAAGCTATACGATTAATCTTTAAATATTCTTGCATCATGGGGGTCACCTATTTTATTTACTTCATACAAGAGATAATATAACAGTTTCCTTATAATAAGGATTGGTGTTAGCCCATACATAATACTACGGAAAATTACTTACAAACACTGTTGTTTTCATTTCTTTCTTAGGCGGATTTGGAGGCGGAGTCCTTGAATTTCAAGTCAACGATACCCTGAAAGTGGATGGAAAAGTTTCTGCTAACGGCAAAGATGGCAGTAACCCGAAATTTGCCGGTGGTGGTTCAGGCGGCAGCATTTTCATTTCAACTAAACTTTTGGATGGAACAGGAACATTCGAGGTGGGTTTTTGTTAACATCTAGAAATTTTAAAATTCTCTTGGCTAAATATTTTTTTCAGCTAAAATAACCATATTATTTAGCCGAAATTAAGGATCATGTGTGGGTGGAAATAAATGTAACTTGTACAACGAGTTAAATAGCAGGACAGACCCATAGACTTGGTTGAGAGCCAGTCTGCTGTAGAAAGAAATGGAAACCTACTGCGGGAATTCCTCTGCGCAGTCAATCAGAAATCAAAAAGAAACACCAAAGCGTGCCAATCTTTTTAAAATTAAAAACAAAAATTGATTATAATCATATACAAAATAATTCATTTCGCATGTAAAGTTTCTTTGAAAAGTGAAATGCATTCGTAATGTCTCTGTAAAATAAGTAATTCAATAAAAATAAAATCGACAAAAACCATAATAAATGTTTTATTCTATTTTTTCATGATTTTAATCCCCAATGTTAAGCAACGTCGAAAACCGTTAGTTTTAAACGGGGGACATATTCCGAGCACCGGGTACTATAAACGACCTCATACAATCTGAAAATCATTTTTTTTTTTTTTTTTTGGTTTTAAACAATCCACAAATTGTAGAAAAGTCGTAAACAAACAAATTCAACAATCTATGATTTTAAAGTATTTTCTCTTTTTTATTTTATGGCTGAAGTTTAACAACTAGCCTTCGCTACCTGTATTCAGAGTCGAGTTGCTTATACTGTATATCAATATTTCTCGATTAGTTGCAGAATTGTCATTTTGATAAATAATATATAGGTAAACGTCTTGCTTGCACAAGTGTCAGAAAGTTAAACATAGGTACGGCAAACAGGAAACCAATTTTGAGGGAAGGTTTACCTCTCTGCACGGGGATTTAGTCGGCGAAATCCGTGTTTGAGTTTTGGTATAAATAATTACATAGAATGTTTATTTTGAAAATAGTCTAATTCTTCAAAATCTGAACATTAGAAGCACAATTCGTCTCCGTACACTTATATATATATATATATATATATATATATATATACACACACATACCTACAATTAACACGCCATATAAAATTTCCATTGTTCATCTTTTCTTTCTTTCTTTTTTAATTTGCAGGCTAAAGGTGGTTCCGGAAGAAATGGAGGAGGTGGTGGCCGCATGTCTATCCAATATGTCCATAACTTCTTCATTGGCCAAAATTTCTCCCAGGGCGGCACTGGTCAAGCTGAAAATGGGGCAGCGGGGACCGTACTACTGAATAACGTCGGAGAAGGACAATCCCAAGGAAATCGGACATTGTACATGTACAATCAGGGCGGAAAAGGAGTAAGTACTCGTATTCGGAGATTTTTAAAATGGTTCCATCCAGGTTAAAATAACCACGTCGTCGGATTACTAAAGGTCTTGTATCACTAATGTTTTACATAAGTCATCGGTTACTACTCATAAGAAAAGGGAGCTTGGCGAATTTAGCATTCACAAGTCGGCAAAAGAAGCAGAGGGAATCAGCCTGTAACGTACCTAATGACCTTATAAAAATTGATGGCAGAGCAGGCGCTGTTAAGTATAGTAAGGTGATGAACATTGTTTAAAATTATAAAGGATAGGAAGTTGTGGAAAGCTACGATCGCTCATGTCCTTCTTATATAGGAATAAAGTGTCGCTGCCGACACTTGAGTTTGAACATAGATCGACAGTGAGCAAACACATTATTGAATTAAGTGGATCATGTGACCATTAGTGATACGCATAAGTAGAAAGTATCGTGACGCTATTTCTACTCTATCCTCTATTACCATACGGACTGCTATTCCCTTCTCTATTCAGTATATTTCTCTATACTGATCACTATACGGATTACTATTCTGATCACTATACGGTGGTTACATTTCGAGCGAGTATTAATGAACAAGTACGATTAGTGCGAGTGCTATTCGAAGGCGTCTGACATCAGTATGGTTCAACGGCGTTACTATAGTTGTATCTGCGATTACAAAGCCCCTATTACAACGAGCATCTCAAAAGTGGCCACGATTGTTCGTTGACATTCCAAAAGTGGCCACGGTTGTTCGTTGACATCCCAAAAGTGGCCACGGTTGTTCGTTGACATTCCAAAAGTGGCAACGATTGTTCGTTATAAATTCGGAAATGTTTCGAGTTTTGTCCTCACTAGGTACTTCAACTCTATGGTGTTGTTTTCTACAAAATTTTCAAAGTAATGTCCAGCTATAATTATGTATTGCCGACAATGGTTAGCATTTTAGTTAAGATGAATCCAGGATTTCAAAAACTTATAGGATGACAGACCCACTTAGCATAACGGATTTAGCATACACACAATTCCCTATACATTTCTTTTTACTTAGCTGAATTTAATAACTATCGAGAAATATTGGATGTTATATATATATATATATATATATATATATATATATATATATTAATCGTAAAACGTCCGTCGGTTTCGAGAAATATAGATCTACGCCCGAAGAGCTATACCCTCTCCAAGCAATGTTCTTTTTTATGACATCAGAGTGTCTTATGGACTCTGGCTCCGGATTTGAATTCAGTGTCCTTCTCCCATTCTGGTCGCCAACCATGGCTACAGAGTCTACGCTGTCTTACTATTTACCTATAATTGGAGGTTTTAAATTCAACGTCTTTTCTTCTGCTGGACATTTTACCACCCATTCTGTCCTTATATATATATATATTTCTTACCATCTTTGTTTATTTTGATTTTAATGATTTTAAAAGTAGAATTCTTTCGTACGCGTGACAATAGTTAATTGTGTAGATGAAAATTCTAGATGAATGACTGGACAAAATGTAATTCTAATAAAAAACGGTTCACTAATAGCATTGATTTACGACATCCAATCCCTTGACTTAAAGGTTAAAATAGGCAATGCACACACTGCTCTTAGCTTTAAAATAACACGATCGCAAACCTGACAATTGCTTCACTTTTCTTCTGCCCGGTCTGGGGAGGCCAAATATCCCTAAATCTTCAAGTAGTTAAGCTATGGATTTTAGTATTGACTGCATTGGATGTCAGAAAAGTCGGCGATGCACACACTGCTATTGGATGCTGGAAAGTTATGGGATTTTTTTATTAATGCTTTCAACTAACGTAAGTTCTTCCAATCAGATTTACTTGACAACTAATTAAATTTTAGTTTCTCTATATACTCCGGAGGCAGAATCATTTTTGTAACAATATCGCAATTAGAAATGAACAACTGCTCATTAAAATTCAAGCCAAACTCTTCGTCATTTTGTCCTTTGGGATGAAATGACAGACGACACTGCGCAAGGGGACTTCGGTACGATGCCGCATTATTCAATTTGATTGCGTCATTGTCGTATTCTCTGTTTGTCCTCTACGCGTATTAAGAGTTTTTGGTAAAATAACAAAATGCTATTTTTAATAGCATTTTAAAACTTCCTCATGTATAATTATTCAGATGAAATGAACAGATTTCTTCCTGTGTATTTCTAATGTAATCTAGAAGGAGATATTCTGAATTCAAAACCAGAGAAGGTAATGGAGAGCCACACCATTGTCTATCTCTGTAACACATGGCAATGAATAGATAAATAATAAAAAAAAAAAAAAAGAATCTGGAGAGCTATTATCTAACTGCGTCCTAAAGAGACATAGCCTTTAAAAATCTGCGTGAAATATTAACGTAAAAGTAATTCTATTTGCTGAGCTAAATAAATATATACATTATATTTTCTTTTCTTATTTTCCCACCTTTTAACTCGTAATTTTGTGTTTATTTCTTGTGTAATGGTCAACGTGTTTGTATCTTTTTTCAACTTTCATTTCAACTCAATCAGGTTTTGAAATTTATACACAAGCATTTTCTTTTTTGAAAATTATTTACTGATGTATGTAGTATCGTACGCAAATTAAGTGAACAAATATAAATAGAGAACAACCGGCGAACATAGGATGGCTACGACTAGCAAACCCGATGGTATTCAGGACACGGAGAACTGTACTACGACTACTATTACGAAGAGAGATATGCAAGACATAAAAGTGTAATTGCACGACGAACAATGAAAAATAATACTAATTGCTTTTAATTTCTTTGCTAAAAACTTTTCTGCTCTAATACTTAACATTATACGTACGATTAACACAAATAACTCAGTAAAAATAAAAATTCTGTACGCTTTCAAAGACTCCTGCTGATTGAGAACTTCATTCTTTGTGAAGTTTTGAAATTTCGCTCTTTCGTAAATATTTTTACTTTCACCTAAAAAAAGCTGTTTTCATTTCTGCATGCATTTTGGAAAATCCATTAACGAACATAAAAAAATCTTTTTCAATTAGGTTATTATTGCAACAGAAATATTATAACTGTATATTACAAGCATTGAATTCTTTCACATATAAACCTCTATCACATTAAAAAGATCATATTTGAATAAACATCTTTTGCATACATCCTTACGTAATTAATACATACAGTAGAATCTCTGACAACCGGAGTAAGAAGGCCTTCCGGATATGAGGAATCGGTTAGAAAGTTCGGATATAAGAGGTTATATTTAGATTAAAATAAAATAACTGAAATCAGGTTTAAGATTTATTTTCAATGTTTTATAGTAAATATAAGCTAATGGTGAGTGAAATATAACAATTGTTTTTAAGGAGAAACAAATAAATTATAAAATGCTACTGAAAATTCATTACATTATGTATGCCAGGTATGCAAAACAATGTAACGAGGATTTTTTAATCGCTGTTGCATGATGATTCTTTCTCTTCTAATGGCATTGTCAACTTTTTTCGCATTTCGTTTTGCTTTTCTTCTTGAAATGTTTTTTAAACGAAAGACATTTTTTTTAACTCTGCGTGCGTTATTGCAATCGTCATATCTAAATGCTGACTTTCTTTCCATAAAACTGACAATTTTTCCAATTGCTTTTTCAATTTCAGTCCAGCTTCATCACAATCATTTTTTTTTATTCCCTTGTTCATTGTGACAATGCGAACGCTTGAGAATAGTTTATTTGGAAGATTTTATATCATACAATGTTGACTTCCCTATGTTGAAGTCGGCTATTAGTTGCAATGAACTTTCACCAGCGTCTAGTCTGTTTAAAATCTCCACTTTTTGTGATAACTCCAAAGTTGTTCTTTTCCTCTTATCTCCATCATTTTTGCACTAATACAAGCTATTAGGGGGAAATAAGTATACGCCATTACCCAAAGTAAATTTCCTGAAAAACAGAAATTTCAAATAGTTCAAATATACACATCAAAATCATGTCCGGATATGAGGTATTCTGGATATGAGGAATTCTACTGTCTGTTGTTTTTATAGTCCCTCCTTCGGGTTTTGTAGACGTCTGAATCATAACGCTGCAATCGCGAGACATAAACTATATGCATTGATGACTTCCGTACTAATTGATTCCCAAAATTCGATTCTCCGTGAGGATCACTACGATTTTAGAATTGTCTCTATCATCTCAGAATTTTTCACATAAATTGCTTAGCATTTTTCTTCACAAACGTTCCTCATTACATAATACACCCTGAAGAGAAGAAAAAAAATGTTTAGAAAACTGTAATCACAATTTTAGAATTTATACAGAGCGTGGCAGTAATGTCTCCCACATATATCCCTTTAGACAATGGTAAGATATTAGCTAGATGAAGACACCATTACGTTGGCAGTATTCCTGTGGAACAGCTCAGTATTCTTTTCTTTGTTACAAAAGAAATCCTCCTGTCTCGCAATACTCTGCCCTGCTTTTTGGAATGTGTCCTTGGCCATCCCAATACGTCTACGTATATCAGTGTCGTACTTACCGTCCTCTGTCAAAGCACTTCCCAGATATTTAAACTTCCGAGTCTGCTTGTCTAGTGTTCACGACTTGCAAATTGCATTTCGGGCTCATCCTCTTATTGATGACCATGCATTCCGTTTTGTATTTTATGCTTAGTCCCTTTTTCTCATTCTCCGTCGCTACCTTCTGTAGGAGATTTGTAATTTCTTTTCCGTGTCTTCTATCAGTACTGTGTCATCTACGTATCTTATGTTGTTGAGACTGTAACCGCTGACGCTAAATCCCGGTAGGGTTTCCAATGCTTTGCCTTGCTGTATGGGTTGAACAGGTCGGGTGAGAAGACGTATCCTTGCCTTACACCCCTTTCTATTTTTGTATATTCACTGAACTCGTTTTCTATGCGCATGCATGCTGTTTGCTGCCAATATAGGTTCTTGATTATTCTGGTATCTTTCACAGATATATCAAGGTTGCTGAGCAGTTCCAGCAGATCCTTGTGGCGTATTTTGTCAAAAGCATCTGCGTAGTCTATGAAACATAGGTACACGTCCTTCTAGTCCTCCGAAACTGAGTCTTTTGAATATCATACGACGTTGATTTAATAAGCCATTGTTTCTTCTTCTGCATTATACCCAACCCTTATTAAAGTCCCGTGTTTTTTTTAAACGATATTCCATTCTGTCGGTGGATGTACGTTTTCTTCCCATAAGTATCTTTATATAACATTTCTATACATCACTGAGTTGAATAATGCTTTATGATTATAGGACTTCTGCTTAAACGTCCTCTGTAGAACCGAAAGTTTACATACATCATTTACACGTTTATTCTTACATATTGATGTAATGGAATAATCACTCACCCACTCCGCGTGAATGATCACACTATAGGTAGTAAGTACCTATAAAGTCAACCGTCTACAAGAGACTCAAAAGAGGCGTGATAGCGAGACGACGCAAGCATATCCGACCTTCCAATTAGTGGTACTCACTACTAGATTGACCTGTGTGTATAACTGCACCGTATTTCATATTGTACTTGTGTACAATAAACCGTTCTTCTAGTATCTCCCTCGTGTTATATGTTTATTCCCTTAGCACGGAATATAACAGTGTCGACGAGAATGTTTGAAACGAACTCACACAGAAAATAACACATATAGTTTTTAATTATGAATTCTTCAAAATTCATATTCCTTACCGTAATGGTTAGTTTGAGAACGTGAATTAAAAACATTATTTGCTCAAAACTTAGTTACAAAACTTTATACGTTTCTCATATTATCTAACCTAAATGATTGCCTGATGAAGCTAACAAGGTGTGTGAAATTGCTCAGGCAAATACCAACAAAATTATCTCTTAATTATGTTTAACTATCTCCTGATTAATTACCCGTTCTTAAGTGTTATTTACAACGACATGAGACAGCTAGATCTTGAACAGAATTAATGAACATCCGTTGTGATCAAGAGACGTTTTTCTGCGCCATTTTAAATTAATTAATACTCATTTGCGTATTTCCATACAATTATTTTCACAATATTTTTGCCAAAGAAATTATATTAGTGATTAAGCCGATAAGTGTTGGTTTCGTTTTCTGTGAATATAAGAATGTAGATCACATTAGAAGTTACGAATTTGCTCTTTTTCATAATAGTCGAAAAACATACATGTTTATTATCCGCTTAGAATACATAGCCTTTATAAAAAATTTGGGGCATACGTGGACGTACGTGCTCACAGAAAATCGGAGTATCAAAAGGACTGTTTTCCCTTGACACCACTATTATTTTAACTACCTTCACTCCTCGGAAATATTTGTTTTAAAAAGAAATGATTAGAATTGTAACTTAAACATGTGAAAGTGAATTTATACACTTTCGTTGTTCTTGAGAATTGACAACAAAAATAATAAAATATATTTATTTATTAGATTATTTAAATTATTGGAATGATTAGAAAAATGTTTGCTAATTGCCAATCGATTCGAACTTTATAAAATGGTAAATACTAAGGATTTCCTTATAGTTGGTTCACATATTATAATAATGTTTATAAATTTGTGAATAAAAAAATGAATTTTCATATTTATTTCTTTATAAATTATTAAATGATAAACATTGCATTAGTTTTAATTGTATTATTTTTAGAATGTTGTAAATATAAAATTATTCTTGTAAATAAATAATCTAATAGATAAATAGTGTTTAATATTTTTGTTGTAAATTCTCAAGAACCAAAAATATATAAATTCATTCATCACATGCTTAGGCTTTATTTCTATTCTAATCATCGCTTTTATAAAACAATACACATTACCGAGAAGTGAAAGTAGTTTAAATGATATCGGTGTCAAGACAAAAACCGTCCTGTTTTTTTTTTTTTTTTGTGGGGTGTGGACACGAAGGTTCAAGTTTGCCAAGTTTACATGAGTAAGCTGAAATCAACTTCTTGATTTCTGTACAACTCGAAGCTTCCCAAATGTTTCGTCATTCGTAAACCAATAGGCACTGGCGTCAGTTTGTTTACAGGAGATTTCAGATAATAAAAAAACAAATGTGACATTTAAACACCTTAAACAGCTCCATTCGTCGTAAAAAAAATTCAACGTTGTTTTTCTTCCAGGTTGGTTTCCATTAAAAGCTGAACGGCCTTCTTTTTATTTTAATCTTAAACGTGGCAGATGGATTAATGTCATTTTAAAAAGGCATTAGTGCAAAGTTTAACACCGTCTAAGCTGGAATCTGAACTCGGCTCCCCGATTCCATTTTCTATACTGTAAACCATTAAGCCACTGAAGACACTATGATAGAAATATCAAACGTAAATATGGATTGTTGACATGCACTGAATATGAATAGACACTAGTCTTCCTATGCCAACGCACCTAATGAGACTAAGATTCAATACTGCCGAAATTTGATCTACGGTATCTTGCTAACTAAAGCACCAAGACGCAGTGTTTAAATGTTTCACTGCAATATAAAGGCAAACTATCCTATTGAACAAATGGAGAGAGAATATCATAGTAGGACAAATTTCAATTTACATTATAAAGAATGTTGTGATATCTTCCCTTTCTTTATTCCAATTAATATGCATATAAAGATCCAGTGACGCGTAATGCTGCACATTACGGTGCCGAATCTCGGGACATATACTATTTTTTCTTTTTTAACGCTTCCGCCAATGTTGCCTTCGCGTTATTCCTAAATTATACTGGAATGTCTTATCACAAACACCGATGTCTTAAAAAAAAAAAAAACTACGCTGAGCATGGAGTATACTGACAACGGAAGAGCGTCAAACTCCAAAGACACTACTAAGCACCATATGGAATATATATATATATATATATATATATATATAATGCATGCACACACACACTATGGAATGGATGAAGTCCGACAATTTTTTAATATATTTTCTGTTCATACGTTATTTTATAGATATAAATTTTATTTAAGTAAATACTCTGTTTTTTTTAATTGAACCATGTTAATTACATTTACCTGCGTTGATGTTCGAGATATTTTCGTAGAAAATATGTACTTCTCCGACAAGAATCGAACCTGAAACCTGAATGGAACCATCATTTGATCTTACGTGCTGTTAACCATTCAACCATAAATATATATTCTATAATGTATAGCATCATTAAATTATTTACATGCGGACTATTGTCCTTCATCACTTGTTTTATTCTTGTTTTGTTGTTGTTATCGCAAGGTTTCGGCCGTTTCATCCCCCGGCCTTCATCAGGTGTTGGTCGATTCGTGTAACCTCCAAGGAATTTCAAAGTAAACCTTTTATTTAGTCCACGGAGGTAAATTGTTCTCATTCCGCTGTCCATGGATAACTCTCTTAGTTCTTATTTAGTACGTCTCACTTATTACTCACCAATTTCAACTGAGTCCAAATATATACTACCCGAATCGTGGGTTGAACTGGTAATGAGTATGCCACCATATTCACAAATCAACGCTTTAATTCACTAAGTGGATGACTTGAAGCCTTAAACTTAACATGCCTGTTGATGAAGGCTGCTGCTTCTAGTCAGGATTGACTGCAATCTCGGAGGCTTCTTTTTCACTTGCTTTCTCTTTTCATTAGTTAGTTTGGTTATTTTTGTTCTATAGATTATTTAATGCCGAAATCTAAATTCAACTTCAACTACATATATTTACATAATGTTATAGTTTCAGTGCAGACATATATTTTGTAGATATATATTGTGTAGTTGATCTGTTGTAGGTGTTATTTATTTTGGTAGTTGGTAATATTTTTTATAAAAATGTATTGCTGGAATTTCTACTATAGAAATGTATTTTTATATCTTCCTAGTGTTTTAATTTTTGTTTGGAGGTACAATTTTTGTCTATACCTGAGACCTTAACAGGTCCTAGCACCTCACGTCAGGAACAACAGTAATAAAGAGGTGATTTCCCGGTTCCTCAAAACCTTCTGATTTATCAGAGGCCACTATTTACATTGCTCGGACTATCATCCTCATCTCTGTTGCCATATTTATCACAACGTTTCGGCCGTTGTACGCTCCGACCTTCTTCAGGTGGTTGGAATGTCGAACTGAACCCTTTTATTTCACATGCTGGGGTAGACTGTTCTAGTTCCACGTGCCATGTCGAATAGATGTCAGTTGTCAGCTATCTCCTTTTAATTCCTCTCTAAGTTCTCCACCGCCATAACCAGGTATTGAACTCGCACGCTTTAGGTCCTGTCACTGGATCTAACCAACGCCTTTATCCACTGTGCCATGGTGTTCTTGAGGCTTTGTTGCCGGACGCAGTTAATCGTGATACACCAGACTATACTTTTCGTTCTTTATTTATTAATGACTCCTAAATCTTATTTATTTCTACAAGAAAGACTCTTGTGCCTTCAGGACGTAGGCGATTATGGGCCTCCACCTCTTTCTGTTTCTTGTAGCTTTTAAGTTTTGTCTTTTTGTTATTTGAGCCTGACGTGGAATATGCATACACCCGGGTCCCCTTCACAGTAATATGATTGGCTGGTGTCAGCCATAAATACAGACTGATGTGGAGGTACAAAAAAGGACGCCTATTGACGGCGCCTATTGTCTTCGCCTATTGCTTATCACTACGACGAGGACCAGTCCATTACGGTCACCTGCTAGATTGTCCTACTTGGTTACAGTAGTTCAAAACCACTTTGCTACTTCGAACAATCCCTTTCCGGGACATATCAGAGCGAAACTCTGCTCTGCCATCCATTTGATCAAGCCCATCAAATAAGTTATGCGTTTCTTTCTTCTGTCCCTCTTTCCATCAATATGCCTCGTTTGTACAACCTTCTTCAAGTCCACCTTCCTCATAATGTGCTCAGAAATATCAACTGCCTCTTCGTGTTGTTAAATATGAGTTTCTTTTTTGTTTCTATTCTCGACAAAACTTCGTTGTAAACTCATGAGTTCTACGACAATAAAATATGCGTAGAAATTCCCTTATCATATCGTTAAACATTTGAGCTTAAAAACTTTAACAAAATATTGCAATTACATTAAGTATCATACATATGAATGTTTGTCTGGTAGAAATGAAAATATTTGAATGGATAACTTTTTCCATTTCACTGAAAAAAAACATTAAACACTTCTTTCTCTTTCTTTCTTTCTTTTTTTCATTCTCTTATTCTTTCATTCTCTTATTCTTTCATTCTTATTCTTTCATTCTCTTATTCTTTCATTCTCTTATTCTTTCATTCCCTTATTCTTTCTCTCTTTCTTTCTCTCTCTTTCTTTCTCTCTCTTTCTTTCTCTCTCTTTCTTTCTCTCTCTTTCTTTCTCTCTCTTTCTTTCTCTCTCTTTCTTTCTCTTTCTTTCTCTTTCTTTTCTTTCTCTCTTTCTTTCTTTCTCTCTTTCTTTCTCTCTTTCTTTCTTTCTCTCTTTCTTTCTTTCTCTCTTTCTTTCTTTCTCTTTCTCTCTTTCTCTTTCTCTCTTTCTCTTTCTTTTTCTCTCTTTCTCTCTCTTTTTTTCTTTCTCTTTTTTCTCTCTCTTTCTTTCTCTTTTTTCTCTCTCTTTCTTTCTTTCTCTTTTTCTCTCTCTCTCTCTTTCTCTCTCTTTTTTCTCTCTCTTTCTTTCTCTCTCGTTCTTTCTTTTTTCTTTCTCTTTTTTCTTTCTCTTTTTTCTTTCTCTTTCTTTCTCTTTTTCTCTTTCTTTCTCTCTCTCTTTCTCTCTCTCGTTCTCTTTCTCTCTCTCGTTCTCTTTCTCTTTCTTTCTCTCTCTCTTTCTCTCTCTCGTTCTCTTTCTCTCTCTCGTTCTCTTTTTCTTTCTTTCTCTCTTTTTTCTTTCTTTCTCTCTTTTTTTTTCTTTCTCTCTTTTTTCTTTCTTTCTCTCTTTCTTTCTCTCTCTCTCTTTCTTTCTCTTTTTCTTCTCTTTATTTTTCTTTCTTTCTTCTCTTTCTTTTCTTTTGCTTTCCTTACTTTTACTTTCTTTTCTTCTCTTTTTCTTCTCTTTCTCAATGAAATCAAGTAGTTTCTTTTCCTCATCTTTACATGCCATCAAAATCCATTATTTATGAGGTATTGGCCGGAGAGGTTAAAGACTTATCTTCCCTTATTTCTTTCTTCTTCACCAAGCCCGTCTTACGAACATTTCTCTTAATAATTTAAAAATAATTCAGCAGACGATGTTATTTTATTTTACTTACGGTAATTTAAATATGTAAAAGCAATCAAAATGTCCGATATTTTTTAAACAGCCAACTCACTAATGATCGCATAATTTGGAAAATAGAAATATTTGAACCATCGTAGTAATCGGACTTATCGGTTATTTATTTATTTTAAATTACTTTTTCTAATCATTTCACCCCAAGTAAAACAACAACGCCACTAAGATGGAAGTGGTTACTGAATGTGAAAGAATATGAGAAAAAAAAATTTATTAAGAGGAGGGAGAACAAATGAACAGTAATTAAGAAGACAAGATAACGATTAACATTGTTTCAATTACAACGAAATAACTAATTTATTATTTCTAACGTTTTTTTACAAACTAATTATATCTTCCTAATTAAAATCAGATGTTAGACTGATTTAAAAACAAACCACTTCAATGATAGCCTTGGATTTGAAAACGTAGGTAGCGAACTAAATCAGTAGAATTCTTTAGCTGCTGTATGTCTTCAGGATGTAAACGATCATGACCATTCACATCTTCCTGTCCCCTGTAGCACTTTTTTGTCTTTTTATTATTTCTCCCAAACTCTGTTCTGATATACATTTACTCAAGTTCATCAAGTATATTTCACCTGTCCTTCTTTCCCTCTATCTGTTCTGTGAGTATCTGATTTTCCAAGCCATCCTTTTTCATTACGTATCCCAGAAATTAAAGCTGCCTCTTCCTGATTTTAAGTATATGTTTCGTTTCCTTCAAAACCTTGTTAGGCCCATGGTATTCTCGGCATCCTTCTGTAGAACCACAACGTAAGCGAGAAGGAAGGACTGATTATATTGGAATGGGCAAAGATGCATTCCAAAAGCTAAGCAGAGTTTTAAGAGACAGAAAAAATTCGTTATGAACAAAGAAAAGGGTGCTGAACTGTCATGTGATATATGTCCTCCTGTATGGCAGCGAATGCTGGGCAATCTTTTCAGTGATGAAGCAATAAAAATGTGGTTCTACAGGAAGATTCTGAGGATAACTGATGTTAACAACTAAGTTTTGGAGAAAATGAAAACGAAGAGGAAACTTATACTTAACATCAGGAAGAGGCAGTTGAAATTTATAGGGCAGGTAATGAGAAAGAAGGACTTGGAAAATCTGATACTCACATGACAGATTAAGGGAAAGAGGGGCAGAGGAAAACAGCGCGTTATATACTTGATGAGACTGAGTAAATGGATGGTAGAACAGGGTTTGGGAGAAATAACAAAAAGACAAAACTTATTAAGAGCTACAAGGGACAGGAAAAAAAAAAAATATATATATATATACCCAAGTATATAATTGGTGTATATGGAATGGATTCCAATAACCAAGAATTACTATTCTTAAAAGAGTGCTCAATACAAAGTAGAGCAGATGTTGAATGCAAAACAAATGGTTTTAAAAGTCTTTTAAAACCATTTGTTTTGCATTCAACATCATCACTTCATAAGACACCGGGAGTGTTGAAACAAAATGGATATTTTTGTAGTGATTTTATAATATGTTATAATTTTTTTAAATAAATAATTATGTATTCATTAGAGAATCTACGCTCATACAGTTTTTGAAAGTTTTTAAATAATTCTATTTTAAATTATTTTCTTTTGTTGCTTGCAGAATCGAAAAACTCGAATTACCATTTCTTCAGATCGTCATAATGGTGAAGACAAAATCGATGTTTTGGATGTGGGAAAGAACGCTCAGATTGGACTTTTGAGTACTGACTCGAAGGGTATCCCGGTCAAAAGCCCTCGTACACTCACAGTAACCTATGTCGCCGGTGACAACACGGCCGTTGTATACGTGGAACCGCAAATGTGGCTGAACATTGATTTTGGAGAAAAAGCGGCTTTATCGTTTGATGTGGTTCTCTACGAGGTTTGTGGTGTTCTTGATCTTAAGGTTCGAGGTGGGTGTAAGGTTTAATAGTACGAAAAACAGAACTAGGACTGACGTTCATTTTACTTTCATATCTGATGGACCGACAGGAATGTCGTTTGCTGGACATTTTGGACAAAATGTCTCGTTACTGGCATTTCACGATGCTTCGGAAATAATCATGATCTCCAAGACGAATTTGGTCTTTTTCATATAAAATAAGCAAATGTGTGCTATAATTTGTTATGTTTTAAATTACAATTCATGACAGCATGCACGCTGTAAAACGTACTGTTGATTGTCTGTTTGTTTTTTCGTTTTTTTTTTTTAGGCATATCAACCTTTGTGTTATCGAAATCTAAATATTTTATATGCAATTTTATTTATTTTTATTTTTTTAGATAATAATGTTTTAAATGACACCATTCATACTAATTAACCCATAGCTGGAGGAAGAAGTGGATTCATACCTTTCCCAATTTTGCACTATTATCCATTACACCATCTGCACATCCAGTCTTGCAGCAGCTGGTATTCTCAAGCAGTCACCTGTCTTTGCTCGACATTGCTTAACTTAGGTGATTGTACGGGGGCCGGTGTTTGAACGTGATGTGGCAGTAAGCCGTAGTACGTACTGGTGATAAGCATACCTAATATTTGAGACATACTCCATTACATATATAACGATGAGATCAGAAATACTAATAGTTCAATGCTTTTTAATTGTGGACCCTTTTTATCATTTCATCTCAAGCAAGACAATAAAGCCACTAAGATGCAAGGGCTTATTGAAAATGAAAGAAACTTAGAAAACGTTAATGGGGAGAAAGTACAATAAAAAAAACAGGTTTCAAGAAGACACAAAATGACGGTTGCATTTAAATTTTTGACGATCTTAGTTGGCAGGAAACGAACATCAGAGAGTGTACCACAAGCTAGAAGTGCGAGAAAAAACTGTTAGAATAGAACTTTCAGTTACATTTAGATCCTTATTTTACTGTTGATGTTGCTATTTAGCGATAGGTCAAAACTAAGAGAAACGCGACTTTATTCGCGTGAAATCAATATAAACAATCCCCAGGCAACTGGAACTTTACCAATCAGATAACGATGAATTTTACTATAATGCTGCTAAACCTCATGACATGAAGGTGTTGTACACAGGAAAGCTACCTTGGCCCCGCCAGTTCTTAGAGTATTAGCATCTGAACATCCCCCCCCTCTTGCCAGATTAATTTGCTGGTGGTCCTTGCGGTTAACATACTTTTAAGTGGCTGTGGAGTTTACCGCGAGGTCATCACCAGTTTACAGATGGTGGGTCGAACTGGTAGATGACTCTGGTATGGTGGTCATCAGGACGTTGAATGACATGACCTAACCAGCGAACACGGCGATGTAATGTTGTGGAAGATGCTCGACTGGCCTGTCTTCCGGCGGAGCTCCTCACTAGACACAAGCTCGAACAAGTGCACCCGACGGTCCTGCTCGCTTGAAACTCGAAACCATGGACGCGGGAGGCTCGAGTCTTGTTTAGAGGCTCCATTTTGGTGCCGTATAGTAGAAGGAAAGGACAGAGGCGTTGTAAACTCGCAGGTTGGTTTATCATGAGATGTCGCGATATTGGTCTCCAAGGTCTCTCATCTCACCTGCAGTCAGATAACGTCTTCTATTGATCTCCGTGAGGAGGTGGCCGGTGTTGGAAAATTCTGAGCCCAAGTATACGAATAACGTGACGAACTCGACGGGGTTGCTGCCAATGATAATGATCTCTTACGTGCACCAGCCTGGTCTTCGACCAGTTGATGCGCCACCCAAGCCGTGTTGCCTCGTCGATGAATGCCTAGTCTATTCAGCAAAGGTTTAGAATAATAGAAGCTGCGTGTAAATTGATTCCTGGAATGTAATTATTTTCGTTGTAGCATACCTACGGACGATAATGGGTATGCCCTCATTCACATATTTACAATAGTAAATACTGTATGTTGGTCTTCAGTTGGAGATTCGTCTCCAGCTTTGCTTGTCAAACTGTCTCAGGGTAGAAAGGATCCCCAGACGATGCTATGTCGAAGGGCAGAGTCATCTCGGGAAACAGCTACCCGAACCCGTTTTATACGGGGAATTTTTGGTCAGACGAGGATACCCCACATTAAATTCTGCTTTGTGCCGCATCTGACCGCGTTGGGTGGTTAATACATAACCTGCAGTTCGAGAATAATTGTGGAATTCACTTGACTCACTCCTAGCATTTGACTATTTCTACGCACCGTTGTCGAATCTTATATGTGTTGTTCTTGTCCTAAGTATTATCGTTCATTACCAGCCTTCGTTTAATTATTCTATTCAGTAACATTCACTAGCTTGCAACAATTGTTAACCAGTAAGTCATTAACATGTATTTATATTATACAAACAGTTCTATTTTGTACAGTAATCCTTCATTTAATTCCTGTTTTATGACTATGCCTCTGCTTAATATTTCAAATGTACCTGCATGGTACACTCATTATAAATCTGTGTATCTATCAATATATATTATACATAAAATTCTGTGACTACCGGCCGGTCGTTACACCCTCTAAAATAGCCATACATTGAAGTTCAAACCGGTAAGGGGGTAAAAAGTACAGTTTGGTTTGTTTTACGGCGTATAAAAAAACAATGGAGTCTGTCTATATTTCTGAGATGAGGTATTATGTACAGTATTTACATTAGTCGGACTATTGTCCTCATCTTTGTCGCCATATTTGTCACAACGTTTCGGCCGTTGTACGCTCCGGCCTTCTTCAACCAAGCATAGAAATAAATACAATATGGGAACCAGTAATAAGGAGTGCCAGAGAAAAGCAATGATAACAAAGTTGCAATATGAGCACTGGTAAAAATGATGCTGAAAACATTAGGTTTATAATACTCAGAAGTTCATACCCAGATGTCCTCAAGGACACATGGCACAGTGGATAAAGGCGTTGGTTAGATCCAGTGACAGACCCAAAGAAGGTGAGTTCAATACCTGGTTAAGGCAGTGGAGAACTTTCAGATGGAAAATTAGCAGGAGATAACTGATAACTGACATCCATCAAACATGGCACGTGAAACTAGAACAGTCTACCCCAGTGATCGAAATAAAGGGTTCAGTTCGAAATTCCAACCACCTGAAGAACGGCCGAAACGTTGTGACAAATATGGCGACAAAGATGAGGACAATAGTCCGACTAATGTAAATACTGTAAAAAAACAATGGGTTATTTTAGGGTTACCTATTTTTCCCATAGCTGGAACCCTGACAGGTGCTACCACCCTGGGTCAGTGGGGGGAACCTTGGAACAACAGCAATTAAGAGGTAGTTCCACGCCCCTCAAAACCTCATGATCAGAGGCCTTGATGTTGGACGTAGCTTATTGTCTTACCCAGGTCGTGGATGTAGTTTATCGTCATACACAGGACGGACAATTGGTTTTACGAGGGTGCGTAGCTTAGTACAATAAATTTTCATTAATTTTGTTGGAAAAATTAAACGTTTTATTATTTATAGTGCAAATTTTTTACCACTATCTTAAAAACAATTTAATGAGTAAAATAAAAAAAATACTTTTTTTAATAAAAATGCGATTTTTTTTTTTTTTTGCGTATATTTAAGTTTTCGAATAGACTGAATGCAGTTTTCACTTCGCCCTGCGTTTGCGAGGACTATAAACAAATCAAAAGCCAAACGCTTCAAAAAGTTGATATTTGGCGCCAGAAATATATTTTTACGCATGGCCAGTTATATGTTACATGCTAAAGAGTTTAGAAATCCTAGGGATGTATTCTTTGCTGTTAAAAGGAAAAAAGAATTTTTTTTTTAAATTGTTTACCGTGAAATCCTATAAAATTAAATTAAAGAAATTATTAAACCGCGAAGTAGGGTTTTTGTCTAAGTTTTTTTGCAGCCAAATCAGCTTATT
This sequence comes from Acanthosepion pharaonis, assembly GCA_903632075.3. Taxonomy (NCBI): domain Eukaryota; kingdom Metazoa; phylum Mollusca; class Cephalopoda; order Sepiida; family Sepiidae; genus Acanthosepion; species Acanthosepion pharaonis. The sequence continues at coordinate 52,329 of CAHIKZ030000534.1, read as the reverse complement.
CAAATTTAAAATCGATTGGATTATGAAATTCAACGAAGCGTAAAGCGCGAAAAAATGTTAGCAATAACTTCAACAATACTAAATACTGTGAGGATTTTAACACACTAACGTGTTACCAAAAAATTCTAGTGAATTAATATTTAAAAATATTTTCTGCATAATGCTTTATTTCATTCCTGATCTCTGGCAATGCTTTTGATTAAGATTTCCAATGTTTCTCTTTGGTACAATCATTAACAATGGACCTATATTATGAATATAATCTCTCTATTTTGTCACTCATACTTGCATTAATTCCTGACCACTGACAATCCATTACTTCCATTCCATTCTATAACATTATCGTTGTAACGTCTAATAAGATTACGGGACCGAATCTTTCATTCGCTTTTGGACTACGTCAGTTAATGTCGGCTTGAGGGTGTGTTTAGTTTTGGGGATGTTGATCTTCTTGCCGCCCAGTTGCCCAGCATGGGCAGATTCTGAGCTCATTTGATACTGACCTGGTTTGAGGTTCAATTCTTTCACCTGCTGATTATGAGGCTAACTTCAAATGCAATTGTCGTACGCTTGACTTCTCTAATGCTTTCGTGTAAAGCCAATTTTCGTTTCTCTTAGAGTGAATTCTGTATATATTAAGGTCACGAAAAATCAGTACCTTTTTGAGTAAAGATCCCTTATTGATATTAAATTCGATTCAGGATTCTGGTATTTCCGCGTTGGGAAATGGAATATTAAAAATGCATTTTGATTTAAATTTCTTTACCCATTTATTTCTATAAACCTTCTGTTAAACACTAAAATATGATTGTTGAAAAATGATCAGTTCTCTGTACGGTTCCTGTAAGTACCTGGCTCCTCCTGCTATGCTCTAGCTTTTCAAGAGCCAGATTAGAAAAAAAAAATGAATACTGTTGCTATATCTAGAGCTACACAGTCCTAACGATCCAGAATTGTATGAGCGGCCTTGTGGATGATGAATTATTTATCTGTATTAACAGCATTGAAAAATAAATAAAAGCTAACAGCCTTTAATCATCCGGGTTCTGGATAGAATTCAACTGTTCAAAAACAAAAGAAATAATCTTTTGTTGGCTACCGAGCCATCTTGGTATACGTGGAAATGACAAGGCAGAAGCAAAGAGAGCAATGAAAGAGAATAACAGATACGAAAATACCACATACTGATTATAAGACTGTTGTCAATAAAGAGATTACAAATAAATGGCAAACCGAATGGAAAATCTTTAAAAGTCACAAACTTCTGAACATTAAACCCACCAATGGAGAATGGAACACAAAATGCAATAACAATAGAGAAAAGCAGGTAGTGCTGACCTGCCTTCACATAGGACACACCTACATTACCCATCACCATTTACTAGAAGATGCATAAGCCCCAACATGCACTGCATGTCAGGACGGATTTACGGCAAAACATATATTTGTCCTAACTCGAGCAACATTACAATGAGAACAATTTAAAAGACCTTTTCAGCAAATCAAAACCATCCAAGATATTACATTTTCTAAGAGAAGTGGCATTGTACTAAAAAAATATGAGTAACTAAACAATGATATTCCAACTATATGCAGCTACAACATTTAGTCTTGTCCCAAACTTATTCTACAAGGAATGATTATTTTATCTCGACTATATTATTCTACAATTATTTTGGTATTAAATGACCCATTGATCTTGAGATATGGCATAAAACAAAACAAAACAAATACACACTATACCATGTACATAGGAACGAATCCTACCCATTCTCTTTTTTTATCCCATTGATAAGAGGGAAGTTCCATTACATCGTGGAGCAGATTCAAGAGAACATGCTTACCTGATCACTATAATCTAAACATCTTCGTCTAAGATTAGCCGTTAGCTGTGCTAGATATCTGCATAAGCTGCACTTTCGACCTCCACATCTTATGTGAATAAATCTTAATCAGTAATCTTCTACCTTGAGTGGATTATCGGCTTCTGTATTGCGTGAATAATTATCAAATTTAATCTAAAATTATAAATGGATAAAACGTGATTGTATATATATATATATATATATATATATATATATATATATATATATATATATATATATATATATATATGGTTGGATAGATGTGAGTTTGTGACCCTGAGTTTCACGCTTTTTTGTCTGACGATCGCTAAAGCGTGAAACTTTATATCTGTAAATATTCGTGAGAGTGGGGAGGTGAAATAAATATTCAACTCAATAATTTCTTTCTCGTCTTTTCAGAACGCTTCCATGAATTTACCCTATGAAACCTTTCTCAAAGACAGTCATGTGACGCTACACGGTGGCCTAATAAGAGGTCTCAATTCGCTGATTCTCTCTCTGAACGGAAGATTTGATGTCTACCCGCCAACACTGCTTAATTCTTCGAGTCCGAGTAATTTCTACCTAAAAAGCATTACCGTTAATGACGGGGGCCATTTCACATACCAGGGAACGACTAATGACTCTTTGTCAATCATTCTGGAGGAAAATTTCACTATCCACGGTGGAGGTATGGTGACTGCCAACAACATTAATGTTACAGGTAAATGTAAAAAAAAAAAAAAAAAAAAATTAATTTTTTGGTGTAACTCCTTCGCAAAAAAAAAACAAACTAGAAATAAAAAAAAATTAAAATTTTAAAGAAATTGATTATTTACGCTATTTACATGTGGACTATTTTCCTCATCTTTGTTGTTGTTACAAAATTTAGGCCGTTGCATCCTCCGGCTCTCATGACGTATGTCGATCCGAGTAAGCTACAGGGATTTCCGAACGGAACCCTTTATTTAATCTCATGGGGTAGACTTATCATTCCACGGCCCATGTCTATGGGGAGATAACTCGTCTAGTTCTTATCTTTTAATACTGCTCCATTATTGCTCGCCCCGTTTCCACTGAGTCCTGTGGTTCAATAGCCTAGTAAATTAAAAAGTTGGTTTGTGAATTTAGTTTCATACTAATTGTGAGTTCAATCCCGGTGTCGGGTAGTATGTACTTAGATTAATGGAAACTTAATGGTGAACTATAAACGAACAGTACTAACGAATAAGAACTAGATCAGATATTCCTAGAGATGGACACTGAGTACCAGAAAAGGAATGGGAATTGGTAGAAATACAGAAAAGGGGTTACCAGTTTCTAGGATTACACATAGCGTGGTCTAATTACTATAGATTAAGGCTTGTAATAGAGATAGTAATAGGTACATATCTGCCAGATTAGCGACTACATGTATTGGTGTGCAAGCAGTGAAGTCATAGCTAGCCATCAATTCAAAAATTAATATTGAAAGTTGATTTGATCTCGATGGCTTAGGATTGACACTGAACCAGACTAGACTAAGCTTACTAAGTATATGCAACCTTTTTAACTGTGTTACAAGCGTTAGCAAGAAGGTATAACAGTTTCGTTCGTTGTCTACGGCTTATCCACATTTTGAGGACTATTTAAACTAGAAAATATTTATAGATAGGATAAATCTAAAAGTTCAAATTCTGACTTTCGAGTCATATAAGCTATATATGAAAAACAGGCGCAAGACAATCTTCCTGAGATTATTATACACAGATTTATTTTAAAAGAAAGGAAATAAAATCAGATAGAGTGGGATGAACAGAATCCGTAAAACAACAACAAATTAATAATTAAGTAATACGAATTATCTTCCATTGGTACGGACAGGGCGATTGTGTCGGAAAGAAATGTTCAGTTCGAAATTCTCGAAACTTAGTAAATTATAAGCATCTGAACAAGGCCAATTGATTACTTGATTCGTTTTCTACGGTTTATCAACCCTTTGAAGGTTAATAAAATCCAAACATATTTTTATATTGTAAGAATTTTTTTTTTTAGATAACGATTTAGCGACACAGGTCTTACTAATTAACCCATAGATGAGGGAGAAGAGATGGATTCATACCTTTCCCAATGATATTTGCGCGTAAGTGAATATAACGAACCCAACTGGAATTGGGACTCTGCTGTGCGCTAAAAAATTTCGTGCCATTATCCATTAAAAGCACCCGCACATTCAAACCTGCAACAACTGGTATTACGAAGCAGTCACCCATCAAGGCTCGAAGTTGCTTAACTTCGATGATCATATGGGAACCGGTGTTTCACCTTGATGAGGCCGTAAGCCTAGCATCACAGAAAATTAATCTTTATAATCAGTTTTATTCTCACTGAGAATCGTATACCATTAACAGCAGGTTAAACTTAATATGTAGGTATTAAGACGCACCTCCGGAAAATACCAGAAAGGCGTCCCGAGCACTATTACTGTTGTAAAGGGTTCAATACTCATTGGGGATCCTATACATTTGGATGTAATAGACTAATGAATTTAGTCCTGAAAATTATAATAAAAAAAATATTCGAAGATATTTCTCCGACACCGGAGATTACATTGCGTTGGCCAAAATGCTTGTTCGTTTAAGTAGAAAATTAATAAATCCGAACGAACTTTTTGGCCTACCCGATATTTCAAACTGCAATGTTGCATGTCAGAAAAAGTTTATATATTTGTAATTGTGAATTTATAGCTTACATTGTCATTTTAGACATCCATACATCGACTGCCTCAAGCGACATTCATAATTTTAAACGCGATTTCATTATATATGGGTAAGGAAAAGTCAGAGTACAGATGTCATGAAAAGCAAGTAAAAACGAAGATAAAATAAGATGTAAATACTAGTCAAAATCAATTTCCCCAATTCTTGTACCTAAACATTAAAGTAGATAAAAGTCACGTGCGTGAGTTAACTGGGAGCTTGTTCTCTAGTCGTGGCACTATCTATCTACCTTCGGTACCACGTAAACCTACCACAATTTATCACTTGTTTCGTCGAGAAAATATAGACACTACCAGGTTCTCAATAAATTGAGGAATAAAGGAACCGTAATTTCAATGCTATTTCTAATAATGATTATATTTTCTACACTTAGTTTAGAGAGATTTAAAACAAATTGATAGGAAGATTGCATTCGAAGTTCCCCGGATCAAAACCATCTACAGGAAAGAGACTTTTTCAGCCGCAAGAAAAGTAAATTTATTTATTACAATTAGCTTAGTCTGGCACAGGACTGGAAAAAATGGGCACTCTAGCAAGCAATTTGCTTGCCTGGCGAATTTATTTAATATCGCACCAAGGCCAGTTACCGATTAACTTGCGTGATTCCATTTAAGTATGAGTTTGATGTCGTTATTGTATGAAAAAGGTTAACTCTATGTGATAAAACCGTGTATAGGTCTTCTTCTTATTCTTCTTCTTATTATTATTATATTGTTTTTCTTCTGTTTAAGCTAAAAACATCAGGATTGATACCAATGGCCTCATCGATGCCAGCGGAAAGGGATTCCGTCCCGGAACTGGAAAACGACAGGCTGTGTGGGATGGTCGCTCAAGTTCGGGTGCTTCCCATGGTGGCCTCGGAGGACGTGGTTCACATGGAAACCACGCACCCATTGCCTATGACAGTGTCTTGAATCCCATCAGATATGGTGGCGCTGGAAGTTTCTCAAGCTCGAAAACAATTGGAGGTGAGGGCGGAGGTATCGTTACACTGAAAGCACAGAATGTGATGGAGATCGATGGTTTGATCTCTGTCGATGGAACTGATGCTCAGACCGTGGGATTGGGTGGCGGCGCAGGCGGAAGTATACAACTTGTTGCTAACAACTTTAAAGGTAAAACTGATTTAATTTTATTTCTGAATTTCTGAATTCCATTAATCAATTTTTCTGAATAATTTCCTGCCTTGGGTTATATTGAAGATCATTTTAGTTCCAAATAGTATTTCAATATCTTCTCTTTTCATTTGAACAGTATTAACACAAGACATTATCGCACAGTCCTGTGATTCTATGATGTTTTAGGTCAATTGAGAAAAAGAAATGAAACTAAGAAATTCAAAAACACTTTATGCAATATACATCTCAAGAAAGTCCAATAATATATCCAGGTCATAACAACAAAGATATAAAACAAATTAATCGTTTGAAAACTATAATAATAAAGACACAAGTGTAAGTCACCCAGTTATCATCAAATTACACTAACAACCGAATGATTAAAGTGATGGCTAATCACTATTTCGCAAGAGAACGTTGTTTCATATATATATATATACACACACATATATATATTATTAGTGATTAATATATACACACACACACACACACACACATATAGATAGATAATTAGTGATTAATACACAAACACACACACACATATATATATATGGGGCACCCAGTGAGGATCGAACTCACAACTCAGTCGTAATTGTTTTAGCGAGACAAACTTGCTAACCATTACACCGCCTCGAGGTGCATATATATATATATATATATACACACACACACACACACACACACACACACACACACACACACACATATATATATATATATATATATATATATATAATATTCCATGTTTATATATTTATTACATTGGAATCGTAATTACGATTCCAATGTAATAAATTAATAACCATGGAATATTAGTGTTTGAATCGTAATTACGTTTTATTTTATAAATATATATATATATATATATATATATATATATATATATATATATATATAAAAATGAGAGCCCTATTTTAAATAACTTATATGGATGTTCAGGTGATTAATTAGTATTATAAACATATGGATGCTCTTTACTTAATGGTTGCATTATAATTTGCCAAAGTAGTTTTTGTTTCATTTATGATCTTTTTTTTTCAAACGGTTTGTTATTTACCAAAAGGGGCCTTTTATATCAACTACAAAATTTTATGTGGGTAGGTGGTGGAGCATATAACTAGTTAGCATTATATTAAATTAACTTCCTTCCTTTTTTCTTCTTATGAAAGTTGAACGCCAGACTTCTATATATCTTAGGAAATAATGTACCCATTTGTATCTGTCCATAATGAAATTGTCTAGGATTTATATTCAGACAACTTCGTGCCATAACCTATATAACATTTTTTTTCGGTGACTTTGAATTTATCGTAGGTCACATTCCATTGGTTAATCAGGGTAAAGCCAATTTTTAATTTTGCGTTTTGTTTTGTTTTTTGTTTTTATTTTTCTTAAGAAAAAATATTCTGTTTTTGAAATTGAAATAATCGTTCACTCGCCAGTAATTTACTATCGCCCGAGGAGACACATTTGTAGTGTTGAAACATAATTGCCATTGTGTAGCGATTTTTAACATGTTTTTTTTAAATAAACTTATATATATAACTGTATATTGAAGTCAACAATTGTCACTTTTATTTGCAGTAGTTATTTCCTAATACTGCCGATCTCAAAGCTAAATTTACGATTATTACTTTTGATTAAAAGCATTGTTTCGTGGAAATACAATCTCTTCTTTTATATAGTCTGACTCAGGTCTTATAGTGAGAGATATATCACAGTAATAATTATAAGAATTTATTGCAAAATTTCTTCATTTTTTCTATTTTGAATTAAAAATTTGTATTTTTTAGCCCTTTATTTTTGTTTATTTTCAGTAAAAAAAATTCCTCCATACATACGGGCAATATCCCCAATGAAAATGTCATTGCCGTATATTTTCTGTATTATTACCATCTTGTTGTTCCATGCAAATGCTCTGTGAAATTACTGAGTTATTTATTAATTTTACTTTGCTTTTATAATTGTTTTGTCAGAAGTCTGGGATTGAATATGACGTGTGACAATAGATTTTTCATCTCTTGTTACTCAATCAAATATTATAAAGCCATCATCTTGAATGTTCTTTATATGCGAATCTCGTTTTATTTCAATTGATTCTCAAAGATGACATTTACAAATATCAAAGTTGACAGGAAGCTGTGTGTTACTCTTGTACAATGTCAACATCACATTCCAGAGGCTGACAAATTCATCTTTGAAATAATGATATGAACTTTCATTAACACCTTTTTCTGTTTTATTTATTTACTTATTTTACTAACGAGGGGGGATACTGAAAATTCTATAGACAGATGAAGAAGCGATTGAAAAAAAATCTTCTGATGTTAAGCCATTTGTTCAGGTTTAGGGTAGAAGAACCAAGAACTTTTTAACTTCCGGTACAAACAAAATGGCAGTCAACTAATATTTTATTAGTTATTAGTTATATCTTTTCATATTTAATGTTGTAGTATTATGGAGTTGATTTAAGTGCAAGCACTGATCTGGGCAAATATTAGTCTACCAGATTATCTCAACATTATAAAGACCCGGTAAATATTTTTTGAAGGGAAATGTCAGGTACTATATGTTAGACTAGCAGCATGGCCCAGCGTTGCCCGGGCTTGATTCAAAAATCGTACGACTCATACAGCAATCGCTATCACTTGACTTAAAATATTTTTGCCCTTCCTTGCCTTTAAACGAGTGCTCTTTGCCGTGTTGATGTTGCTATATGCCTTACTTCTTATTCTCACACTGCGAATTTTTTCTAAACTCTATACTAAACATTAAATCTGTTACGAAAAAAGAACTAAACAAAATGAACACAAAACGATCAGCTTTTAAAAAAAGGTCTCGTAACGGGAAAAACCGAATGAAAAAAGAATGTTAACAACAATACTTTTTCACACCCAACCCAGTTCTGCGGAATCAGAATCAACGTTGAGTTTAAGCAAGCGAATGAGCCAATTGGAGTAAAGTGCCATGCAGATTTAAATTTTTCCCACTTGTGACGAATGCAGCTATACATTTTTTTTTTGCATGTTAGCATGCTAGTGAACATTTGTGTCAGTCAACTGTTGGCTCTCACGCTGGCCAATAGAATATTCCTGCCTTTTCGTGGCAGCCAGCTATAGGCTCTCACTAGCATGAAAAACTTCCGTAGAAGAATGAAAAAATCGATTATTTCCATTATCGATGAGAGTTGAAAAATGCAAAGTCGGCCTTGACCTTTCCGCTAACTTGGAGCATGTGCATGTAAATTTTGGTGCAAATCCGTCGAAAATTGCGGCCGTGCGTTCGTTACACACACACACACACACACACACACACACACACATCCTGCCTGCTATAGATAGAGATACTTTGATATAATCGTGTAAGAGGAAATAATGAAGATCTCTCATCAAATTCACAGCACACAAATTTTACCTCGTTTAAGCATCGTATTAGAATTTAGAGCAATCCAACTTATAGTTAAATTCGCTTCTGTTAGATATTCCTTAAGATTAGTTCTTGAAATTGGAGTTAAATGGTATATAGGAATGTTGTGTTGCGATAATCTCCTAAGTCATGCGTGAAAAAATCCACATTCGAAGTTTTGATTCTTACCCGAATACAAACTCAGACAATTAGCATCGGAACTACATGAGTAACGAAACCATCGAGACTAACAGTTTTCTTTCTAAACGTTTTAATAATCTAAACAGAAAAAATATTCGCATAATTTCGCTCAGCACAAAATTATATTGCACCAATTTTCAAAATAGAAAATTAACTCACTGACAGTTTCAAACTGCTCGCGAATTATACAACTACCTCAACTACCAAGTAATTTATCTTACTTATATACATATATGACCACCAACACAATCTGGTGCTAAAAAGTTCTCGATCCGACCAAAGAAGCCCTTCCCAAAAATTCTAATATTTAATCATTGGTTAAGTTTCGGGAAGTGAGCCAGGCCGAGAATTTTCTGTACATTCTGATGTAACCTGGATATAAGAGACCCGGATATAAGAGAAACCCGGATATAAGAGAGATTTTCTCTGGTCCCAAATTAGAGCCTGTGTTAATGTATATAAAATAGATCAAACCTGGATATAAGAGACTTCTTCTCCGGTCCCGACAACTCTCTTATATCCGGGTATACACTGATATATCATAGTCATCATTAGCCACAGGGATTCCACTGTGACCATGTTATTCTGTCTCACATCTTACCAGAGAACGGTTCCATTTCAGTTCTGCATGTTTTATTAAGTCTTCTCCTCCTACGATTGATACACATTGGGCAGCAATCGAGAAAAGGTTCACTACATTTATTATAATTTCTTCTTGATATGGTTCCTGTTCGCTCCCATATTTGTGGTATTAACACTTCTATGACATCACACATCGAGGTTTATTCCCTGACCTATGTTTCTATGTTGTTCCTAGCATTACCTTCTATCTATCGATCTGTCTGCTACCGATTGACTCTAGATCTGTCTGCCGCCTGGCCACTGTGCCTCTGGAGCTGTCTTCCGGCCGGCCACTGTGCCTCTGGAGCTGTCTTCCGGCCGGCCACTGTAACTGTCTTCCGGCCGGCCACTGTGGGCCGGCCACTGTGCCTCTGGATTCTTCCGGCCGGCCACTGTGCCTCTGGATCGGTCTTCCGGCCGGCCACTGTGCCTCTGGATCGGTCTTCCGGCCGGCCACTGTGCCTCTGGAGCAGTCTTCCGGCCGGCCACTATGACTGGAACTGTCTGATGACATTATTCTTTCTAATCATTTTTTCCGAAATGTTACCACTTATAAAACATCGAAATATCAACAAAAAATTCCACATTTGTTATTCAAATGCGGAATAAACAGCAAACACATTTGTTCGAACTTAGATTTATATCTTGTGTAATCATGAAATGTCATATCTTGTGTTATTTTCTTCCTCTTCCAGGCCGAGGTGAACTCTCAGCAGTTGGTGGAAGTGGTTCCTGTGTTCCGAATTGTGCCAGATGTAACAGGGAACGCAAATGTGTTCAGTGCAAGAAGAAATATTGGTGGATTAATTACTTGTGCTTACCACGACCTAATCATAATACAGATTACGTAAGCAATATATCTTCTCTCTCTTTTTTTTTTAGATTTAAATATTCATGTCCAGAATATTAACTGTCAAGAATTTACATTCTTTTATTAGCCAGATTTTTTTTTTTTTTTTTTTTAAGCGTTTCACCCCAAGCAAAGCAGGAAGCCACTAGCACGCAAGGGGTTACAGAGAGTTCGAGCGAGAGAAAATAGGAGTGATAGAGGAAAGGATGAAGAGAAGGATAGGGAATAGATCAAGGCATCTGGAGGCGTCGATTGACATTACATTTGAATAGTTGGAGATTATAGCTATCAGGGAAACAGAAAAAGGGGAGGTAATTCCACAGGTGAGAAGTGCGAGACACGGAGCTATTGGAGTAGAAGCGACAGCTACATTTAAGTTTCGAGAGTGAAAGGGTGAGAGTGAGATGCCAGCCTAGTTGAACGCTTAAATTCCTGAAGTTTGGGAACCAGCGAAAACAGTTCATCGGAGCAGTAACCATGAAAGTATTTGTAAAAGAGACACAGGGAGGCGACGGCACGTCTGTGAGAGAGCGACTGCAGACGAGATGACAGATCAGGGCCAATTACATTGCATATCCGTCTTTGGATTTTATCAAGGACCTTGAGACAATTAGAAGGGGTCCCAGACCATATATGGCAACAATACGCCATGCAAGGGCGAATGGTTGATTTGAAGTATCGACCCCGGCGAGAAAAATTTCCTGGCGCGGCACAGGGAGCCAACTTTGAACAAAGATCGGTATTTTAAGCTTGAAAATATACAAGGCTGATCATAATTATGCTTCGCCGTAGGGCAATAAGTAACTGATTAAGTAACTGATTTCCCATTACTATTGAGTAGTAAGTCTGTTCCTCTCTAGGTGCTCAGTTGTGTGTGGCCATGTGCTAAAACTAATTTCATTAAAGTTCCTGGGCTATTTTTAATTCTGCCACACATTCTAAGCAGTATGTTAACTTTTGGTTTGCTTTTTAATACAACTCCTTAAAATTTCCAGAATTGCTAAATGATCTCTTTTTATTGGACATTTTAAATATAAGGTTGGATCATAAATAATTTCCGTTTATCTACTTTATTCTCCAAAAAAATAAAGTACAATTAGGTTTAATTCAGTTACAATTTCACCTTTATATGCAGTGCCTTTCTGCAACTTATAAGGTAGTCTTTCGATATTTTCAGAGTAAATTCCACAGGTTTTGATGGGAACAAGTTTCCGATGAGCTCTTGAATCTGGTTTTTATAAGAGAAAATGTTCTTTATCAAAAGGTCTTGAAACGATCGAAAAAAGTAATAAACGTTTGCTGCAAGGTTAGTTCAATATAGCCGGTTGGGTAGAAGAGACTAACCTAGTTCCAAATTGCTTCTTATTTTTTGTTATTCTTTCTGTTTTGGGTCTTGCATTGTCATAGAGTAGAACAATATTTTTTTTCTTAAATCTCTTATGACTGCTACTATTTCTGTACTAAATCTATATTAATGTTCACCAAATTTCTTAACTACCACATATGATTATAAGTTAGGATATATTGGACATTAAAACTAGTTCCCAAAAACAAAACTTTCTTATGATTCTACCTCATAGAATCTTCAGTCCATGGTATTCTCAGCATCTTTCTATAGAACAACATTTCTGTTGCATCAAGTCTCTTCTTCATATGTGTGAAGATTGTCCTGCATTCACTACCATATAGGAGGACTGGTTTGCAGTATTACTAGGTACTAATTAATCTGAAAAAAAATTTCAGTCTTCAGCTATTTTGTAACATAGTAACACTCCCTTTCCTGTCAGATCGAAAATGGAGTGTTGCTGCTATACCTAACATGGGCCTGCCCAATCTTATAGTCTCAGCGTTCAAAAACTTCTACATGAGTTTGTAGGCGATATATTATTTGCTTACCCTGCAACCGCTCCTCATAATAATATCTTCAATTTTGGGTTGTTTTTTTTTTATCCATCTTTTAATTTTGATGCGTAGATTAAATCAATTTATTCTTTCAACCATTTTATAGTTATAGGAGATAGAATAGAAAGAGTGATCGTTTAGATCTCATGCTAATTCCCATATATATGCGTTTCCTTTATGGTCACGTGATCTACTTATTCAAAATGGGATCGCCTGGGTTTTTCTCTGGCGACGTATGTTCAAACTACATTGTCAGCAGTAAAATTTTATACCTTTTAAGCGTTTCACCCCAAGCAAGGCGAGAAGCCACTAGGACGCAAGGGGTTACAGAAGATTTGGAGCAAGATCAGATAGGAGTGACAGAGGAAAGGATGAGGAGAAGGGCAGTGGATAGATCAAGGCAACTGGAGATGTCGATTGACATTACATTTGAATAGCTGGAGATTATAGCTCTCAGGGAAACTGGAATACGGAAGGGATTTCCACAAGTGAGAGGTGCGAGACATGAAGCTATTGGAGTAGAAGAGACGGATACATTTAGGAGTTTCGACAGTGAAGAGGTGAGAGCGGGATGCCAGCCTCCTCGGGCGCTTGAACTCATGAAATCTGGGAACCAGCGAATGCAGCTCCTCGGAGCAATTGCCATGAAAGTATTTGATACGATATTTGCCTTTTCGTTCGGACTAATATCCTCATCTTTGTTATTATGCTCGCAACGTTTCAGCTGTTGAGCCGTGTTTCCTTCTTCAGGTATATGTCGAACTTGGTAACGTTTTACACTATATTCAGTCCACAAGAGTAGATTGTTATCATTCCACTTTTCAATACTTAGCGGAGATTTCCCGTGGCAGTTATTCTCTGTTGCATGTCCATCTTATACACTGAACCAGAGTATATGCACTTTCCCCACTGCGCAGTTCTAGGATTACACATATAGCCAGCAATTGGGTTTGGTTCGTTAATCTAAAAAGAAATGTATTTAATGATATGTCTGTTTATATTTTATCATATCGAGTTCCGTTGATGTATTCTTCGGCCTTCAAGTTAGCCTCATCGGAGGCGTAGTAGAAAGTACTTTCAGTACGTTGATTGCTACATGATACATCCGAGTCTGGCGTATTGTATATTGCCTCTACGCATATAGACGTCAATTCCATATGAAGACAAGATACATAAATATCAAATGACAATATAAAGAAATGACAATCTTGATTCAATTAATAAGGCATGCATCTGGCTCTCACTTCTTCCTATCACCACATTTATTGTCTTGTTAAAGGTATGCCACGTTGTTTAACTACATTATTTTTTCAAGTATCCTTACCATTATGCCTCTTCATTCTAAGAATTATTTTGATGGATATTTATAAAATTCAGCTGAATTCAGGCTTAGGGTGGCATTTAGAAAGAGAATGACTTTTAAGCGCTGATTTGAGTTATCATCATCTTGATTGTATTGGTTATTGTACCACTCAGCCGTCTTCAGGATTACGGTCTCATCACATTAATACAAGTAAAATCATCGAAGTTAAGCAACGTCGATCGTGGTCAGTACCGAGATGGATGGCCGTTTACGAATACCAGGTGTTATAAGCTTGAATATGCGAGTGGTGTAATGAATAATTGCACGGAATTGTTTATCTGAGAGTCTAGCTACAACTGGGTTCGTTATATTCACTTACGCGCAAATATCATTGCGAAAGTTATGAATCCACCTCTTTTCCGCTCAGCTATGGATTAATTAGTAAGACTTGTATCAGTAAATCATTATCTCACCCCCAAAATTCTTACAATCTAAAAATATTTTCTGGCTTTAAATAACCCTTCAAAGGGTTGATAAACCGTAGGCAATCAATTTTCCTTCTTCATATTATCACTTAGTAAGTTTTGAGAATTTCGAACTGAACTCTTCATCAAAACACAGTAGCCCTATCCATATCAAGGGGAGATAATTCGTATTATTTAATAATTAGTTAATTGTTGTTTTGCGGCTTCTGTTCATTCCATTCTAGCTAATTGCATGTAAGTACCCTATTTTTGAATAAATCAGTCTATAATAATTTCAGGAAAATTGTCTTCCGCTTGCCTTTTATATATAGCTTATCTTAACTGAAAGTCAGAATTCGAAGTCTTAGGTTTATTGAAGCTGTTCTAACTTTGGATAAATCTAATAGTCCAAACTCCGAATTTCAGGTCAGTAACCACTAGCGTCGCTACTACCCCAGCCACTAGATAGTCCCTCATAAATATCTACTTTTTTTTTTTTCAGGCCCGCGTTGCCGGCGGTGGTGGAGGCGGAGGTAGAATAGCCATTCATGCTTTGTCTCGGTACGACTTCCATGGTTCCTACAAGGCTCTTGGAGGAAGCAGTTTCATCGAAAGGGGAGGACCCGGAACCGTTTATTACAGAGCAGGCAACACAACCTCCTTGCTGATAGACAACGGTGGATACAAGCCTCAAGAGACTTACATCAGAAACCCGACTGAAGACACTTCTCGCGCTTACATTGTAACAGATGACCTCCACTTATCTGAACTCAACATTGATTCGCTTGAAATTAAGAATGGTGGACATCTTGCATTCGCAGATGGGAAACATCAAACGGTTCCTGTCAATATTGGCAAACTCGTCGGTGATTACAGTGGCATGATCCATACTTCTGTTAACCATCCTCTTCATATAAAAGACAGCCAGAGTCCATTTCCAGCATCATTTGGCGCATACGAGCGAACAAGTATAACATTACCAAAAGGTAAGTCAAACTCGTAGATATCACATAAAACAAAACAAAAAAAAAAAATATGTGTATATCTCCAATCATTTTAATAGGTTTGAGCTTAAATTGTACAATTTTATCCACACCTTTTCAAAAAAGAAACTATGATTTGAAATTGGAATGAAAGTAGTGATGGCACTTTTTTTTTCTTTTTTTTTTACTTTTTTTTTTTTTCGTTTTTTTTTAAGCATTACACCCCGAGCAAGGCGTGAAGCCACTAGGATGCAGGGGGTTGCAGAAGATTTGGAGCAAGAGTAGATAGGAGTAATAGAAGAAAGGATTAGGAGAAGGATAGTGGGTAGATCAAGGTAACTGGAGATGTCGATTCACATTACATTTGAATAGTTGGAGATTATAGCTCTCAGGGAAACTGGAATAAGGAAGGGTGTTCCACAGGCGAGAGGGGCGAGGTATGAAGCTATTGGAGTAGAAGACACGGCTACATTTAAAAGTTTCTACAGTGAAAGGGTGAGAGTGGGATGCCAGCCTCGTAGGGCGCTTGAATTCATGAAGTCTGGGAACCAGTGAAAGCAGCTCAACGCAGCAATTACCTATCCTGAATTTATCATAAAATTACAGGATGTGGAATTAGCAAATATCAAACACTTCAGGTACCTCGGTGTGTGGATCAGTCATAATAAATTAAGCATACTGGGAGGGGGTGAGAAATTGAACAGAGATAGTTTCTCCCAAAACCGCAACTTGTTACGAAACCAAAATATCAACCTGAAAACTTGACTCATATTCTTATCTGGCCTCATTAGATCGACACATTAATATGGTAACTGTCAGCTGTAAAAATGCCACCGTCTTCCCAACTGAGCAATGGAGAGAGGAAAAAGATCATTCAGGCCTTTAGTAATGGGACCAACATTCATATTCTGGCTTCCATCTTCAAATTCCACTCAAGAACCATCAAGAGAACGGTGAATAATTTGAAAAAAGACAGAGAGGAAAACTGGATTGGAAGGACACAACAGGAAGAAGGTTCATCATTTCAACTTAGAGCAAAAGAGATCAATTAGAAAAGATCCAACTCAATTCATACGGCGTTTGGCACGTGAGAGAAAGGGATTTAAACTATAGCAGTTCAAAGAGCAATGAAAAAAAAACTTGAAAATGGAATTGTACGGTTAAAAATTTGAGGGACCTTGTTACTCCAGGACAGAAAGGTAAAAGGTTAGAGAGAGCGAAGATCATCTTCATTAAATTGGAAAATGATCTTGGGATAATATATATATATTTGAACTTTATTTCAATTCTTCATGAGCTTCAGATCCTTAGCTATGATTAATAATTGATGAACTTGCCATTTTCTATTATGATCGATTTCATCACGATTCTTCTATTAAGCTTGGAGAGTAATTATACATTCTTGTTGCTCAAAGTAGAGTCCAATAGTGTTATAAAAACCTCTGGGAATTCTAGTAAGATATCTTTAATCATTTCTAAGATAATTCGGTTAAAAGCTTAATCTAACGATTGTACAATTTTGTTGTCACACTCGGTGTGTGTGTGTGTGTGTGTGTGTGTGTATATATATATATATATATATAATATATATATATATATATAATATATATATATATATATATATATATATATATATATATATATATATATATATATATATATAAAATGAAAGTGTTAGAAAGCTCTGAAAAATCAAACGATATGTAGAAAATAATAAAATTTGAAAATGCAGAATCCTTTTATATACTTATGCAATATTTATGATACATGTAAATTTTCAGAAAAAATTCTTATAATTTCATTACCGGTTTCGCTGCGTAGCTTTTCAAAGATTTGTTTGGTAGTTTTTAAATGTTTGAAATTACAACGTGGTGTCGCTTACCTTTAGGATTAAATAAAGAAACAAGGGACGCAAGTGTTTATATATATATATATATATATATATATGAGAGAGAGAGAAAGACAGAGATGTCAGATAATGTTATTAATGTAGATATAATTATAGCCTTATTTTATTAAAAAATCCCTAAAACCTTACCAAACGCCATAGATACCTTAGAGATGCTATTGAATTGAAAGGTCAAATTTTTACGATCAAAACATCAAAAAATGAACAAATTTATCTATAATAATCGGTAGATGAAAGAATCGAGTCCTTTAAGATAAAGTGAGAGTTTTGTATAATAATAGCCCGTAGATGTTTGTTAAGGTTACTCGAGTAAGACAAAGAAACAGAAAGTTTACACGATTTATATCGAGTTACTTCGATTTCACTATTTTTTTCTTTTTTTTTTTTTTATAAATACCTTCTAATGGAAATTCTTCCCGTGGATATTTACAGCTAACATGATTTTCAAATACTTTCCGGTTCCTATTTCAACAAACATAACAGATTAAATAAAAATAACTGGAAAGAAGAAGAAATAAAAAGAAACAGTCGTTTATGTTTGTTTAATCAGAAAAGAGAATAAATGCATGTTGCTTTGCGCGACAAAAGAAAAAAAAATGGCGGTTCAGTTGTTTATCTTTACGGAAAAAGTACGTGACACAAATGTTTGTTTTGGAAGAAGATGAGAAAATAACATCTCTCTTTTCGTTTCCAGTTTGTCATCTCTATTTTTTTTTGTTTGTCTTTTTCCTTCGTTTCTCTTCGAAGGACAATTTAAGAGCCAAGATAAATCGACCGAGGACATAAACGATCTCAAGTTCAACAAGATACGTTTCCCTTCCAACCATTTCTTTTAAGAAATACGCAATTACAAATTTCTCTATTTGTGCTTTGCATTAAAATTTGATTCGGAAAAATATTACTGAGAATTTTCGACATAGTATTTTTTCCCTTCTGCAATACATCAGCCAAATCAATACAAAAGAATACTTTAAGAGTAACAGATGGGATCATTGGGACTTTAATGATTTCTCAACGTTAAGAAAGGCATATACGAGGAAGTGCTGAAATGTTCTCTACTCGACCAAGAAGCCTTTCCAAAATAATTATATTTGGTCGGGTTTTGAGAACTGTGTCGGGTCGAGAACTTTTCACCACACCTCATATGATAGATCACTCAAGAAACATTCTTTCTTTCTCTTTCTCTCTCTCTCTCTCTCTTTCTTTCTCTTTCTCTCTTTCTTTCTCTTTCTCTCTCTTTCTCTCTCTCTCTCTCTTTCTCTCTCTCTCTCTTTCTCTCTCTCTTTCTTTTTCTCTTTCTCTCTCTCTCTATCTTTCTCTCTATCTCTCTTTCTCTCTCTATCTCTTTCTTTTTCTCTTTCTCTCTATCTTTCTCTCTCTCTCTCTTTCTCTCTCTCTTTCTCTCTCTCTTTCTCTCTCTCTTTCTCTCTCTCTTTCTCTCTCTCTATCTCTCTCTTTCTATCTCTCTCTTTCTCTCTCTCTCTCTCTCTATATATATATATATATATAATGAAATGGACAAAGTCCGACAATTATTTTAAGACAATTTTATGTTTATACATTTTTTATATATGCAAATAAATGTAATGTTGTTTAATACTGTTTATTATAAATAGAGCATTTACTTAAATATTTGTATCTATAAAAAGAATGTATAAACATACAAATGTCTTAAAATATATGTGCGTGTGTGTGTCAAATGCCGTTGTAATTTCCCTTTTTTTCTTGTCTCCTTATACTCTTCTGCTGTTCATTTTCCTTCTTTGTTCTCTCTTTAATTCTCTATCCCTGATACAGTACACTTTATTGTAAGCACTACTTGCCTTAAATATCCTTTCTTTTAGACTTGAACTGACTGAGGGCATTTCTGGCTTTACAATATCTTTCTTGTCACTATACATGCATGTATGTCTTTGGGCATAGGCGTTAACATTGCATAGTGTCTGTGAGTTTCTAACCTCAAGCGAACTCATGACCAAAGCGGGGACCTCATAGTCCCACTGTATTATAGATTTCTATCTCCACACCATTGATATCCACAACGCCCAATATTCAATTTGGAGCACTCTTCCCTGTACAGATAGCACAGTATTAATCTCGGGCATGTGAATATATTTTACAGAGGTGCAACCTGTTCAAACCGTAATATAGATTGACCTTTCTAATCCATCTAGCGGAAGGAAAACCTCCCCTCCCTTGCGTTCATATTCAAACACGAAAATGTCTCTGGAAATAAATCCAGACAGAATACTGCCCACGCACTAGCCAATTGTTTTATAACGCCTCTGTCATTTCTAGGTCAGACCTTAACATTCACCGAGGTCATTTCCTCAGGTCATTATATCAAATAGATATTATTGTCTTTGTATTAAAATGGCAACGAGTGAATGACTCCTGTAGGTCGTAAGGAAGACGATCTTTTATCGGATGTCGTGGACTGGTGCTAGATGTTAACAACCACCAATCTGTGCCAAATAATAAAAAAAACACATAACTTCCAACAACAGTATCAACTAAAATGGGTAGCACAGAAAAAAATTATATAAGCTATTGACTTTCCACACTACTTTAAACAAAAGACTAGGAAGGAAACCGTAGTCAGTACTGTCAATAATGATAACAGTGGATTTGAGAAATGTATTTTCCTGAGACATTTCTCTTTACTTCTCTATTTCTGATATAGAGTACTTTATTGTAAGCACTACTTGCCTTAAATATCCCTTCTTTTAGACTTGTACTGAGGGCATTTCTGGCTCTATAATATCTGTGTTATCACTATACATGCATGATAGAAATGTATGTATACAGCTGACCACTCGTATTTGAGGATACCCGTCTACTAGAGCGGCTAGCCAGTTCCTATTACAGACGCTTGCTCAGGTGCATTTGTGTTTATTTAACACCCACAGAGCCCACCTGTGGTTTATACTGCAACTATGCTGAGCAGACCTTAGTTACAGTTTCTGGGAAAGAGCGTGTTTTCTAGCGTGATCATCAGTTTCAACAAGGCCAGTCCTCTCAAGCTCTTGGCCACGATTACTTGTGACTTCGTACTATCACAGCTATCGACAGCATCCAAGGGTTCAGTCTACCCTGTTTCACTTACAAGGCTTGGGTCAACCCGTGGTATGGTTTTCAGGCCCTTTCCAAAGGTGCAGCACGCTGGGATCGACCCCTCCAGTCCGATAACATCAGGAAGTCTTCTTGCTGACAAATCGACCATGGTGAGATTCGAACCCGAGTTTCAGGGACAGAATGTGTACTTTCTAAGCACGTGCCCATATAGAAATATTTTACTAATTACGATAGTAGCAGTGGCTCTTCGGTCAATGAACACTAAATGTTGCCTCATAAGAAAACAGTTACAATTACCTTATCATGACAAATGGTGAACGCTTCGAAATGTCATAATATTTTGTTTATTTTTACCTCAATATTATGCTCCTTTACTGTTGAAAGCTTAAGGTGTTAATAAAATCCAGGGAAAGCATTTCTTTCTTAAAGTAAATAGAACTGATGCTACACTTTGATCTGATGGAATGTATAATGAAACATTTTTTAGTCAGTCACTCAAATGTCATATGTGATACACGCTTGGACAATCATGTGTCTTTCGATTCATTACTGACGAGGCAGAAGATTTTTCTTTTCTGCCATTAAACCCATTGCTGAGAAGGGGGGATGTGAAGGATTCATGCCTTCTCCAAGCGAATAAAATGGCGTCTTAACTCGTCAAACGAAGCAGCAGTGTGTCGCGTGTATCCTTCAGAAAGAAAGTAATTAATTAATTAATTAGAACGTCAGGCACATTTTTTGTCACACCTCAACCAATCACGGACTTCTCGACCTAGATATACACAGGTGCCGCGGAACTGATTCTACGAGTCGTCACACGGCATAAAGGAGGATTTCTTGAGACGTAACTTCTGGATTTTATTCCCCTTCATAAAATTCGCGTCCTGGGTAAGACAATAAACGACATCCAGAAGCAAGGCCTCTGATCTGTAGGTTTTGAGGAGCGTGGAACCACTTCTTAATTGCTGTTCCCGGGTCTACCTGACCCGGGGTGGTAGCACCTGTTAGGGTCCCAGCTATGGGCAAATAGTTAACTTTTACCAGCAATACTTTTTGAAAAAATTATTACCTGTAATACAATTTTGAAGGAAAAGTATTACCAGAAACAGATTTTTGACAAAACAAAATATTACCAGCAATAAAAAAAAAATGTTGTCAGCATTAAATAACCCATTGAGGTTGATATGCCATAACAGAAAATAAACCAAACAAATAAAACCCTCATAAAATTCTACGATAGTCCATAAGCGAGTGTAACACACTCGACCGGAATTCGAACATTCCATTTTTGCTACTGTATTTCAAGAAATAGTTTTATATATATTGTATATATTAACTCTAGTCTACACGTTGGATCTTTGATAATTCACCTGAAATAATATAAAGGTACTTATTGCAAATATTAATTTACCCGAAGAAATTATAAATTTTAGATCAAAGTTTGTTTTCTTATTAAATCTTTGGCACTCTTTTGAAATTAAAAATTTTAAATCAAAATTTGTTTAGCATACTTCGCTACAACTCTAACTATCAGAATGAAAAATAATCAAAAATCATGGAGTTATTCAAATGTTGTAAGTGCAGATGATATTCGAGCTATTAACATGGATTCTTTACAATTTAAAAAAAAAATCCTGTTTTTGACTTGTGTATCGGAGTGAGCGCGACGTTGACTCTACACTTAGAAATATCTCACCCGAGCCGCTCACATCTGAGGCGATAGCAAAAGTCAACTCAACAGCAATGTCAGATTCTCGTTCCTGTAGTATTTGGTGTTAATTTTAATATAAATTCTTTTTATTTAGTGGTGAATTAACACAAAAAGGTGCTATTCGTTTTGAACTGATTTGTTAAAACAGAATGCAATACACTTAGTATTCTAAGAGTTAATCAGAATTCTAAACGCTCTCTTTGACTGAACAGCACCGAGTAATCTTGCTCATAGATTTACTCGTAGATATTGTTTGAGGAAGGGAAAAGTTCCTGCAGGAAGAATGAAAAATCTTTTGAGCTGCATTGTGTTTTTTGACTTGGTCGTTTATTTCCTTGTTTCAATATTGCATAATCTGAAATTGTCTATCGATAAAACTGAATTCTTTCTTTCTTTTCTAGTTGTTCTGCTGAAAGAACTTGCTGATAATAAAATATTGATGGCTGGAATTTTGGGCGGTGTGCAAAACCTCAGCATCGGTGAAGGAATCGACTTCCAGATGATAAAACAGGTAAAAGAAATACTCTCCTCCTCATATATATGTATGTGTGTGTGTGTGTGTGTGTGTTTAGGCAGCAAATTCTCTTTTAGACATGTCTGTTTAAATACACTACACACATTATGTCTGCATATTTTTAATATTATCCGTTCATCCTCACATACAACCTTCTGTGTATTGCAGTTAAATGATGTGAGAAATGTGCTATAAATATGTAAATTGTTTTTATTTCCAATTTCCCAAGTACTTTCGATTTTCTTCCGAGATCATCTTCATGGGTGCAAGTAGTAATACAAAAACTGTTTTTGCTATCCACTAGCGTATTTTTTTTTTTTTTGGTTTAAATGCAACGGTTGACAGTCAATATATATATATATATATATATATATATATATATATATATATATATTTCACTCTGAGGAAAATGCAATCGTCAGCTGCCGATTGGAAAAAGAAGGGTCGGTTTCTACCGTGAGTCCCGACCTACGTGGATACCACTTTTCACAAGCCACTTTTGACATGTTCGTTCTTTCGCTATACCTTATCCATAGTTCAATAGTTAAAAACGGCTGCGGTCAAATGAAGCCTGTCGAGCTTAATGATGATCACACTTGTTCGAAACTCGTAAACAAACGCAACATAATCACAAAGGACCGTACCAAATAAGAGAAACAACTTGAGCACTTCCAAAAGCAGGAAAATTGCTCCAAATCTATTTAGTCGGACCTGTATCTTTTCGTTTCTTTATGTATGTATGTCTATGCAAGTTCAGCAGTTAATGTTTTTTTTTTTAATCCGATATTAAACTGAATAAGGTGACAGAATTCTTTTACTCTTCAAGAGTTTCTATTTTCTCAACTGAACTGCATGACGAATTTGTTTGCATAATTGCCATAAGACTGCTGTTCCTCCCCAGTCATATGTAATCTTTGTAAAAGGTTGCATGAAAGAAGCACTCATACGGGAGTTCACTTTTGTAGAAATGTCTTCAGGAAAGGTATGCATCCGTATTTTTCCCGCTATGTGTTAAATAGCTGGACTTCTCTGACTTCAGATCCGTCGGAGAAGGCAACGGGAAAATCACTCCACTATCTTAACAAAGAATGCATGATAACACACACATAATAAAGAAAAATCTATTGGAACTCAAAATGGATATTACTTTAAACAATTTATTTTTTTAGATTAATTTAACTTGAACTGTTATTTACTGTTAAATGTAAGTTTTACCACGAAAAACAACAATGACATAAAATAGGTTGATACTAGTCAGAATGTAGAGTTTGATAGGGCTTATATACGAGTCTGCAATTTATCGTTGGAAAGAAAAACAAAAAAATACTGAACTGCTATGTGATATCAGTCTTCCTCTATGGCACTGAAAGCTGGACATACTCCTCACAAATGAAGATACTTAAAGCAACAGAAAAAGTGGTATTACAGAAGAATATTGAGATTACCATTGACCGAATATATGAGCAACGACAAAGTCCTAGCTACAATGGATACTTATACTTAACGTCAAGAAGAGACAATTGAAATTTATAGAAACACATATAATGAAAAAGTGCTTTGAAATTTTGTTACTCACAGATTGAAGGGAAGAGAGACTTAGGAAAGGAACGGATACAAAAATAGAAAGGGGCGTAAGGCAAGGATGCGTCTGTTCAATCTGTACAGCGAGGCAATTCTGAGATAGTTGGAAAACCTACCAGGATTTAGCGTCGGCGCCCGCAATCTCAGCAACACAAGATACACAGTTGACACAGTACTCATAGCAGGCCCGGAAAAGAAACTACAAAATCTCCTACAGAAAATGGCGACGGAGAATGAGAACTAAGCCTAAACTACAAGACCGAATGCCTGGTCATCAGTAACAGAGCCCGAAATGCGATTTGCAGGCCGAGAACACGAGAATCAAGCAGACGGAGAAGTTTAAATATCTGGGAAGCGTCTTGACAGAGGACGGTAAATGCGACAACGAGACGGTAGACGTATTAGGATGGCCAAGGACGCATTCCAAAAGCTGGGCAGAGTATTGCGAGACAAGATGATTTCTATGGTAACAAAGAAAAGGATACTGAGCTCTTACGTGACATCTGTCCTTCTTTACAACAGCGAATGTTGGACGATTTCCTCAAAGATGAAGAAGAGACTCGATGCGACGGAAGTGTGGTTCTACAGA